>BQMB01001376.1:0-330000 GCA_027943415.1 Closterium sp. NIES-67 | reverse complement strand
TGTACCCTCTACAGAAAAGTTCAGTATTAACTACCAAGCCTATCAATTATATATAACTTATATAATCTTAACACACCCCCTAGTCTTGGTAGTCAAACACCCACCCAACACACCACACACCCCCAACACCCTTACACCCCCATGCTCGTAAGCAGCCGGGCATCTACCCCTCGTGCGTGATGTGGTGACATCCCCACCCGCCGAAAGGCAGCAAGGGCAACGGCCGCGGCTGGGGGCTCTCTGCGGTGTGTCACGGCCTGGCGACGACCGGGTAGGAGTCAGCAGCTGCAACAGGAGCAGGAGGAGATGCAAGGGGAAGGGAGAATTGGGGGGGGGGCGGTGGTGAGTCTTCAGCGACGCGCCATAAATGGCGCGGCACTTACTGGCGGGAGGACGGCGTCCTGAGTGACGCCCGTGGCTATCGAGCGGGCGGCAGGTCCGGCGGCGCCACAGACGTCGCTCGGCCGGCCGTAGCCCGACGATGCCATCGGCTGCCCTAGACGCCGCCACAGCGCGATGTCAATGCCGCAGCGGCGAGGCGGACAGGCGACGGCTGCGCAATGAGCCCGCGGCGGCATCTCGTAACGGCCGTCACAGCGGCACGAAGACGAGAAGCCGTCATGGTGGCGCGAAAGCAGAAGGCCGCCACGACGGCAGGATAACAAGTGGCCGCCACGGCGGCAGGGTACTGAAGGGCCGCGACGGCAGCACATACGTGAATGGTGAAAACACGCAGCGGAAGCGCAGGGAGTAGGCCCAGTAATGGCCTGCTCTGATACCATCTCAGAACTTAGGATACTAGCTTCTTGAACTAGGAAGCTAGGATACTAGGAAAGGACGCCATGGAATGGTGGAGACGCAGCACGGGGAGGCCGCGGCGGACTCGCGCAGCTACGACCCACGAGATATGGGCGTCAGGCACGTCGGCCTTCTGCTCCAGGGGAAACACCATAGTGTAGTGTGTAAAGTCGTCAACAAGCACTGAAAGTAACACTCGCGACGCGGCCCAAGGACGGGTGGGACCCCAAATGTCCAGGTGCAGGGTCTGGAGTGGCGCAGTGGTAGGGGGGAGCGAGGAGGAGTGAGGAGCACGGCGCAGCCGGCCCTCGACGCAGGGTGTGCACGGTGGCGCAGGCAAGGAGCAATGCAGGGAGACCACGGACAAGCCCATGATGGGACATGTGACGCAGGCGCGGGAGCGCAGGGTGACCTAGGCGATGGTGCCACAGCAGTGAAGGGTGGGTGAGCGACCCACACGAGCAGACTGCATCTAACTGAGAGGACGCGGCAACCTAGGGGGACGCTCCGACCGGGGGGGACATAGTGTCAGCGTGAACAAGCGAGACACGGGGTCTCGAGGGAACGTAGTAAGAGGGGCACCAGTGGCGGCCTCGGTATAGACCTTGTATCGCTCGTGTCCAGGGAACGTAGTGGTGACGCCAAGGTTCTGAAGACAGCCGACACCAACTAGGTTCCTGGACAACGAGGGGATGTGCAAACCTGCAAGAGAGCCCGAGAGGACTGCCAGACAGGGAAGGGTAGTGGAGCTACGTACGACTATCAGACCTAAGGAGGGGTCAGGAAGCGCTATAGCAGCAGGGGCAGCAAGCGGCGTGAGCGAAGTGTGGTCGCGGAAGAAGGAGGTAGACGCTCTAGAGTCAAGTGTGAAAGAGAGCGAAGCAGTAGCGTCTGCAGTAGCGACAGCTGGCGGGGGGGCTAGGGTAGAGCCTAAGCTAAACCAGGCAGGAGGCCCTATGCCTGACGCAGCAAAGGAACCTAGACTACACATAGGAGGCACATCTACACTAGGCAACACATGGTAATAAGATCTGGCACACTAGATTCATCAGCATACATGATATACATAGCAATCATAATCTGATCCATGTCAAGCTCAAAGACAGACACACGGCGGCGGGCCAGTGCGTACCAGTCAGGAGGGTCCGAGGTAGGACCAAAACGGAGACGGTAGAGGTCGTCGAGGTGGCGGTAGCAGCGGGTGGCGGTGTGACATGGACGGTCGTAGACGGTGCCACGGCGGGGGCCGGTCTGAAGCTGGTACTGGCAGGTGGCCACACTGGAGCCGCCACCCGACACCGAGCTGCGCGGGGTACCACTACGACGACCACCACCAGCGCCACCAGGCCACCACGGCGGAGGGGTTCCCCACGGCGGCTGCAGCTGGTGCCAGCTCAGAGGGGAAGCCAAGGTGGGCTGGCGGCTACGGACATCTGGCGGGCGGGGGGGCTGGCTGCAATGGGCGGTCAGCAGCGGCAGGCGGCTGGCGGCAGCGGGCGGCCAGCGGTGACGGACAGGGGCTAGTGGCAGCGGGCAGTCAGCGGGGACGAGCGGTTGGCGGTAACGGACAGCTGGCGGCGACTGCCGGCCAGCGGCTATGGGCGGCTGGTGGCAGGGGGCAGCCAGCAGCGACGGGTGGCTGGCGGCAGCGGGCGACTGACGGCCCATGGATAAACTCAAGAAGAATTTATCTTGCACAACCAAGACCAAGAGCTCAAGATTTCAAGCCCAAGGGACGCGGATAAATATTAAATAGTGAAAATAGTAACGCTACTTCGTATAGTGTTACATTTCACTTGGTGTAGCCCCTTGGAGGGTTTGTTTCGAGACTCTTCATGTTTGGGGACTCTGTGGTGGTGTACCACCAACATGGACCTCGGCTCTTGGGGTATGTAGAGGCTGGGAACCATCTCCATCTCGAACTCTTCTTGCTAAGTTTGTACTCCTAAGACTATAGTGGCTACTGTACCTCCTGCCAGTCAAACCGCCATAGCGTCGTCAAATCTTCATGGAAGTTTATGATTCAACTTGCTGCTGATAGGCGACAGCAACATGCTCCAGATCCAATTCACAGCTTACCGTTTAATTCACAGATCAGATCGGCATCAATATTTGAATCTGTCTAACGGAATTCTGACTGTGCACAATTTCTCTCATTTTAGGCACATCTGAGCCTATTGTGATTATAACAAGTGGTATCAGAGCCCCTTGGAGCCATTTCGACCATGCCTAGATCTGGGGAAGCAGTTGGCAGAGGTGCTGGAGGCAGAGAAGACGCCCAATTACAAGGCCAACACCAAGATCCACCCATTGCTCCCGTGCAACCTAGCCTTGGCCCCTCTAGGGATGAGCCTAGAGTGTTTGGCCTTGACAAGTTCAACGGGGACAACTTTGCTGAGTGGTCCTTCAAGATGGAGAACATCTTTGACCACTATGATCTGCTGGAGGTGATGGAAGGAACAGAGAAGCGCCCCGAGAACGACCCGGAGAAGAGCACGTGGGTGCGGAAGAGTGCACAAGGCTACCTTCTACTTGGGCAAGCGTTGGGGAGCAGCCAAATCCGTCACATCAAGCCTTTTCAGCGTGAACCAGCAAAGGGACCAAAGGCATGGGATGCTCTCAAGGGTGTACACGCTCCTGCAACAGAGGCGGTGGCTGTGGTCTTGGAGCGGCAAATGGCGGCACTTCGAATTGACGAAGACGAACCGGTGGAGGAAGGAGTGCAGAAATTCTTCGACTTGTTGACACGGCTCGAAGGAGATGAGCTGAACTACAGTGACCTTCAAAATAAGACCAAGCTGCTGGCCTTACTTCCGGACTCGTGGTCCTCGCTCATCATCAACCTAAATTGAGATCTGCCCTGCCTCTCGCTCGAAGATGTGAAGTGGGAAATCTTGCAAGAAGATTTCCGCCGTCGTCAATTGGCGGGTCCCGTTGGAGCCGGAGTTGCAAGCATGGGCCGTGGGCACGGCCGTGGAAGGGGCAGAGGGCGAGGAGGCAGATTTGGAAGCAGCTACTTCAATGGAGGCCGTGGTAATGGAGGATATGGCAGCAACAACAACAACAATGGCTACGGGCGTTAGCGCGGTCGATTTGATGGCGAATGCTACTTTTGCCACAAGACCGGCCACATGTGGAGAGATTGCTTCAAACTGCCTGATGGCTGGACCCCTTCTCAAGGCCAAGAGGGCAGAGGAGCAAGGGGAGGAAGAGGCAGAGGTCGTGGAGGCCGTGGTGGTCGTGGAAGCGAAGCGGCAAGCATGAAAGGTGGAGACTACGAGACGAGCCCGAGTGAAGATCGATACCCGGGCCAATTCTTCTTTGTCTCCACGCAAGCAGCAGCAGCAGCGGGAGCTGTGGAAGGCTTTGAGGAGCCAGCTACTGTGGGAAAGGTCACTCTCCACTCTCTGGACTTTTGGGTGATCGATAGCGGTGCCACCTATAGCATGACACCTCGTGCGGACTTGCTCACCGAACTCGAACCGTCGCCGGTCAAGCATGTTACATCGGCTTTGGGGCAGCAAGCAGAGGTGAAGGGCATGGGCAAGGCCATGTTCAAGGGTGCTGATGGGAAGATGGTGGGCCTCAAGAACGTGCTTTTGGTGCCCAACCTAGCAGCCAACCTGATTTCCGTTCGGCGTTTGCAAAAGGCCGGCATGGACACATCTTCCAAGGGTTCGAAAACTTATACCGCGAGGCTTGGTGAGCGGAAGCTTTGGGACCTTCATGAGGACAGGGACATCTACAATGAGATGTGGCAAATCCCAGTGGTCCCCATGCCTAAGGAGAGGCAAGTGGCAGCAAGCATCAGCACCAAGAGTGAAGCGGTTGGTGGCGGTGATCACGGAAAGCAAAGTGACATCAAGAGTGACTCAAAGGAGTGCAACCTTGGAGACACCAGCAAGGCGTGTGAACCCAAGGAGAGTGGTGCAGCAGCCAAAGGTGGTGGAAATGAGCAGGAGAAGGCTAAGATCAGCAAAGCAGCAGCGGCAAAGGAGAAAGGAGAGAGCTTGTGGGGCACAATTGCGAGTGCCGCTTTCTCCAACCCGGCTTCCGCTACGGGAGAGTGTGATTGGCTGACCTTGCATCGGCGAATGGGGCATGTGGCATTGCCCATTTTGCAGCAGATAGTTAAGCAAGAGATGGTCAGTGGGATACGTGTCAAGGGGGAGCCCAATGAGGTGCTTGGCTGTCCAACATGCATGCAAGCCAAGTTCACCCGCTACCCGTTCCATAGCTCGGAGACAACGGCGAAGGCACCACTTGATGAGGTGGTGATGGATGTGGTGGGCCCCTTGAAGCTTGGAGCTGCTGGAGCAGAGTACTTCCTCACCATTGTGGATGTCTACACTCGCATGACCTGGGTGTATGTGCTGCCCAAGAAGAGTGATGTAGCTGAGGCGGTGAAGACCGATTGGTTGCCGATGGTGGAACGGCAACAAGACCAGCTTGTGAAGGCGATTCGCACTGACCGTGGGGGAGAGTTCCTGAGCAAGGACTTCTCAACTTGGCTGAAGAAGCAGGGCATAAGGCACTCTCTTACCATGCCCTACTCTCCTGTAATGAACGGCATCGCCGAGCATGCGAATCGGACACTCACGGAGACGGCTCGGGGACTTCTCATTGAAGCCGGTCTACCCAATTACTTTTGGCCGGATGCGGCGCGGCATGCTTGTGTGGCCAAGAACAGAGCCTTGACTCACGTGGGAGAAGACAAATGGGTGCCCTATGTGGAGTGGATTGGAAGGAAGCCGAAGGTGGATATGCTTCGGGTGTTCGGGTGCATGTGCATGGCACTTGTGCCTAAGAAACTTCGGCACAACAAGCTTCATGCCAAGGCAACATGGGCCGTGCACCTGGGCATGGCTCAAAACAGCAAGGGATGGCTTCTTTGGGACCCATTTACCAAGAAGTTCCAGGTGAGCAGAGATTGCAAGTTCATGGAGAACTTCCCGTACAAGGAGTGGAAGGCAGAGAATCAAGCGAAGATTGGTGTGCGGCTTGGAGAGGTGAAGAGTACCGGCTTGGAGCATATGGAGCTGCCCTTGGAGCTGAGTAGCAGCAGCACAATCACGAGGCAATCTCCTCAAATGAATGGGGGAGAAGAGGAGGAGGAGGTGCAGCAAGGTGATGAGCGTGCACCGTCACTTCCGCCTCGTGCTACAAATGCTCGCGGGAACCGACCAGATTTGCAGCAACACCATGAGAGCATCCAAGTCCCTACAGCAGAGGAGGAAGGAAGGGGGAGAAGGAAGACTCAGCCCCCCAAAAGTTTGAGCTATGAACGGCTTGGAGGAGCAGCCAACTCAACCTTGACCGGTTCGGCTCTCATGCTAGGCGATGATGCGGAAGATGAAAGCGAGGAGTGCGCTTTTGCCTTCTTCTCTCGGGTGGAGATGCCGGGGGAGCCTACAAATCCCCAAGGAGGCTTGGGAGGGCCCCAATGGGAAGGAGTGGAAGAAGGCCTCAGATGAAGAAATGGGGAGCATCATCGAGAACGACACGTTTGATTTGGTGAACCTACCTACGGGGCGTAAGGCGATTTCCTCCAAGTGGCTCTTCAAGCGCAAGACTGACGCCGACGGCAACATTGAGCGCTACAAGAGTAGACTTGTAGCCAAGGGGTACCAGCAGCAGGAGAAGAAGGACTACAATGAAGTATATGCTCCTCTTGTGAAGGGTACAACCCTTTGAACTCTCTTCGCCGCGGCGGCCATGAAAGGATTGGTGGTGAAGCAAATGGATATAGTAACGGCCTTCCTCAACGGAGTTTTGGAGGAAGAGACCTACATGGAGCAGCCAGAGGGGTACAATGATGGGAGTGGCAGAGTGTGGAAGCTGAAGAAAGCACTCTATGGCCTCAAGCAAGCCCCTAGGCAATGGTACATCAAACTGCGGGAAGTCTTGGAGGCGATCGGCTTCACTCCCTCAACAGCCGATCAATCCTTGTTCATGCTTGGCGAGGGGGAGCAGAGGAGCTTCATGGTGGTTTATGTGGATGACATCCTCATATTCTCACCCCCCTTTGACCTTGTGAAGGAGGTGATGCTGAAGCTTCAAGACAAGTTCAAGTGCAAGACCCTTGGTGGCGTCAACTACTACCTTGGGCTTCACATTGAGCGAGATGTGGAGAAGCGGTGGATGCGAGTGCATCAAAAGAAGTACTTGGAGGCCTTGGCTGCAAACTTTGGGAAGAGTGAAGGTCATGTGGCTACTCCTCTTCCCTCAGGGTTCAAGTGTGTGAAAGGATCAGTGGAGGAAAGTGTTGGTGAAGAGGAGATGCGCCGTTTTCACTCCTTGGTGGGCAGCCTCATGTATGCGGCCGTTCACACAAGGCCGGATGCAGCCTTTGCTACCGGGCAGCTAGCTAGGGTTGTCCAATGCCCTAATGGAGAGCAGGTAGCAGCTGGAGAGAGAGTGGCCAAGTATCTTGGCCAAACAGCAACTGTTGGACTGCAATACTCCGCGGCGGCACAAAGGCGTCAAAAGGGTGCGGATGGAGTCGAACCCGGGAGGCTCTTTCTCACCGCCTTCTCTTATGCATCTTGAGCATCAGAACCAGAGGATATGACAAGTGTGGGAGGCTTCATCTGTTGTGTTGGTGGAGGCCCAACAGCTTGGGAGAGCAAGAAGCAAGTGGACCAAGCATTGAGCTCGGTGGAGTCCGAGTACATGGCACTCTTCTGTGCCATAAGGGAGGTTGTGTGGCAGCGGCGTTTGCTGGCTGAATTGGGGGAGGAGCAGCAAGGACATACCCCACTCTATTATGATAGCCAAGGTGCTATTGCATTGGCTAAGAACCCAGTTCTTCATGGCCTTACCAAGCACATGAAGGTGAAGTGGCATTGGGTGAGGAGCACGGTAACCTCGGGTGAAGTGGAGTTGCGCTCCGTGAAGACGACGGCACAGCCTGCTGATATGATGACCAAGAGGCTGGTTGAGCAGCAGCATTGGAAGTGTTGCAAGCTTGCTGGGATGGCTCTGAACTAAGGGGAGCAGATTCTAAGGCCAACAATACGAGGGGGAGTTTGTTGGTGCAACCCTATGGCTTGCACTCGGCTTGTCGTCCTTGTTTGTGTGTGTGCATGCATGGCATGGAATGAATTGTGAGTCTATTTCATTGCTATCTAGTACATGTGTGTGTGTTTGAATGGTGTATCACAATGTGGTTTGTGTCGGTCAAGACATTAGCGAGTTTTTACAACTCGCATGTCAAGTCGTCGTTTGCGTGTCGCATGTGTTTTTTCTATTTTGTAGAGTGTGAAGTGTCCATCGCGTCGCAGGTGTGTGCAGCAAGCCCCCATCAACTCAAGAAGAATTTATCTTGCAGAACCAAGACCAAGAGCTCAAGATTTCAAGCCCAAGGGACACGGATAAATATTAAATAGTGAAAATAGTAACGCTACTTCGTGTAGTGTTACATTTCACTTGGTGTAGCCCCTTGGAGGGTTTGTTTCGAGACTCTTCATGGTTGGGGACTCTGTGGTTGTGTACCACCAACCTGGACCTCGGCTCTTGGGGTATGTAGAGGCTGGGAACCATCTCCATCTTGAACTCTTCTTGCTAAGTTTGTACTCCTACGACTATAGTGGCTACTGTACCTCCTGCCAGTCAAACCGCCATAGAGTCGTCAAATCTTCATGGAAGTTTATGATTCAACTTGCTGCTGATAGGCGACAGCAACACGCCCCAGATCCCATTTACAGCTCACCATTTGAGACACAGATCAGATCGGCATCAATATTTGAAGCTGTCTAACGGAATTCTGACTATGCACAATTTCTCTTATTTGAGGCACATCTGAGCCTATTGTGATTATAACAAAGAAGACCCAGGGCCTTAGCTTCACACCATTATGGTGACTCTCTTATTCTCGTAGCCCACCATCTGAATGGTGTTCTTTCTCCTATCACGTCAAGTGTGCGCAGCGCATGCATTTCGAGCCAAGGAGGCGTCTGGTCCCGCGTTGAGGACAAAGTTGTGGGGTATGTTGCAGTGGGTGTGCCTCTGCTTGACAAAGGCCCAAAAGCTCTTCACCTTACTAGTCTCCTTAGCAGAAATTAAAAGAGAGACATTTTCACTCTGCGCATAGCCACACTAGGCTATTGGCTGTGAGGGATTATGGAAGAATAATCAAATATGAAGAATAGGAACCAAATGAGGTGAAATAATGTAAAGACGTAATGAAACGTGATAGAAATGTGAATAAGGTATAGAGGGGATATAGAAAAGGAGAAAGAAGTGTAACAAGATCGTACTCTCACACTTACCCCCTCAAAGTTGGGTGATAGAAGTCACACCATGCTTGCCAAGGTAGTTGCAAAGAGGACGACGGGTATTACCCATGTTACATTTGGAGACCAAGCTATCCTCAAAAGAATGATAACCCTTCCAGTGAATAAAACACTCCAAAGTGCTATTGGGATGACAGCGATGTGCAAGCACGGACTCGACCTCGTACACTTGGAGAAATTGTCAATGACGACGAGGATTGCACTGTGAGCGCTGCTAGTAGGTGGTAACCAAGTAATGAAGTCCAAGCTGGCCACTTCTTGTGGCTGTTCAGGGTTGGGAAGAGGCTGTAGCAGTCTTGATTTCTTCTGGTTACTGCTCTTCATGCGCTAACAGTGGTGCCAGAGGTTTCAAATCTCTAGACAAATAATGCCATGTGGGGCTAGTAGAAGTGTTTAGCAATATCATAAGGGACTTTTTACTAACGATATGTCTGGGATACAGAACGTCGTGGTACTTTTAGAGATGTAACTCGCGCAAAGGTGGGTAGTTGGGTGCCCATACCTTCGTTGATCCTTTTAGCTATGCGATGTTGCTGTCCAACTGTAACAGGTGACCGTAATCTGCTAACGGAATCTCAGGATCGATGAAGTACTCGTGTCTAAGGAGTCCCTTGAGGATCTGCTTTATCCCGTCAACTCAACGTAATCATGTGGCTGATGGCAAATGGTCCACAGTAGATGGGGCAAAGTTTTTGGACTATGGGCAGTCGAATGTTCTGTGTATCGAGCAGTACTAATTTCCATGCTTTGTAACGACTGAGTGGTGTAGGTCTGCATTACGCTTAGAAATTATATTCGCGCGCTTAATGGCTCCTGTTGCTCACTCACAAGCATTTTGTAAAATATCTGCCAACTGTTGAGCTCAGGGTACGGGATTTTTTATTTTGGGGGTGACAGGTACTGTAGGGTTTTGTCCGTGGATCAGGAAAAAATGGAACTGCCGGGTAGTGGCTGGCGGGGTATTATTTTAGGCAAACTTGATCAAAGGCATCTACTTTTCCCAGTCGGCCACATCATCGCATATGGCACGAGTCAGCTGCTCCATCGTCTGATTTGCCAGTTCGGTCCGTCCATTAGTTTCGGGGTGATAGGCGGAGGAGAACTGTAGGCGTGTGCCAAACTGGTCCCACAAGTTGTGCTAGAAGTTACTGGTGAATTTTGTGTCTCGGTCTGAAATAATGGCGGATGGAATGTTGTGTAGTCGAACGATGGTTGAGATGAACACGTGGGCGGTTTCTTCGGCTGAGATGCTTTTCTTGCACGTGGCAAAGTGAGCCAGCTTCTTCAGCTTGTCCACGACGACGAATATTGAATCTATACAGCCATCCTTGGTAGGCAATCTCATAACAAAATCCACCGTCATTTGCTGCCACACACGCTCTGACGGAAGAATAGGCTGCAACTGTCCAGCTAGCTTCTACTTCAATGATTTCATGGTTTGGCAGATTTTGCGTGAAACCACGTGCCCCTACACATCCCATTGCATGTCGGGCTAGAATAGTAACGTGATAATTGTTGCCGTGTTTTCTATACTCTAGAATGCCCTGATACTGTACTATCTTGGGCTTCTTGTAATAATAGCTCTTATAATATACTGTACTCTGGTACTCGATCAGTTCTTGTGTTTACATAATAAACTCCCAGTTGCGAGCTATTCGTATGCGCCCGTTATAAAGAACCTGTTCGTCTGGTAACTGTAGGTAGATACTGTAGTCCGGTTAATAGCGGGGAAGTTTGGGAGAGGATGATTGAGTTGAGATGTGCGGATGGTCGTGAATGGGTACATGCAATGTTTGATGACTCTTTTTTGTACGTTTCTATACAATGGAAGGTGGACTCCATAAAATGCAATCAACGAATTTGTCGCGGATTAAGCAGTGGTTGCGAAAGAATATGCTTTAGGTTGTGGTGGTTTATCGGTATTGTCATATCTGCCATTGTCAGGTAGCACCGCCACACTTTCTTGCACGCTCGCAAGCATCTCTTTGTTGTGTATCGGATAGTTTCGCTCAGACGGTTGCAACTTTTGTAACTTATAAGCGATTGGCTGTAAGCCGTCGTCAAAATCCTGTAACATTACTGTTCCAATGGCGATATCGCGTGCTTCAGTGACTACTTCGAATATCGGTGAGGATTGGCAATGCAAAGGACAGGGGCTGAGCACATAAATAATTTGAGCACAGAGAAGGCAGCTTGCTCTTTCTCTCCCCTCATGTACTCAGTCGCTCTCTGCAGCAGGTCAGTCAACGGTGCAGTTACCCCCGTCATATTCGGCATAAATCTCCGAGCACAATAGACAAACCCTAAAAAACTTTGCAGCTCCTATAGCTTTGAAGGCGGTAGCCAAACCTGCACTATATTAATCTTACACGGATCTACATCGACACATTGGGTAGAGATAACGTGGCATAAAAAATCTAACATTTCTTTTAGAAAATCACACATAGACCCTTTGTGAGCACGCGATGCTCTTGCAGTGGTGTCGAACGTGGGCGGCCTCTACGTCTTGAGTGTGCTGGGCACCATGCTAATGTTGGCAGTTTGCAGGCTGTCTTGAGAAGTAATTTGGGGGAGGGGGGGGGGGGGGGGGGGGGGGAGGAGGGGGGGGGCTCGAAATTCACTCGCTCGCCAATTTCCGCTCGACCAATCGTCAGCATGGGATTGTTCGTCGATCCCTTGAGTGATACCGCGCTTGGTCGCTGGTTGTCCTCGGGTATTTCAAAACTCTGCTGCAAAACTTGCTCTTGTTGTCCTTGATTTGTCATTGGCGGGCTGCATATTGTGTCATGGCTGCTCCAACTCTCGTTGCATTGTAGATATCTCCGATTCTGCAGGAGCTTATTCAGCTTACAGACGCGCCAACTCTTGGTGAAATGATTCAAGGGTGAGCAGTTTCTCGTTGAGTGCTACCGCCCTTGCTTCTGTGGGATGGCTCCACCATTTCCTAAAAAATTGGGTGGCTTTCCGTATGCTGGCACTGCGAACGCAGTCGTGGCAGCAGGTAATTGTTAGATTAGATAACCAGGACAGCAGATATGCGGTAAGCACAGGGCGTCGGCCTCTAAGTGTTGGTATTGCAACGGAACTAGAGTGCAAGACTGAGGCTCGATGGCTCTGATGACCAGGTGTAATTAAGTGCTGTCACCCTGTGTCGAATGTTGGTATTAGCAAGGAAATAATACACTGAGGCAACATCAAAACAAACGAGGACATGAATAAAACTAAGCCTAAAGCACGCGGTCGAGGCTCAGTAGAGCTGAGATGTGTGGCTATCGATAAGCGCAAAACGCACAAGTGCAGACATCAGGCAGGCAAAATGCATGCGGTTTGATAGTGGGCCACGTTTGGGTGCCACGATTTGAAATTCGTGGCAGACAGCGTGGCAACCCTGTTATAGCAGTATGAGCCTTACTAGCTAAACCCCGGGATAAGGAAATATCATTTCGCCCGCCTTATGGGAGTGTATGCTTTACTAGCTAAAACCCGGGATAAGGAAATTCTATTAGCACGCGATAATTTCACACCTAGCACGCGATAGTTTCACACCTTAAAATTGGGCGGCAACCGAAATTTTATTGCCACTCTGACCACATCTAGGTACGTAGACATCGTGCACGTGTTCCTACGACCGACGCTTGGCAGTCTCGACATGGAAGGCGTTGGTGGAAGACTTTGTGTGTTGCCACGTTGGCCGACATCGAGTTTCCACCCGACGTCAGGTTTCCCAACACGAGACATGCTAAAATTGCGCAGAACCCATAGATATTTTGTTTTCCAGGGGTAGCCGGATCCACCATTCAAGTCATGCATAACGAGGGTGAATACCCTCTTGGCGGCACCCCTTCTGAAAATATTAGGTGTGAAATTACCTCGGGGCAGGTGTATTCTGATAGTTCAATTATAACACATTTGCTATAGACTCCCAAAGTTCGTCATTGGCGTGTCCCCAAAAATCGTTTACGCGTCTTTGACGCGTGGAGCCATTTGACGGTACGCAATGTGAATCAGTTTTGGAACAGATCCCGCTTTGGAAACAGGTCTGAAATGAGGGGTGCAGTTCGGAAGGACAACACCAAGACCTGCACAGACGTAGAGGCAGGTACAGTAACGGGGTCCCGCCATGCGAAACCAGTGCAACAAGTGCGTGTAATAAAAGTGGGCCAATCAGCGCAGCGAGGGTAGGTTGTTCGCTAGCAATGTGCGAGGCTGCAGAGTTTCATGCGAGAATTTTGCTAGAGGTGGTGCTGGTATTGGAAGCCGATTTGGATTTTTGTGCGGTCTTTTTTTGTCGAGAGGGGCCTAGAAACGTGCGCAGTTGTCCGCTAATTTCGGATGTGAGCTGGGCGCATCCTATTTAAGCGTGTTTTATGGTTACACACCTAAAAGTGGTAACTGAACTCTATGTTGAACAGGGCACGTACTTTAGTGACACGCCCTCACACAAAAATGGTTCCTTCTTGATGAATATTTCGTCATTCTTATGAAGTGCATCACAGACCTAGCACATCTTGTGGAAGTGCCCGGTTTCGAAACTGCACAGCGACAACGGGCGTTTCAAGTTGCGAGCACACAAAGGTCATGTTATGAGTGGGAATGGAACAGCCACTCAGTAATGGGAATACAGCCTCGGAAAATAATGTATCAGCAAGTGACAAGCGAACTAGCTAAAATAGGGCACGGACGTGTTAGGACGAGCTACGGCGAGAACCTCGGGACGTGAGATGGATTGGATGGGTGGCGAGGGTGTCAGAACGCGAGTCAGGGAGGTTTGGATCGACAATATAGGCCGAACATGCGAGCTCGAGGTCTTCGGGTGTACGTGCTGTAGTTTAGCGTAATAAGGATTTGTAATTCCTTATACTCTCCCACCTTCTAAATAAGGCCCTCTCTATATTGAAGGTCGAATCATTAAAAGTAATCAACGATGTGACTGTAGGTCTTCAGCACAATGACGCACGCAATGATTACGCCGTCCTGACGAGGTCTTCGGGTCGAAATGTAATCGATGGTCAGAAAACGTCGAAACGATCGCTTTTAATCGTAGCCGTCAAAGATTGTCGAAATCTTCAGCTGACCGAACGGGTACTGGTGAAAACTCCTCTTGACACTGTAAATAGTCAATCTGGCTGTTGATGATGGCACATGGCTGATGAAATCTTGTAATGATGAAATGAAGGGTGATGTGGCCGATTAGTTGTCGAGAAAAAAACGAACTGTTCATCGAGACGCGAGGTCATTCGTAACACGTACAAGCACACGCGTGCGTTCATGGCTCGTGGAAGTCTGCGAACTCCATAAGCGAGTTGAAGACTTTGACGAGAAAGCGTAACTGAGAAGAATGTCAGGCGGGGAGGGATGATGGAAGGCAACCTGTACGAAAACGATTTTAGAGAATCCCCCTCGAGCCGAACCCAAGGTCCAACGACGCCATCTGCATCAGCTACTTTGTCCGTACGTGCCGGAATATTCGGGAAGAGTCAAAACAGCTGCTGCTCGCTTTCCACTCCATGAAAACCAAAATTTCCACAAATGTCGGTCGATGTTGTTCGTACCCCTGAAGATAACGTGTACCACTCCAGCTGTAGACATAGAACTGCTCCATGCGGTTTTATCAGAAACCCAGGGACTGCTGCCCTAAAACCAGCAAAAATTTTGGAGACCACACGTGATGAACAAAGTCCGCAACTGCGAAACTCTTGGTAAAACCCGTAAACGTCAGAGACGATGCCCTGCTGTGAACATCAAGTGCAACCCAGTTCCTCAGATAAACTGCACGACATGCCCCTTGCGCATCCGGCAACGTCGATCACAATCTGGCGCGCGTTGTACACCGTTGAATTTCTTACAGCTGTTGCACAACTATATAGTATGCCAAGCACCCCTGACCGGCTGACCGTGAAAACGTTTCACCCATCTTGCGACTGCGGCAGGAGTAGCGGAGCACGTAAAAGTTGTCCTGACTAGTGAAGAATTCCCCACCAAGTGCCCTGACTTTTAGTGGCGCGCGGACGTTCACCCATCTTTGCACGCGTCTAGTGGCAGTAGTAGGTCCTAGGCATCCACACTTTGTGAAGTAGCCCCTTAAACTAGGAACAACTCTGAGAAGCTCCACCGCACTCCAAAATTTCGGCGACAGGTGGCTTTCTCCTCCAGCTGGAATAGTAACAGCGTCAAATTTTCAGCTCCCTGACTATCTCGCAGGGCGTCGTTCACCCAACTCCCCTCTTTTGTTGGTCGCATCAGAAACGCACGTGCGCCGGGCACACAACTCCCTTTTTTTTCCGACTGTCGAACACGCGGTACTCCCGCTCTTTGACCAGCATGGGTTAACTGCAGCTCTGTCCACGTTATTCGTCCAGGACTGCCGGAGTAGCATTAAACCCGAACTTGGAACTAGGTGTGGAAGATGTGAGCCGTTGGAAAGTCTCGGCCGGTAGGTGGCCATTTTGTTACCGTCGCTTAGCCCAACAAGGGGGCACTCATCTTGAGATTTCCGCTATGTTGCCCTGCTCTTCCTAAAGTGTCGAACTTCCCCTCTCGTCTAACCCGGTCCGTTGCATCTCCGTAGATTTTGCCGGTAGAAAACCCCGAAAATCGCAGGCATTAAGCGATGCACTAGAGATGTTGTTTCCTAGGGCGATGGCCTGCCTTCAATGTTGTTTCCCTAGAAACACGAAGACGCCACTTGAAAGAAGTTCTAAACCGCCCTGTAGTAAGTGACGCCACGACCAGAGGTCGGCGTCTTAGGAGGCGTGATTAGGATCGAAATAACGGCCTCGGAATGGCGCAGACGTAGCAACTAGAATCGGCTCAAAAGCTTATGAATTGAGGAAGAACCAGTCAATCATATAGAGGTGGGTACAAGATACTTGAATGGAATGGTCCTACAGTTTCTTCCTCTCTGGATTTTAAACTAACAAGCAAGCAAGTAATTGTAACATCGAAGCGCGCGCGACTCGACAGAAAATTGGACTTCGGGGTTGCGTCCAATTTCTGTTTAGTCTGCGGCTTGGTCCAAGTCAACAGCGTCATGCGTTGACTTTTTCTGAACTTGCGAAATATTGAGTATAACGAAAGTTTCAAACTTTCGCTACACTCCAATCCAATTTCGCAAGTGCTTGAGGGGCTGCCAAGTGGCGCCCTTCAAACTTTTCGGACCAACCAAGGGGGAACTTGGTTGCGTGGCCACTCCTTCCTTGCACCCAACCTCCCTTGGTCCAAGTCAAAGAAGGTCCTCGGCGTGAGAGGCAATACCTCCCCTACAATTCCAACACCACTGTCGTTTTCTGGGAACTCGCCCTGGCGTGAAGCTCATTCACGACATCCTGAATTGTCGGTGCCAATTTTATCGGGTGCCAGGAACACCTACCGTCGATACTGTAGAAACAGTTGATACG
Organism: Closterium sp. NIES-67; assembly: GCA_027943415.1. Lineage (NCBI taxonomy): Eukaryota > Viridiplantae > Streptophyta > Zygnematophyceae > Desmidiales > Closteriaceae > Closterium > Closterium sp. NIES-67. The sequence goes on along the minus strand of BQMB01001376.1, from coordinate 313,511 downwards.
AAGGTAGCTAGTCCATTTTTTTCGGAAATTATGTTGACGCGTCGTTCCACATTGCGTCGCTCCTGTCGGAAATTATGATTACGCGCCCACCTGGCAGCACTCCGCTTCAGTCCGGACAGGACAACACACCACTCCTGCATAATTCGGGTAGTCTCTCCTCATCAGGATAATTCCTGACGCACATTCCCACGAGGCGAGCCTCACAATTTTCGCGAGCCACTGACGAAGTCCGCGCGAGCCGTCGTGAAAATTTCTTCGCCGCGTGACGACGACGCGAGCTGCAGCTCCAAACAACCAAAATGAACACCACCAACTTGCGTGACAAAAACTCGCGATAGACACAGCTGTCAGTTCCTGGGGGGGGGGGGGGGGGCACAACCAATCCAGGCCGTCCAAAGGCAGGGATCGAGTGGCTTAGAGGCGCACACGCTATCGTGTGCAGCCTCAGACCCTCCAACCATCCCTCCTCCCCCCCCCCCCGGAAAAATTCTCGGGCAGGCGGAAGCGACTAGCCTAAGAAAGTGCTATAAATACCAGATGTTATGTGGGAATGGAACAGCCACTAAATAATGGGAATACTGTCAACTTATACATATTATCTATGTAGAAGTTATAGGCTAGACTGAGGTATGCTTCTAGTGAGTACAACCAACTAGTATTTGTTCTAGGTTTCCACCTCTAGTAATCATTTGTTTCTACGTTAACATGGTATCACGCTTAGGTTAGGATCCCCCCGCCTCCGCTTCCGCCCATCGCGCCTCCTAGGCCCCGTCGCGCCCCCTAGGCCCCGTCGCGCCCCCCCTGGGCCCCGTCGCGCTCGTTAGGCCCCGTCGCGCCCCCCCTGGGCCCCGTCGTGCCCGCTGGGCCCCGTCGCGCCTCCTAGGCCCTGTCGCGCTCCCCCTGGGCCCCGGCGCGCCCGCTGGGCCCCGTCGCGACCCCTAGGCCCTAACGCGCCCCCGCTGGGCCCCGTTGCGCCTCCTAGGCCCCGTCGCGCCCCCCATGGGCCCCGTCGAGCCCGCTGAGCCCCGTCGTGCCTCCTAGGCATCGTCGCGCCTCCTAAGCCCCGTCGCGTCCCCCCCCCTCTGGGCCCCGTCGCGCCCGTTCGGCCCCGTCGCGCCCCTCCTAGGCCCTGTCGTGCCCGCTGGGCCCCGTCGCGCCTCCTAGGCCCCGTCGCGCCCCCTCTGGGCACCGTCGCGCCCGCTGGGCCCTGTCGCGCCTCCTAGGCCCCGTCGCGCCCGCTGGGCCCCTTCGCGCTTCCTAGGCCCCGTCGCGCCTGCTAGGCCCCGTCGCGCCCCCCCTGGGCCCCGTCGCGCCCGTTAGGCCCCGTCGCGGCCCCCCTGGGCCCCGTCGTGCCCGCTGGGCCCCGTCGCGCCCCTTAGGCCTCGTCGCGCCCGCTGGCCCCTGTCGCGCCTGCTGTTAGCGCTCGCCTGCCTGGCCTCCTAGTGCCGCTCGGCCTCCTCCTAGTGCCGCCCGGCCTCCTCCTAGTGCCGCCCGGCCCCTTCCTAGCGCCGCCCGGCCTCTCCTCAGCGCTGCCCGGCCCCTCCTCGTGCCCGACCGGCCCCAGCAGCACCAGCCTGGCCCCTCCCAGCACCAGCCCGGCCCCAGAGCACCTGCCCGCCTCCCCTGCTCGGCCTGCCGTGTCCTCTCGGGCCCTGTGTCTTCTGCTTGCCTGCGCTGGGACGCCTAGCTGCTGCCCTACTGGAGAGTGCTGCCGCCGTGTCCCCGCGCCGCTGTGCTCCTGTGCCGCTGAGGAGCTGTGCTGCTGTGCCGCTGTGTCGCTGAGGAGCTGTGCCGCTGACCCTGCACGATGGCTGACTTTGTGCTCCGCCTGGACGCTGAGGGCCACGCGGTTGACTTCGCCGCCTGGCTCTCCGATCTCCGCCGCCAGCTTACAGGTCAGCGCCAGGATGGCCACTCTCTGGTTGTCCATGCTGATGGCTTGCTCCCCCGTCCCCCTGCACCTACTCCCCTCCCTGCTGACCCCTCCTCTGATGACCGTGAGGCTTTCTCTACTGCTGCGCTGGCCTGTGCGGTCTGGGACTCACGCGATGCAGTAGCTCAGGTTGCTATTAGTCACGCCCTCCCTGTGTCTGAGCGCTCGCGTTTTGCTACTGTTGAAACGGCCAAAGCTTATTTAGACGCCGTTATTGCTCGCTATTCCACCCCTGCCTCCGCTTCTGCTGGCCGCTTGCTCTTTCCGATGCTGTTCCCAGACCTGGCTGCCTTCCCTACTGTCGCAGACTTTGCCACTCATTTGCGTGCCCTAGAGACTCGCTATCGCACTGCCAGCACTGCTGCCCAGCTCACTGCGCTCCCCCCTCCTTTCTGCATGACGCTCTATTTTATCGCTATGCGCCTGCCAGACCGCCTCGCTAGTGCTCGCGACCACTTTCTTAGCCAGCACCCGGGTGACCTCACCCTGACCGCCTTTGTCGACACCCTCACTGAGATCGAGACTCGCCAGCGCACTATCGCTCAGTCGAGCGGTGCGCCGGCAGTCTCTATCTTTCACGGCTGTGCCCCATCCCAGTGCACGTTCACTGACGTTTCGGCTGCGGTCGCCACGGCGACCCCTCTTACCGAGACGGCCGTGGTGGCGGCCCGCGCAGCTTGGCGTCTACCAGCGGCTCCAGTGCTGTGACCTGCCAGTACCAGCTTCAGACCGGGCCTCTCCGCGGCACTCTGTGCCGCCGCCCGCACCCGACCGCCCGCTGTTTCCGCCGCCTCGACGATCTTTTTCGTCGTCGCTTTGGCCCGGCCCCGTACCTCCCTGACTGGCACAGCCTACTCCGCCAGGGCGTGCCGATCTTTGAGTTAGACATGGATCAGATAGGTGCTGCTTTGCATGCTTTGTATGCTGACGCTTCTAGTGTTGCTGGATCTTACTACCCTGTGTACTCTAGTTTAGGTGTTTCACCCTTGTGTAGCTTAGCTTCCCCTGCTGCGACAGGCGTAGGACTGCCTAGGTTGCCTAGTCTAGTCGCTGCACCGGCTCCGTCCCCGGCCTCCGCCACTGCGTCGCTGTCCTTCACTCTCGACTCTGGTGCTTCTGCCTGCTTCTTCCGCGACCGTTCCACGCTCACGCCGCTTGCTGCACCTGCTGTTGTCTCTCTCGCTGACCCCTCTGCGGGTCCGGTCGTCGCGCGCAGTTCTACGTCCCTTCCTTGTCCGGCAGTTCCCTCGGGCTCCCTTACAGGCCTCCACGTTCCCTCGTTCTCCAGGAACCTGGTTGGTGTCGGCTGTCTCCAGGACCTCGGCGTCACCACCACGTTCCCCGGGCACGAGCGGTTCGCTGTCTGTTCTGAGGCTATCTCAGGTTCCCCCCTTGCGACGTTCCCCCGGGACCCGGTGTCCGGTCTGTTTACCCTACACACCGCTTCCCCCCCGGTTGGTGCGTCCTCCCAGGTCGCTGCAGCTTGCTCGTGTCGGTCCCTCACTCACCCCTCCCTTCTCTGGCACCACCGCTTAGGTCACCCTGCTCTCCCGCGTCTGCCTCACATGTCCCAGCACGGTCTTGTCTTAGGTCTCCCCGCGTCGCTCCCTGCCCTTCCTCCCTCGACTGCGCCACCGTGCACGCCTTGCGTCGAGGGTCGGCTCCGCCGTGCTCCTCACTCCTCCTCGCTGCGTCCTGCTACTGCCCCCCTTCAGACCCTGCACTTGGACGTTTGGGGCCCTGCCCCCGTCCCCGGACCGCGCGGTGAGCGCTACTTCCTTGTGCTCGTCGACGACTACACGCGCTACACCACGGTGTTTCCCCTGGAGCGGAAGGCCGACGTGCCCGACGTTCTTCTCCCGTGGGTTGTGGCTGCGCGTCTCCACCGCGGTCTCCCCGTGTTGTGTCTCCACTCCGACCGTGGCGGCGAGTTCGCCTCTGGTCGGCTTGGACAGTTCTGTCGTGCGGAGGGCATCACCCAGTCGTACACGTTGCCGGACTCGCCACAGCAGAATGGGGTTGCTGAGCGCCGCATCGGCTTGGTCATGGAGGTCGCCCGTACCTCCATGATCCATGCCGATGCCCCCCATTTTCTGTGGCCGTTCGCTGTTCGCTACGCGGCTAACCAGCTTAACCTGTGGCCACGCTCCCAGCGGCGGCAGGTTTCGCCGACCCTCCTTTGGACCGGGTCCCCCGGTGACGCGTCTGCGTTCCACGTCTGGGGCTGCCTTGCTCACGTTCGTGCCTCTGGCACGGACAAGCTCACTGCCCGCACTGTCCCCTGTGTCTTCCTCGGTTTCCCCCTGGACTCGTCTGACTGGCTTTTCTACCACCCGCCGTCTCACCGCTTCCTCCACTCTCGTGACGTCACCTTTGACGAGTCCGTCTCCTTCTACCGCCGCTTCCCTCACCGAGGTCTCCCAGTTGCCCCCCACCTTTTCCTTGCTCCCCCTTCCCCGGTGCCTCCGCCCCCACTGTCGCAGTCGCCGACCCCGCTGCCGCCGCCGTCGCCGTCGCCGCCGCAGCCGTCGCCGCTGTCGTCGCCGCCGCCGCCGCTGTCGCTGCCGCAGCCGTTGCCGCTGTCGCCGCCGCCGCAGCCGTTGCCGCCACTGCCGCCGCTGCTCTCGGCCCCTGGGGGTGCTGGTGTGGAGGAGGGTGTTCGTCCTGCGGCTTCTGGGGGTGCCGCTGGTGTTGGAGGGGGTTCTCGCTCTGGGGGTGTTGGTTCTGGGGGTGCTGCTGTTGAGTGTTCTGCCGACGGTCGTTCTGCCTCTGCTGGTCCGAGAGTTCCGGCCCAGCCGTCGTCGCCGCCGCAGCAGCCGTCGCCGCCGGTTTCCGCTCTCCGCCTGCTCGGCCTTCCCTCCCCGGACCGCGCGCCGGTGTCTCCCCCACCGCCTCCTGACCTTCCTGTCTACGGTCCTGTGTTCCCGCCGCCAGACTCGTCTCCGGCCCGTCTTCCTCCTCGTTCCCCTCCTGTGTCTCCTCCGCTGTCCCCTGACCCTACCCCTCCGTCTCACGTTTGGGCTCGCCGTCCCTCCCGTGCTCGTCCCGTCTCTCCTGTCCTGCCCACCCACCCTATGTTGCTCCGTTCCCACTCGTCTCGTCCTCCCCTCCTCCCGTCCCCTCCTCCCTCGTCCCTTGCTGTTGCACCTCCTCCGTTCTCTGACTACCTCCGTGCTGCTCGTCCCCTTGTCCCTCGGGTCCTTGCCTCTCTTGTTACCGACCCTGCTGTTCCTGTCTCGCGCCTTGACGCGCTTGTCGCTGTTGTCGCTGACTTCGCCTCTACCCGCCGCCTTGACTACGCTACCGCTCTGGTCTCTGACCCTGCCCGTCCTCTGTCCGTCGGGGGTGCTCCTGCCCTTGGCAGTGACGTCCTAGAGGACAGGCAGTACGAGCTGGCTTTCCTTTCCGAGGCTGCTCCCCATCTCTGCTCCATGCTGTTAGTCCCTGAGGGTGACCCAGACGCCTTCGACATCCCGACCCCTCGCACCTACGCTGAGGCCACCTCGGGACCTTGGGCCTCTCAGTGGATAGCTGCCATGGAGCAGGAGATGGCATCTTGGAGATCCACCGGCACTTACGTCGACGCAGTTCCCCCACCTGGGGTGAACGTAGTCGATGGTCGGTGGCTCTTCAAGGTGAAGCGCCCCCCTGGAGAGCCGCCTGTCTTCAAGGCGCGCTACGTGGCCAGAGGTTTCAGTCAGCGCGAGGGGGTTGACTTCTTCCAGACCTTCGCCCCGACCCCGAAGATGACCACTCTTCGGGCGCTGCTACACGTAGCAGCACAGCGTGACTACGAGCTTCACTCCCTCGACTTCTCTACTGCCTTTCTTCAGGGCAACCTACACGAGCAGGTCTACCTGCGCCGACCACAGGGCTTCACTGGTACCTTCCCTCCTGGGACCCAGTGGCTTCTCAGGCGCCCGGTCTACGGCCTGCGTCAGGCTCCCCGTGAGTGGCACGACACGCTACGTGCCACGTTAGCAGACCTGCAGTTCTTTCCGTCCTCTGCTGACCCTTCACTGTTTGTGCGTTCCGGCCAGACTCCGTTCTACATCCTTGTCTACGTAGACGACCTGGTCTTCGCTACTCCTGACAGGGACGCACTGGCCTCTGTGAAGGCTGAGCTGCTGAAGAGACACACCTGCACTGACCTTGGAGAGCTGCGTCGCTATCTTGGCCTGCAGATCTCTAGGGACAGAGCAGCACGCACCATCACTCTGACCCAGTCACACTTGGTGCGTCAGGTCCTTCAGAGGTTCGGTCTTCAGTTCTCCTCTGCACAGCCCACACCTCTACCCGTAGACCATGGGCTCTCTGCTCCCGTTCCTGAGGAGCCAGTAGAGCCCAGTGGCCCCTACGCAGAGCTGGTGGGTTGCCTCATGTACCTGATGACTTGCACTCGCCCAGATCTCGCATACCCTCTCAGCATCCTGGCTCGCTTTGTGGCTACAGGCAGACACCGACCTCAGCACTGGTCTGCCGCTAAGAGGGTTTTGCGTTATCTTGCTAGTACATCAGGCATGGGGTTAGTGCTAGGAGGACGCAGGCCAGTGGTCCTTACTGGGCACACAGACGCTTCTTGGGCAGACGACGCTGAGACGCTCAGGTCGTCGCAGGGCTACTGCTTCAGCCTTGGTTCGGGTGCTATCTCTTGGAGATCCACTCGCTCGTCGTCTGTGGCTCAGTCTAGCTGTGAGGCTGAGATCTACGCTGGTGCCATGGCGGCACAGGAGCTCCGCTGGCTGACCTTCTTGCTCACAGACTTAGGTGAGCAGCCTAGCTCTGCCCCGGTCCTGTACGCTGACAACAGGGCCATGATACTCCTGTGTCAGGAGCCTCGGCTTGAGGGCAGAGCGAAGCATATCCAGCTGCGGTACTTCCTCCTGCGCGAGCTACAGCAGCGCCGCCAGGCCCGCGTAGTTCACTTGGCCTCAGGTGCCAACACAGCTGATATCTTTACTAAGGCGCTTGCGCCTAAAGATCATCAGCGGCACTGTGTACAGCTTGGTCTTGTTCCTGTAGCTGCTCCCCTGTTAGGATCCTGATTGTGTACTCTCTATTATATATGCTTGTCAGACTGGCCTTGTGGCCTTACCTCCAGTGGCTGGACTAGTAGTGCCACCCTGGCTTGCTTCAGTTTTGGTTGTATTCTTGCTGACTGGTCTCCAGACCCCTGCCTCAGTGGTTGGACTAGTAGTGCCGCCCTGAGCTGTTTACTTCTTGTTTAGTTTCACCCCTTGTCTAGCCTAGGGGGTGTGTCAACTTATACATATTATCTATGTAGAAGTTATAGGCTAGACTGAGGTATGCTTCTAGTGAGTACAACCAACTAGTATTTGTTCTAGGTTTCCACCTCTAGTAATCATTTGTTTCTACGTTAACAAATACAACCTCGAAAAATAATTTAACAGCAAGTGACGAGCGAGCTGGCTAAAATAGGGCACGGACGTGCTAGGACGAGCTACGGCGAGAACCTCGGGACGTGAGATGGATTGGATGGGGGCGAGGGTGTCGGAACGCGAGTCGGGGAGGTTTGGACCGACAATATAGACCGAACCTGCGAGTTCGAGGTCTTCGGGTATACACGCGGTAGTTTCGCGCTGTAAGGAATTGTAATTCCTTACAAGTCATAACGATTGTTACAAATTGCCACGTCCTACAAAAGCGACGAGTTGGTCCAACACGCGTTTCCACTTCAAGCTAAAATGCGTTGCGGACACGCCCCCCTTATTCACTTTCGCCGATAGCCTTGCATTCTTTGCCTCAATAGTGCAATATTTCTCAACTTGTTTCATGCACATGTGTAACCCCTAGCGCGGAATCGCTAGGCCTACTAAGGGCAGGCTACATTAGGCTCGAGCTGGGGCAGAAAACCGAGCCGGCGACTCAATGTTGGGCGTATAGGCGAATGAAAATGCTGAATTTCGGCATTTCCGCGCAACATGGAGCTCCGGGCTAATTTTTCCGCCCTAGGTCGAGCCTAATGTAGCCCGACCTAAGTAAACCACCTCTAGGGTTTTTCTCGCATACCCTGTCCACCCCCTCTCTCTGACTCACTCTCTCTCACTCACTCTCCTATTCCGCCACGCAGCGCGCTTCTAGCTAGAAACCGAGAGTTTCTGAGCTTGGAACCTCTCGTCACGCATTACTCTCGTCACCACCGCGCAGCTCTTTCCCTCTTTTCTCCTAACTGAAACTCGCTAAGTTCGGACGGTTGTCGTAATTCATCTTCCTCCACTCGTCGACCCAGATAGCACCCGACCAAGCCGTGGCCGTGGGCCGTCCCTTTCCCAGCGCCCTCGAGCGGCTCTCGTGCTCGCCGCCCCGTGCAGCGGAGCGCGCTCCCTCTCGTCCTCTCCGAGCCCCTTCGTTCTGCCCGGCATCCCATCCATTTCGCCCCCCCTCCCCCTCATCCGCCTTTTCCCTCTTCTCCCTCCTCCGCTTTCGCCCATCTTCCCCGTCCCCTCTCTCTTCTTCCCCGTCCCCTCTCTCTTCTTCCCCGTCCCCTCTCTCTTCTTCCCCGTCCCCTCTCTCTTCTTCCCCGTCTCCCCTCCCTCCGTCGTAACCCCCCAGTCTCCCCCCTCCTTCCGCCCTCACTCCCCCCTCCAGTTTCCTGTCCATCCTCCTCCATATTTCCCCTCTCGTCTCGCTTTCCCGCGTCTCCCTCGCTCCGTTTCCCCCCGGTCCTCTCCACTTTCCCGTTGTTTCCCCCCTCCTCTTGTTATCCCCTTTCCAAATGGCGGGTGGCTCTGTCGCAGAGCGTCCTACGTGCGATGGCGGCGAGGGCGAACGACGCCAGCGAATCAAAACAGTCGCAGCGTGTGAGCTGCGACGGCCTTTAGTGGGCGAAGCGGCGGAGTGCGACGAGAGCGTCGTGGCGGGGCGGCGGTGGGCGGAGCAGCGTGCGGCGAAGGACACAACGCAGGGGGGGGCTGGGGAGTTGGGCGTTGAAGGAGTGGGCGCGAACGGTGGCGGGGATCGGGCGGGGGAGAGTGACGTGGATCGGGCGGGGGAGAGTGACGTGGATCGGGCGGGGGAGAGTGGCGGGGTGGGGCGGCTTGAAGGGGAGAGAGGGTTGCGAGAGGCGTCGATGGGTGCCGCGGTGGGGGGGAAGAGAAGCGGACGCAGGGGGAAACGGGGCAGGGGGAAGGGGAGGGCGAGAAGGCGGAGGTTGCGGGTGGCAGTGGCGGAGGGGAGGGGAAAGACGATCATTCGCGGCGAGTGAAGGCCGCTTTTATATACGGCAATTACAAGCATTATTACGGATACAGGGTATGGCTGCAGAGAATGGTTGTCAGTTTAGGCACTTGGCTAGGGCTGGAGGGGTGAATGTAGGGCCGTGGGCCGTGGCGTGACAACCGTGGATGGTAGAGAATAAAGGGCTGAAGCCTAAAACCTAAAATCGGAAGCCTTGACCCCTGACTAAACCCTAACCCCGAACCCGAAAGCTCAAACCCGTAAAGTACCCTAAACCGCTGAACCGAAGGCTGTAAACTGTGAAGCTAGGTGGTTTGTGGCGCTAATGCTGTGTGGCGGTGGCGTGGATGGTGGAGGAGTGGGAAGGAAGGAAGGAAGACATGGCTGGGAGGGGGGCAAGGGGATGGGGTGCCGATTAGGAGGGGGTAAGAGAACCCGAGGCGAGGAGGGGGTAAGAGAACCCGAGGCGAGGAGGGGGTAAGAGAACCCGAGGCGAGGAGGGGGTAAGAGAACCCGAGGCGAGGAGGGGGTAAGAGAACCCGAGGCGAGGAGGGGGTAAGAGAACCCGAGGCGAGGAGGGGGTAAGAGAACCCGAGGCGAGGAGGGGGTAAGAGAACCCGAGGCGAGGAGGGGGTAAGAGAACCCGAGGCGAGGAGGGGGTAAGAGAACCCGAGGCGAGGAGGGGGTAAGAGAACCCGAGGCGAGGAGGTGTGGCGCAGAAGGCCACGGCCTGAGAGTGTGCGCGCGCCTGTGCTCGCTCACTTCTCTCATGCTCCCTCTTCGCCCTGCCTCCGGGCCTATCACCTATCATCCAGCCTCTCGCCTATCATCATATCACCTTATCCTCCAAACGATCACCTTTCCATTCCGCCCAGCTGGCGTGGTCATCCATGGAGTGTCATGTCAGCGCTCCACTCGCCCTCTCACATCCCTCAAATCTCTCGCAATGCCTCCAGTTTCTTCCCGTGCCCACTGCCACTGCTCCTGCTGCCAGCCCTGCCGCCCTCTTCCTTTGGAATTGCGCCTCCTGTCAATTGCCTACTCCTACTCCCCCCCCTCCCCCCCTCCCCCCTCCACCTCCTCCCACGCCATCCCAAGTGGGAGAAGCGTTGTTGGAGGAACCCCGGGTGGGCGGTTCAGGAGAGAGCGCTATGACTGCGACTCCTTCCCCCTTTCCCCGCCCCCGCACCACCACCATCCCAGGTGGGAGCGGCGTTTTCAGAGGACCCGCGGGTGCGGTGGTTTCGGCGGGAGTGGTTTGAGGGGCGGGACTGCGTGGACGTGGGGTGCAACTCGGGGTTCATCTCCATCGGCCTCGGTGAGCGCGACACTGCGTCGTGTGCCCTCTCCCACCCCGTCTGCCTACCTGTGATCTGATCTGTGGCCCAATCGCTGGGTCGCATGCGCCCGACATACACTTTCTCCCACGTCCTCCCCACCCCTGCTTCCCTCCAATTCCCCTCCCTCCCCCCCACTCCCTGTCTCCCTCAGCCAGCGCCCTCTCCCCTCCCTCCCCTTTTCCTGTCCTCTCAATCCTGATATCTGTGCTCTCAGTGTTTCCTCCCTCCCCCCGTTCCTCCCCTGTGCGGCGTGTGAAGCTCAGTGAGGCATTTCAGCGTGAAGTCAATGCTTGGCATCGACATCGACAAAGGTCCGTGCACTGCTGCTCGTTGTGCTGTGCGTGTCTCTGCTGTCTTCACCTCACGGTGTAGTTTTGCAGGCCGCAGGCGTTTGGCTATGCCTTGCAACCAGTTTGCGTACTTCCTCACCATGTGGCCGTCGCCCTTCTCCCCGTGGCAGATCTGATCAAGGAGGCGAGGAGGCAGTGGGGCAGCGTTGTGAGGGAGGAGAAAGAGAAGGAGCGGGGGGAGGGGGGGAAGGAGGGAGGACAAGAGGTTAAGGGGAACAGGGGCGAGAAAAGGGAGAGGCAAACGGATGGGGTTGTGGGGTGGAATGAGGTGGGTGGTGCTGGCGGGGCTTCTAGTGGCCTGGGCGCGGCTCCGCAAGGCAGTGGAGGGATGGCAGCCGCTGCGGGCAGAGCTGTGGAGGAGGCAGCAGCGGCAGCGGCGCAGGCAGTGGGGGCGGCACGGGGAGCGGGTGGGCGGCCGCGAGTGGTGTTCAGGTGCCTCAACGTGGTGGAGGCGGACATGCCGCGTGACAGTGCTGACACTGTGCTCTGGTGAGCTGACACTGTGCTCTGGAGAGCTGACACCATGCTCTGGTGAGCTGACACCGTTCCCTGGTGAGCTGACACTGTGCTCTGGAGAGCTGACACCATGCTTTGGTGAGCTGACACCATGCTCTGGTGAGCTGACACCGTGCTCTGGTGAGCTGATACCGTGCTCTGGTGAGCTGACACCGTGCTCTGGTGAGCTGACACCGTGCTCTGGTGAGCTGACACCGTGCTCTGGTGAGCTGACACCGTGCTCTGGTGAGCTGACACCGTGCTCTGGTGAGCTGACACCGTGCTCTGGTGAGCTGACACCGTGCTCTGGTGAGCTGACACCGTGCTCTGGTGAGCTGACACCGTGCTCTGGTGAGCTGACACCGTGCTCTGGTGAGCTGACACCGTGCTCTGGTGAGCTGACACCTGGTGGCTGCCGTGCTGGTGAGGTGGCACCTCGGCTCATGCGTGCTCTGGTGCGCTGTCACCTCGCCTCATGCCTGCTCCTGCCATGCGTGCATGTGCCATGCGTGCATGGGCTGTGCGTGCATGCGATGCTGGGTCCTTGCATGACATGACAGTGGGTATGGGTTCATTCTCGGTGGTGTGAGAGGGACAATAGCTGTGCTCACATTCTCATGCGAGATGCCACTCTCCCCTTCGCCCCTCTCTCCTGTCTGCCCTCTTTCCCCTCTGCCCCTCTTTCCCCTCTGCCCTCTGCTGCTCTCCTCTCTTCCCGGTCCTCCCCTGTCCGATTTCTTCACCCCACTGCGTGCCAGTCTGAGTGTGACCAAGTGGGTGCATCTCAACTGGGGCGATGCGGGCCTCATCGCGCTCTTCGCCAATCTCTTCCACATGCTCCGCCCCGTGCGTCCCTCTCCCTGCCTCACACCCCTGCGCCTCACCACCGCCTCTCAGTCCCATTCGTCCCTCTCGCTGCTACACTTGTCCCCCTCTCCCTGCCCCACACGTCCCCCTCTCCCTGCCGTCACCTGTCCGCACACATTGTGTCTCACTCATCCCTTCCCCCCCTCACAACCATGCGTCGCTTTCCCCGCCTCGGTGCTGTGTCTTTGTGCGGAGGACACCAAGTCTTGCACACCCAGCGATGCTGAAAGGCTCTTTCTGGCTTTGTGCTGCCTGCCTCGCTCTGTGGGTGTGACACCACGTACTGTGCAGCAGCGAGTGCTCTTCGTGTGATTACGCCATTTGCCGCACATTCTCTCTGCTCGCTTCCTGTACCCCTCTCTCTCTCACTTACTCTGGCTATCCTCCCTTCCTCCCCCAACCCCCCTGTTGTCCTTTTTCTGTGCGCACCCGCTCCCTGCCCTACAACGGCGCGGCCGTCTCTCGGCCATCCTCAGGGGGGGTTCTCATTCTGGAGCCGCAGCCGTGGAGCTCGTACAAGAAGAAGCACGGACTCACTAAGGTGCATGGCATGCTCCACTCACATGCATGGCATGCTCCACTCACATGCATGGCATGCTCCACTCACTTGCATGGCATGCTCCACTCACATGCATGGCATGCTCCACTCACATGCATGGCATGCTCCACTGAGATGCCTGGCATGGCATGTCTAAGGCGCATGTCATGGCACGGTATGACGACGGTGCGTGGCAGCATAGACCTGAAGAACCGAATACGAATTCGAGTTCGAGTTCCACATTCGAATAATTGTCGAATATCACGATACAAATTTTTTGTTCGAGTTGTGTTTGGAATTCGAATACGAATTCGAGTCGAATAGAGTCGAGTCCGAGTCGAATACGAATGCACTCGAGTTTTGGGCATATGAGCGTTTCAAGCTTTGTGAAGTTACCCTTGGAGTTTGTTGTCGGTTTTTTGGGCGTTGCCGTGCTTGCAGGTTTGCACAAGAAATTGGAGGGGTTGTACAAGTGGCAAGTGAAGCTTTTTAGCAGCATCGCGTAGCATCGAAACCATTAGGACCTTTGATGCTAGGCAATTAAATGCTAGTAGGAGCCAGGTATGTCCAAACTCGAGTACTAAAACGAGTACTCGAGTTCTGGCTGGGCGAATACGAATTCGAGTCGAATATTGGAAGTCGAGTTTTGGCGAGTTTGAACAGCCACATAGACTCGATTTGTATTTGAAATTCGTCCGAATTCGAATACAAATTCGAATATAGTCTACTCGTTTTCAGGTCTATGGCAGCATGTGGTTCTCACATGCACGGGACACCTGGTCTCCTTCCCAGCGCGACGTGTCGCCATGCACACATGCTGGCGATTGCGTTACGTACCCGCTTTCACTCCTTTTTTTTGCTTAAAAATCTCGTGCCCCCCACTGCTTGTTCCCCCCACTGCTGGTGTCGTTATGCCTGCACTCCCTCAACATCCACTCTCTCACGCGCCCATGGCCCTGTGGCCCCCACCAGGAGAGCAGGGAGCACTACAGCAGCATCAAGATCTTCCCTGCTCACTTCCGACAGCTGCTGCTCGACAAGGTGGGTGCAGCCAGACAAGGTGGGTGCAGCCAGACAAGGTGTGTGCTGCCAGACAAGGCGGGTGCTGCCAGACAAGGTGGGTGCTGCCAGACAAGGTGGGTGCTGCCAGACAAGGTGGGTGCAGCCAGACAAGGTAGGTGCTGCCAGACAAGGTGGGTGCTGCCAGACAAGGTGGGTGCTGCCAGACAAGGTGGGTGCTGCCAGACAAGGTGGGTGCTGCCAGACAAGGTGGGTGCTGCCAGACAAGGTCGGTGCTGCCAGACAAGGTCGGTGCTGCCAGACAAGGTGGGTGCTGCCAGACAAGGTGGGTGCTGCCAGACAAGGTGGGTGCAGCCAGACAAGGTGGGTGCTGCCAGACAAGGTGGGTGCTGCCAGACAAGGTGGGTGCTGCCAGACAAGGTGGGTGCTGCCAGACAAGGACAAGGTGAGTGTGTGCGTGCGTGCTCTCACACCCAGTGCACGTGTGGAGGTGCCTGCTGCCTGCACCTGGGCTATTCGCTGTCTTGTAGCTTGCTGTAAGGCGCTTATCCGTGTAGCTTGTTGAGTTTTACTCTTTGCTGCCAATTTCTCACTGTATCACGCTCCTTGCACTGCCACCCGCTCTCAGTCGGAGCCTTAGTTGCTACAAACGCTCTGGGAGACAAGCGTTTGGCGTTCAAACGCACCCAAAAACGCAAACGCTCTCTGGGATTTTTTTCGGGCTGCCCCCCCAAAAAAAACACGAGATTGTCGTTGGAGAATAGCCTTAAGGATAGGTGATTTACATGACATATGAGGATGCTGGCTTAAATGTTAAGCACGGTTCTTTTTTATGAGACAAAATGCTTGCTGGTAGAACCCCCATGTTTCCCCCCTCCCCCACAGGAATCTTGAACCCCTGCCCGGGTAAAAATTTTACCCCTGCCCGGGCAAGCGTTTGCCTAGCGTTCACATACACGCTGCTGAGCATTTAGCGTTCAAACGCCAAACGCGTTTGTAGCAACTAAGGTCGGAGCAAGGGGTTTCAGCAGTGGCTGCATTCACTCAGCCTCTTCTTGCACTCTCCCCATCGCGCTTGCTGTCTGTCGTTCCGTCCTCCCCCCCCTGCTGCATGGTGTGCAGATCGGCTTCCAGCGGGTGGAGGAGCTCACTGCTGCTGTTCCCACTGCGCGCGGCTTTGACCGGCCCTTGTTTGTTTACTACAAGTAGGGCACTCAAGCACTGCACCACGCACTTTAGCGAGAGGCCAAATAGTGGAGGCGGGCCCAACTCGAATGGGTGTTGTTTCCAGCGTGCCTGCAAGTACTCTTGTCATTACAACAATGAACAAAAGAATGTACGGTAGCGACGAGCACCAGCTGTCTGCTATGCGCCCTTGCTCTCTCAACGGGCAACGACTCTGACCCGAATGCGTGTGACCAGTGAGTATGGACGAGAGGCGCTCAAAGAGGGTCCTGCGGCACAATGTAACAAATGAAAGGTTGCTTTGCAAGTCATTTCCTCTTAAATCCGAAAAGAAAGCGTGGGTGACTGACGGAATAAGGTGCGGGAAAACTATGGGCGAAAAGGAAGGATCAAAGGAAAGGAAGGCAAGAGAGAAGGGGCAGGAGGAGACGGTAATCCTCAGCATATGAGTGCAGGTTGCCACAACTGCTCCAAGACAGGAGGGAGAGGAGGGAGAGGAGAATATGCCTTTTTAGAATCCTAAAGAACCATGATCGCAGGGACAGGAAGAGACGCTGCTGTCCCCACCTCCCTCCCGATGCTCGCCATGTGAGGGCTTGCTGCAGCGACAGCTTCATCAACCGCGGCACCACCACCCCTCGGAAGAAGCCAGGCCAACCTTGCGACTGGAGAGGGAAGAGAGAGAGGGGAGTGAGCGAGTGCGCACGATGCATCTGCCACCTGACTCTTCTGTTCATCTTGACCGCCATGCCATACCCTGCGCACGGCGACTTCTAAATCGACTCCAAAAGAGGGGAAGGGGGGGGGAGGAGTAAGGAAGCGCGCACGATGCAACAGCCTGGTTCTTTCATCTTGGTCATGCCATGCCTTGCACGCACGCCAGGGCTCTGGCTAAGGTTTTGGAAGGCCTTTCTGTCAAATGTAACTTAGGTCGTTACTGTAGACTATACTGGATTGTGCCTTAGAGGGTACAACACCCTAGTTTATATACCCTCGCGCCCGCCCCTAGCCGGCCCCCTGGCCGTCGCGCTCGTCCCTACCCGGCCCCCTGGTCGTCGCGCTCGTCCCTAGCCGGCCCCCTGGCCGTCGCGCTCGTCCCTAGCCAGCCCCCTGGCTGTCCCGTCCGCCCCTAGCCGGCCCCCTGGCCGTCGCGTCCGCCCCTAGCCGGCCCCCTGGCTGCCGCGCCCGTCCCTAGCCGGCCCCCTGGCCGTCGCGTCCGCCCCTAGCCGGCCCCTTGGCCGTCGCGCCCGTCCCTAGCCGGCCCCCTGGCCGTCGCGTCCGCCCCTAGCCGGCCCCTTGGCCGTCGCGCCCGTCCCTAGCCGGCCCCCTGGCCGTCGCGTTCGTCCCCAGCCGCCCCCCCCCTGGCCGTCGCGCCCGGTTCCTGCCGTCCCACGGCCGCCCCTAGCCGTCTCACGGCCGCCCCCTCGCCGTCGTGGCTGCCCCTAGCTGCTGTCGCTGCCATCTCCAGCCGCCTCACGGTCACTCCTGCCGTCGCGGCCGCCCCTAGCCGCCGTCGCGGCTGTCCCTGGCCGCCATCGCGGCCGTGTCTCCTCGCCGTCGTGGCCGGCCCTACTCGCCGTCGCACCAGCTCCTCGCCGGCCCCCGTTGCCGCCGTTTGCTGGCCCCTCGCATCTGCCGTCTGCCGGACGGCTCTTGCATTCGCGTCGTCGCCAGCCCACCGCTGCCTCGAGTTCGGCCCGTTCTTCCCGATCAGCACCGCCCTGCGAACCCCCCCGGTACCGTACTAAACCGCCTTGCACCGCACTGTACCGCACTGCACCGCACTGTACCGGACTGCACCGCACTGTACCGCACTGCACCGCACTGCATCGCACTGCACTGCACCGCACTATACCCCGCCGCACCGCACTGTACCGCACTGCGCCGCACAGCACCACACTGTACTGCTCTCCACTGCCCTCTATTGTCACTGATGGCGGACGTGCTTCGCTTTGAGGCTGAGGGCCAGCCGATTGAGTTTGATGCGTGGCTTGCTGACCTCCGTCGCCACCTTACTGGTCAGCGGCAGGATGGCCACTCTCTGTCTCTCCATCTTGACGGTACTCTCCCCTGCCCTAACCCCCCCGCTGCATTGTCTAGTGATCCCTCGTCCGCTGAGCGTGAGTCCGCTGCGGCCACAGCCCTTGCTCGCTCAGTATGGCTGTCTCATGACGATGTCGCACAGCTGGCTATTAGCAGTGCCCTCCCCCTGTCCGAGCGACCTCGCTTCAGGTCTATCACCACTGCACAGGCTTTCCTAGATGCTGTTGTCCAGCGCTATTCCACCCCGCCTTCTGCCTCGGTCGGTCGTCTGATCCTCCCCATGCTCTTCCCTGACCTTGCGTCGTTCCCCACTGTCGCCGACCTGGCCGCTCACCTGCGCACTATAGACGAGACCTGGCGTGCTGCCTGCACTCCCACACAGCTTCTAGCCCACCAGCCGCCCCTCACCTCTACTCTCTACCTGCTAGCCACCCGTCTCCCTAACCGTCTTGCCACTGCCCGTGACCACTTCCTTAGCATCCACCCCGCAGACCTCACCCTCACTGACTTCGTTGACACCCTGTCCGCTATAGAGGCCCGCTGCCGCTCTATCGCTCAGACCAGCGGTACTGTGCCGGTCCCTATCTTTCAGGGTTGTGCCCCCGCTCAGTGCACCTTCTCCGACGGTTCTGTTGCTGTGGCTGAGACAGCCGCTGCAGCACAGGTCCGTCCGGGGAATGGTCGCCGCCCCAAGGCTGGGCGTGGCGGCGGGGGTGGGGGTGCAGGTATAGGTGGTGGTGGAGCTGGGTCTCCTGGTGGTGGTGCAGACGAGGGGACCCTGCCAGGTGCAGCCGAGCAGCCGTCTTAGCAGCCGCCGGCGTTGCAGCCGGACTCGCGTCAGCCGCAGCAGCCGCAGTAGCCGTAGCAGTCACAGCAATCGCAGCAGCTGCAGCAGTCACAGCTGCAGCAGAGACGGGCGAGTGGTCTCCCGCCCGGGTGGCCTGGCGCTGGTGGTAGTGCTGGACGTGGTGGTGGTGCGCGTGGTGGGCTGCCGGGTGGTGGCTCGGGTGACGCACGCTGTCAGTACCTGCTCCAGATCGGTCGTCGCCATGGCTTCGTCTGCGGTAAGATCGGTCACACCTCCGTCCGCTGTTTCCGTCGCCTGGACGACCTGTTTCGTCAGCGTTTCGGCCCGTCGCCCGAGCTTCCAGACTGGCACAGTTTGCATCGTCGTAGGGTTCAGATTTTTTTATCTGGATATGGATGCGCTTGTTACTGCTCTGCATGTGATGTATGCTGATGACTCTAGTGTGCTTCCGTCTTATTACCCCTTGTTGCCTAGTGTAGGTGTGCCTTGCTTAGACTCCCTTGCTGCGCCAGGCGTAGGATCCCCTGCTTTGTTTAGCCTTGGTGCTTCCGTCGCTACTTCGCCTCCGGCCGCCACTGCCGCGCTCTCCTTCACCCTCGACTCTGGCGCTTCCCGGTGCTTCTTCCGCGACTCCGCGACGTTGACACAGTCTCTCTTGCTGACCCCTCCTCCGGCCCAGTAGTCGCCCGCAGTTCCACCACCTTCCCCTGTTCGCGCTTCCTGTCCCTACCACAGTCTCTCTTCCTGACCCCTCCTCCGGCCCAGTAGTCGCCCGCAGTTCCACCACCCTCCCCTGCCCTTCGGACTCGCTCACAGGACTGCACATCCCCTCGTTCTCCAGGAACCTAGTTGGTGTCGGCTGCCTTCAGGACCTTGGCGTCACCACTACGTTCCCTGGACACGAGCGGTACACTGTCTGTACCGAGGCCGCCACTGGTGCCACCCTGTCCACATTCCCATGGGACCCGGTGTCTGGTCTTTTCACACTGGACACGGTGACCCCCCCGGCTGGGACCCCACCTCAGGTGATTGCGTCTCCCGCGGTTGCTGCTGCCTGCTCCTGTCGGTCTCTCACTCACCCGACTCTTCTCTGGCACCACCGCCTAGGTCACTCTGCACTCCCGCGTCTGCGTCACATGTCACAGCACGGTCTCGTCCTAGGCCTCCCCAGGTCGTTCCCCGAGCTTCCCTCCTCCCCAGCCCCACCTTGCACGCCCTGTGTCGAGGGCCGGCTCCGCCTTGCCCCTCACTCCTCCTCGTTTCCCCCTACTGCAGCACCGCTATAGACTCTGCACATGGACGTCTGGGGCCCCGCCCTCGTCCATGGGCCGCGTCGAGAGCGCTACTTCCTAGTGCTTGTCGACGACTACACGCGCTACACCACGGTGTTTCCCCTAGAGCGGAAGGCCGACGTGCCTGCCTTTCTTATCCCGTGGCTTGTCTCTGCGCGTGTCCACCGCGGTCTCCCTGTCTTGCGTCTCCACTCCGACCGTGGTGGCGAGTTTGCCTCTGGTGTCCTTGGTCGTTTCTGTCGTGCGGAGGGCATCACCCAGACGTTCACCTTGCCAGACTCCCCGCAGCAGAATGGGGTCGCTGAGCGACGCAGCAGCCGCCGCTGTCGCAGCCGTCGCCGCAGCAGTTCGTTGCCTCTGGGGGTGCTGGAGTTCGGGTGGGTACTAGTCATGGGATTCCTGTTGTGGCTTGTCCCGGCGGGCCTGGGGGTGGTACCGGTGCTCGAGGGGTTTTGAGCTCTGGGGGTGTTCCTTCTGGGGGTGCTGGCGTGGCGTGTTTTGGAGGTAGCCGCTAGGCAGCTTGCGGTCTTGGTGTCGGTGTCACACCGCCGCCGCAGCAGTCCCCGCCGGTGTCCGCTCTTCGCCCGCTCGGCCTTCCGTCCCCTGACCCCGTGCCTGTGCCTCCTCCTCCTCCTGTCTACGGCCCTGTGTTTCCTCCTCCGGACTCATCTTCGGCCCGTTTCACCCCCATTCCCCTCTTGTGTCCCCTCCTCTGTCTCCTGACCCGACTCCTCCGTCCCACGTCTAGTCTCGCCATCCCTCCCGCGCTCGACCTGTCTCCCCTGTCTCGCACTCTTACCCTATATTGCTTCGTTCCCACGCGTCTTGTCCTCCCCTTCTCCCGTCGCCCCCTCCGTCCTCCCTTGTCGTTGCTCCCCCCCCTCTGTCTGACTACCTGGGTGCCGCTCGTCCTCTTGTTCCTCGGGTCCTTGCCTCTCTCGTTACCGACCCGTCTGTTCCGGTTTCAAGCCTTGACGATCTTGTCGCTGCAGTCACTGACTTTGCCTCTACCCGCCGCCTTGACTACGCCACCGCTCTGGTCTCTGACCCTGCCTGTCCTCTGTCTGTCGGGGGTGCTCCTTCCCTCGGTAGTGACGTCCTGGAGGACCGCCAGTACGAACTTGCTTTCCTGTCCGAGGCTGCTCCCCATCTCTATTCCATGCTTCTAGTCCCTGAGGGTGACCCCGACGCTTTTGACATCCCGACCGCTCGCACTTACGCTGAGGCGGTCTCGGGACCCTGGGCCTCTCAGTGGATAGCTGCCATGGAGCAGGAGATGGCATCTTGGAGATCCACCGGCACCTATGTCGACGCAGTTCCCCTACCTGGGGTGAACGTAGTCGATGGCCGCTGGCTCTTCAAGGTGAAGCGCCCTCCAGGAGAGCCGCCTATGTTCAAGGCGCGCTACGTGGCTAGAGGTTTCAGTCAGCGTGAGGGGGTGGACTTCTTTCAGACCTTCACTCTGACCCCGAAGATGACTACTCTTCGGGTGCTGCTACACGTAGCAGCTCAGCGTGACTACGAGCTTCACTCCCTCGACTTCTCCACTGCTTTTCTTTAGGGCAGTCTACACGAGCAGGTCTACCTGCGCCGTTCTCAGGGCTTCACTAGTACCTTCCCTCCTGGGACCCAGTGGCTCTTGCGGCGCCCGGTCTACGGCCTGCGGCAGGCTCCCCGTGAGTGGCACGACACGCTGCGTGCTATGCTTGCTGACCTGCAGTTCTTTCCGTCCTCTGCAGACCCCTCGCTCTTCGTTCATGCTAGCCAGACCCCGTTCTACATCCTTGTTTACGTAGATGACCTGGTCTTCGCCACAGCAGACAGGGACGCACTGGCCTCCGTGAAGGCAGAGTTGCTGAGGAGACACACTTGCACTGACCTTGGCTTGCAGATCTCCAGGGACGGAGCAGCGCGCACCATCACTTTGACTCAGTCACACTTGGTGCGCCAGGTCCTTCAGAGGTTCGGCCTCCAGTTCTCCTCCGCACAGCCCTCTCCTCTGCCTCTAGACCACAGGCTCTCCGCTCCAGTTCCTGAGGAGTCAGCAGAGCCCAGTGGTCCTTACGCAGAGCTGGTGGGTTGCCTCATGTACGTGATGACTTGCACTCGCCCAGATCTCGCATACCCTCTCAGCATCCTGGCTCGCTTTGTGGCTACAGGCAGACACCGACCTCAGCACTGGTCTGCCGCTAAGAGGGTTTTGCGTTATCTTGCAAGTACATCGGGCATGTGGTTAATGCTAGGAGGACGCAGGCCAATGGTCCTTACTGGACACACAGACGCTTTTTGGGCAGACGACGCCGAGACCCTCAGGTCCTCGTAGGGCTACTGCTTTAGCCTTGGTTCAGGTGCCGTCTCGTGGAGAGCTACTCGCTCCTCGTCTGTTGCCCATTCCAGCTGTGAGGCTGAGATCTACGCCAGTGCCATGGCAGGATAGGAGCTGCGCTGGCTGACCTTCTTGCTCACTGATTTAGGTGAGTGGCCTAGGTCTGCCCCAGTCCTGTACGCTGACAACAGGGCCATGATCCTCCTGTGTTAGGAGCCTCGACTCGAGGGCAGGGCAAAGCACAGCCGGCTGCGGTACTTCCTCCTGCGTGAGCTCCAGCAGCGCCGCTAGGCGCGCGTAGTACACTTGGCCTCCAGTGCCAACACAGCTGATATCTTTACGAAGGCAATTGCGCCTAAAGATCATCAGCGGCACAGTGTACAACTAGGTCTCGTTCCTGTAGCCTCTCACTTGGTAGGGCCTTGACTTTGTACTGTCCTTTATATATATATTTTACCTTGACTGGCCTTGTGGCCTCTCCCAGTGGCTAGACTAGTAGTGCCGCCCTGGTTTTGCTCTTGTCTTGTCTGTACTCCTTTGACTAGTCTTTAGACCCTTGCCTCAGAGGCTGGACTAGTAGTGCCGCCCTGAGCTACTTCTTTCCCTGTTAGGCACTGCCCCTGTATAGTCTAGGGGGTGTGTCGAATGTAACTTAGGTCGTTACTGTAGACTATACTGGATTGTGCCTTAGAGGGTACAACACCCTAGTCTATATACCCTTGTACTCACACATTCTAGTTCAATTATTCTTTCTGACACTTTCTAGTCAGAGCAGCCCCCCACCCTTACCCTTCGACATCAGGGTACTGTGCATGGGCACCCTATTTTTGACAGGGTGTTATAAATCGCGACCCTTTCTGGACAGGGTTGCAGATTTTGTTGCTCGGATTTTAGGAAACCCCTTCACAACTTTTTGTTATTATGGGTTTGTGGAAAAACCACGCGCCAGAGCAGCGGACACGTATAAGCACTCGCGCAAGATAATTTTAAAAGTGGACGAAATCCATTGGCCAGTGATTTTCCCGCTACGATACGATATGTCCGGATCGGATGACCTTGGCGCAACCCCTGCAACGACAATTGTACGCAAAAACCATCTGTTGAGCACTGTGGTAAGCTATGTGAGTGGTGGTTCTGGCAGGGCACCGATAATTGGACATGTGACGTGCTCAATTCATTGGCTGCAATAGATCTCGCGTCATGTACAGTCTAGAGGGGATAGGTAGTACTAGAGTACCGTTTTCGTTGGTCCGGGGAATTCTAGGGCCACCCTTTCCACACAGGGCGGGGAATGAGGCCACTCTAGTTTTCACAGGGTGAAACAGAAGTGTACACTGAAAACGTAAAGGTTAAATATTACTAGAGTCTGAGAAATCAGACTAACATACACCGAGCACCCTAAAAATCAGAGTAAACAGGGTGAATCACCCTGTTAACCTGTGCCCTGATGCACGCACCTTGCAATAGGGTCCAGGGCTGCCTCACACGTCGCTGCATTGCTTCAAGTTCCGTCCTGACCTACCATGTAGATGGCTGACGTGGCACCAAGCATGGACAGCGACTTGCCAGGTGTCGCTTGCAATATGCTGTCTGTACTGAGGCTGCCACTGATGCCCCCCTCACCACGTTCCCCCTGGACCCAATGTCTGGACTGTTCACACTGGACACCGCTTCCCCCCCGGTTGGGACACCTCCCCAGGTACCTGCGTCTTCCCCGATTGCTGCGGCGTGCTTGTGTCGGTCGCTTACTCACTCATCCCTTCTGTGGCACCACTGTCTAGGTCACCCTGCCCTCACCCGTCTTCGTCCCATGTCCCAGCACCATCTTGTCCTAGGCCTCCCAGAGTTGTTCCCTGCGCTCCCCACCTCACCTGCGCCTCCGTGCACGCCCTACGTCAAGGGCCGGCTATGCCGTGCCCCTCACTCCTCCTCGTTCCCCCCCACCTCCGCACTGCTGCAGACCCTGCACATGGACATCTGGGGCCCTGCCCCTGTCCATGGGCCGCGTCGCGAGCGCTACTTCCTTGTGCTTGTCGACAAAAACACACGCTACACCACCATCTTTCCCCTAGAGCGCAAGACCGACGTGCCTGGCCTTCTTCTACCGTGGCTTGTCTCTGCGTGTGTTCACCAAGGTCTTCTTGTCTTGCGTCTTCACTCTGAACGTGGTGGCGAGTTCGCCTCTGGCTGCCTTGGTCGCTTCTGTCGTGCGGAGGGCATCACCCAGACGTTCACCCTACCGGACTCCCCGCAGCAGAATGGGGTCACTGAGCGACGCATCGATTTGGTCAAAGAGGTGGCTCGTACCTCCATGATCCATGCCGGTGCACCCCATTTTCTGTGGCTGTTCGCCGTTCCCTACGCCGCTCACCAACTTAGCCTCTGGCCACACCCTCAGCGGTCGCAGGTTTTGCCGACTCTCTTCTGGACCGGGTCTCCTGGTGACGCGTCTGCGTTCCACGTCTGGGGCTGCCTTGCTCACGTTCGTGCCTCTAGCACGGACAAGCTCACTGCCCGCACTGTCCCTTGTGTCTTCCTAGGTTTCCCCCTCGACTCGTTTGAATGGCAGTTCTACCACCCGCCCTCTCACCGTTTCTTTCACTCTGGTGACGTCACTTTTGACGAGTCCGTCTCGTTCTACCACCGCTTTCCCCACCGCGGTCCCCCGGTCACTCCCCCCCAGTTCGTGGTGCCCACCCCTCCCCCAGTCGACCTTGCCCCCCCTCCTCACCATCCTGCCCCGTCTGGTGTGTCTCACATCACTCCCGTCCCATCGGTTGTCCCTGCTGAGGAGTCTGCTGACTCTCGCGGCTCGGCTGAGTCTTTTCCCCTGCCTGTCTCTGCCCCGGTCTCGCCCCCTCTATCGCCGCCGCAGCCGCCATCGCCGCTGCCGCCGCAACCGCAGCCGCCGTCGTCACCGCCGCTGGAGTTCGTGCATTCTGCGGGTGCTGGGGTGCGAGCTGGCGCTGGTTCTGGAGCGGGCTCTACAAGTGCTGGAGTGGGGCTTCTCGCAGGGAGCCGTGTTGTCGCTAGAGGTTCTGGTGTTGGAGTCGGGCAGCAGCCGCAGCCGTCGCAGCCGGTGTCCGCTCTTCGCCTCCTCGGCCTCCCTTCCCCTGACCGTCCGTTGCTTCCCCCCCCGCTGTCGCCGCCTCCTCCTGTGCCGGTCCACGGCCTCGTGTTTCCTCCCCCAGACTCCTCTACGGCTTGATTCCCTCCCCGTTCTCCTCCTGTGTCTCCTCCCCTCTCTCCCGACCCGACTCCTCTGTCTCACGTCTGGTCTCGTCGTCCGTCTCATCCTCGTCCTACCTCCCCTGTTCCGCTTTCTCACCCCAAGTTGCTTTGCTCTCACGTGTCTCGTGCTCCTTCTCTCCTCCCGTCTCCTCCTCCGTCGTCGCTTGCTGTGGCTCCGCCTCTGTTCTCGGACTTCCTCCATGCTGCGCGTCCCCTTGTTCCTCGTGTCCTTGCCTCTCTTGTTACCGACCCGTCTGTTCCTGACTTGAGTCTGACGGCTCTTGTCGCTGCTGTCACTGACTTTGCCGCTACCCGCCACCTGGACTATGCCATTGCTCTTGTCTCTGACCCTGCCTGCCCTCCGGCCGTTAGGGGTGTGGCTGCTCTTGGCAGTGACGTCCTAGAGGACAGATAGTTCGAGCTCGCTTTCTTGTTTGAGGCCGCTCCCCATCTCTATTCCATCCTACTAGTCCCTGAGGGTGACCCAGACGCCCTCGACATCCCGACCCCTCGCACCTACGCTAAGGCCACCTCGGGACCCTGAGGCTCTCAGTGGATAGCTGCCATGGAGCAGGAGATGACATCTTGGAGATCCACCGGTACCTTCGTCGACGCAGTTCCCCCACCTGGAGTGAACATAGTCGATGGCCGAAGACTCATCAAGGTGAAGCACCCTCCTCGAGAGACGCCTGTCTTCAAGGTGCGCTACGTTGCCCGAGGCTTTAGTCAGCGTGAGGGGGTGGACTTCTTTCAGACCTTCGCCCCGACCCCGAAGATGACCACTCTTTGGGCGCTGTTACACGTGGCAGCACATCGTGACTACAAGCTGCACACCCTCGACTTCTCCACAGCTTTCCTCCAAGGCAGTCTACATGAGCAGGTCTACCTGTGCTGCCCCCAGGGCTTCTCCGGCACCTTCCCCCCTGGCACCGAGTGGCTCCTCCGGCGCCCCGTCTACGACTTGCGACAGGCACCCCGTGAGTGGCACGACACGCTGCGAGCTACACTTGCTGACTTGCAGTTCTTCCCTTCGTCTGCAGACCCCTCGCTCTTTGTCCGTTCCGGCCAGTCTATGTTTTACATCCTTATCTACGTAGACGATCTGGTCTTTGCTACTGCAGACAGAGTTGCACTGGCCGCCGTAAAGGCCAAGCTGCTGAGGAGACACACCTGCACTGACTTAGGAGAGCTGCGCCGTCACCTTGGCTTGCACATCTCCAGGGACAGAGCATCGCGCACCATCACTCTCTCACAGCAACACTTGGTGCGCCAGGTCCTTCAGAGGTTCGGCCTTCAGTTCTCTTCCGCACAGCCCACCCCTCTGTCAGTAGACCACAGACTCTTTGCCCCAGTCCCTGAGGAGGCTGTAGAGCCTAGTGGTCCCTACGCAGAGCTGGTGGGTTGCCTCATGTAGTAGATGACTTGCACTCGTCCAGATCTCCCATACCCTCTCAGCATCTTGGCTCGCTTTGTGCCCCATGCAGGCACCGACCACAGCACTGATCGGCAACTAAGAGGGTTTTGCATTATCTAGCAAGTACATCGGGCATGGGGCAACTGCTAGGAGGACGCAGACCAGTCGTCCTTACTGGGCACATAGACGCTTCTTGGGCAGACGATGCCAGACTCTCAGGTCCTCACAGGGCTACTCCTTTAGCCTTGGTGCAGGTGCCATCTCGTGAAGGTCCGCCCGCTCCTCATCTGTTGCCCAGTCTAGCTGTGAGGCTGAGATCTACGCAGGTGCCATGGCGGCACAGGAGCTCCGCTGGCTGACCTTCTTGCTCACGGACCTAGGTGAGCGGCCTAGCTCTGCCCCAGTTCTG
The DNA here is from genome assembly GCA_027943415.1 of Closterium sp. NIES-67. Lineage (NCBI taxonomy): Eukaryota > Viridiplantae > Streptophyta > Zygnematophyceae > Desmidiales > Closteriaceae > Closterium > Closterium sp. NIES-67. The sequence goes on along the minus strand of BQMB01001376.1, from coordinate 287,063 downwards.
TATGCTGACAATAGGGCCATGATCCTCCTATGTCAGGATCCACGACTTGAGGGCAGAGCAAAGCACATCCAACTGCGGTACTTCCTCCTGCATGAGCTGCAGCAGCGTCGCCAGCCTCGTGTAGTAAACTTGGCCTCCGGTGCCAACACAGCTGATATCTTTACTAAGGCGCTTGTGCGTAAAGATCATCAGCGGCACTGTGTACAGCTAGGTCTCGTTCCTGTAGCCTCTCACTTGCTAGGATTTTGATTGTGTACAGACCTTTATATATTTATATATATTACCCGGACTGGCCTTATGGCCTCTTCCCAGTGGCTGGACTAGTAGTGCCGCCCTGGTCTTGCTCTTGCCTTGTCTGTACTTGCTTGACTGGTCTTTAGACCCCAGCCTCAGAGGCTGGACTAGTAGTGCCACCCTGAGCTGTTTCTCTCTCAGCAGGCATTGCCCCTATCCAGTCTAGGGGGTGTGTCAAACATATATGATGTGTTGCTGTAGACTATATAGGGTTTTGCCTTAGGGACTACAACCCATTAGGCTATATACCCCTGTATGTCGTGTTCTAGTCAACTTTTCTCACTATAACAATCACATGGGCGAGCCAATAATGAATGTCGGTTCATGCAAGAAGAAGTGTATCGAGACGCCTCAAAGAGGATATTCTTTCATCCGCACACCAAGCTCTCATGCATAAGCAAGCAATGAAGCCTGGTTCATGGTTCAAACCAGGAGGCTGCATGGCCAAGAGACTTGCAACATCTAGTGGGTTATGATCACCATGAGTACAAGTGTCTTTTTGCAACCTTTCTCTATCCCTAAAATAATCTGGATCCTGATATGTTTCTTGGCAGGCTTGATGATAGTGGAGCCCACCTTTCTCTCTAAGAGGTTGAATGGACCCCAGACTGGTCACGTCTGGCAGGTGTGTCATAATGGTCACCACATCCCTTGCTGCTCTTGAGGGTGACTTCTGAGGCCACTTAAAAGGTGGCGTTCATTCTTTAACTTGTGAGTGGTCAATTTCCACATCAGGCGCGTGCATCAGAATGGTCGCCAAAGCCCCTTCTGCTGCCCTTGATTTGGAACAAAAGAATGGAGGGGTTGAGAATTCAGAGTGAAAGAGCATGATGGACACCAGTGTGGCACCAAGAAGAAAAACACACACAGATCAATTAGCGAAAAGAGAGAGAAAAAAACGGAAGAAGTAAAACGCACAAAGAATTGAAGGTAGTAAGAGGGAAAGGTGGGCAAGCAAAGAGGCCAAGAGAACATTGAAGAGAGCAGACCATCTGCCATTGTGGAGATGGGGCCAGCTGCATGGCCATCCTCAGAGGCCACGACCTGAGAGAAGAAGCACAGAATTGGGCCAAGGGGTTGGCAGCACCCGAGGAAACGTCTGGGGCCGTGAGAGGATGCGAGCCTCATGCCCATGATCAGCATGCCAACAAGCCACGGGGTTCACACAGAGATTATGCACACAGCTTGGCCACATGTCTAACCACATGCCCGGAGATGGTGCAGGGCTAATAGTGTGGCGAGATGCGCCAAGTTTTTTCATCAAATAACTCAAGAACCAGCTCCAGTTATGACAATGATTTACTGCAGGGCTGATAGTACGATGAGATGGGCCCTATGACAGTGAGGTGCTTCGCAGGGCACAAAAGTAAAACATGTGCACATAGGAGTTCCCACATGCATCACCATGAAAGTAAGAACAGAGTCAAGGGGCTCTCATGCAAAGAGCCTGCAGGGCTAATAGAGATGCTCCATGCCAGTGAGACAGCATGCAAACCATGGCACTAACATGATATGCGGCCATGAAGGCAGTCACACACAACTCCATGAAAGCATGCAGGTTGTCACACACATTACCATGAATGCATGCAAGTAGTCACATACATTACCGTAAATGCATACACGTAGTCACACATATTACCGTCAATGCATGCAAGCAGTCACACACATTACTGTGAATGCATGCAGTAAGTCACACACATTACCATGAATGCATGCAGGCAGTCACACACATTACCGTGAATGCATGCAGGCAGTCACACACATTACCATGAATGCATGCAGGCAATCACTCAGATTACCTTGAATGCATGCAGGCAGTTACACACATTACCATGAGTGCATGCAAGCAGTCACACACATTATCGTGAATGCATGTAGGCACTCACATGCATTACCATGAATGCATGCAGGCAGTCACACACATTACCGTGAATGCATGCATGAGTCACTCACATTACTCTGAATGCATGAAGGCAGTCGCACACATTACTGTAAATGCATGCATGCAGTCATACACATTGGCGAGAATGCATGCAGGCAGTCACTTACATTACCGTGAATGCACGCACATAGTCACACACATTACCGTAAAGGCATGCAGGGAGTCACACACATTACGGTGAATTCATGGAGGAAATACACGCATTACCGTGAATGCATGTAGGCATCACTCACATTACCGTGAATGCACGCAAGCAGTAACACACATTTCCGTGAATGCATGCAGGCAGTCACACACATTACCGTAAATGTGTGCATGCAATCACACACATTACCATAAATGCATGTAGGCGGTCACACACATTATCGTGAATGCATGCAGGCACTCATACACATTATTGTAAATGCATGCAGGCAGTCACAAACATTACTGTATATGCATGCAGGCAGTCACACACATTACCGAAAATGCATGCAGGCAGTCACTCACGTTACCATAAATACATGCATGCAGTCACACACGTTACCACCAATGCATGCAGGTAGTCACACACATTATCACCCATGCATGCCGACAGCCACAAACATTACCATGAATGCATGCAGGCAGTCACACACATTTCCGTAAATGCATGCAGGCATTCACTCACATTACCGTGAATGCATGCAGGCAGTCACACACATTACCGTTAATGCGTGCAGGCACTTACACACATTACCGTGAATGCAGGCATGCACTCACACACATTACCGTAAATGCATGCAGGTTGTCACACACATTACCGTAAATGTAGGCAGGCATTCATACTCATTACCATGAATGCATGCATGCAGTCACACACAGTACCATGAATGCATGGAGGCAATCACACACATTACTATGCATGCATGAAGCAGTAATACGCATTACCATGAATGCACGCAGGCTGTCACACACATTACCATGAATGTATGCACACAATCACACACATTACCGTGAATGCGTGCAGGTAGTCATACACATTATCATGAATGCATGCAGGCACTCACATGTATTACCATTAATGCGTGCAGGCAGTCCCACATATTACCATGAACGCATGCACGCAGTCACATATATTACCGTGAATGCATGCAGGCGTCACTCAAATTACCGTGAATGCATACAGGGAGTCACACACATTACCGTGAATGCATGCAGGCAGTCACATGCATTACCATGAATGCATGCATGCAGTCCCACACATTACCGTGAATGCGTGCAGGCAGTCACTAACATTACCGTGAATGCGTGCAGGCAGTCACTAACATTACCGTGGATGCATGCATGCAGTCACACACATTACTGTGAATGCATGCATGCAGTCACGCACATTTATGTGCATGCATGCAGGCAGTCGCACACATTACTGTAAGTGCATGCAGGCAGTCTCACACATTACCGTAAATGCATGCAGGCAGACACTCATATTATCGTGAATGCATGCAGGCGGCCATACACATTACCGTGAATGCATGCAGGCAGTCACACACATTACCATGAATGTATGCAGGCGGCTACACACATTACCATGAACGCATGCAGGCAGTCACACACATTACCGTGAAGGCATGCAGACTTTCACACAAATTCTATGAATGCATGCAGGCAATCACACACATAACTGTGAATGCATGAAGGCAGTCACACGCATTACCTTGAAGGCATGCAGGAAGTCACACACATTACCAAGAACGCATGCAGGCAGTTACGCGCATTACCATGAATGCATACATGCAGTGACACACAATACCGTGAATGCATGCATGCAGTCACTCACATTACCGTGAATGCATGCAAGCAGTCACACACATTACCGTGAATGCATGCAAGCAGTCACACACATTACCGTGAATGCATGAAGGCAGTCATACACATTATGATGAATGCATGCAGGCACTCACACACATTACCAGCAATGCATGCCGATATTCAAACACATTACCATGAATGCATGCAGGCAGTCATACACATTACTGTGAATGCATGTAGGCAGTCACTCACATTACCGTAACTGCATGCAGGCAGTCACACACATTACCGTAAATGCATGCAGGCAGACACTCATATTATCGTGAATGCATGCAGGCGGCCATACACATTACCGTGAATGCATGCAGGCAGTCACACACATTACCATGAATGTATGCAGGCGGCTACACACATTACCATGAACGCATGCAGGCAGTCACACACATTACCGTGAAGGCATGCAGACTTTCACACAAATTCTATGAATGCATGCAGGCAATCACACACATAACTGTGAATGCATGAAGGCAGTCACACGCATTACCTTGAAGGCATGCAGGAAGTCACACACATTACCAAGAACGCATGCAGGCAGTTACGCGCATTACCATGAATGCATACATGCAGTGACACACAATACCGTGAATGCATGCATGCAGTCACTCACATTACCGTGAATGCATGCAAGCAGTCACACACATTACCGTGAATGCATGCAAGCAGTCACACACATTACCGTGAATGCATGAAGGCAGTCATACACATTATGATGAATGCATGCAGGCACTCACACACATTACCAGCAATGCATGCCGATATTCAAACACATTACCATGAATGCATGCAGGCAGTCATACACATTACTGTGAATGCATGTAGGCAGTCACTCACATTACCGTAACTGCATGCAGGCAGTCACACACATTACCGTTAATGCATGCAGGCAATCACACACATTACCATGAATGCATGCAGGCAGTCACACACATTACCGTGAACATGTGCAGGCAGTCACACACATTACCATGAATGCGTGCAGGCACTCACATGTTACCATAAATGCATGCAGGCAGTCACACATATTACCTTGAACGCAAGCACGCGGTCACACATATTACCGTGAATGCATGCAGGCGTCACTCAAATTACGATGAATGCATGCAGGGAGTCACACACATTGCCGTGAATGCATGCAGGCAGTCACATGTATTACCATGAATGCATGCATGCAGTCCCACATATTACCGTTAATGCGTGCAGGCAATCACTAACATTATCGTGGATGCATGCAGGCAGTCTTACAGATTACTGTAAATGCATGCATGCAATCACACACATTTCTGTGCATGCATGCAGGCAGTCGCACACATTACCGTAAGTGCATGCAGGCAGTCACACACATTACCGTAAATGCATGCAGGCAGTCGCTCGCATTACCATGAATGCATGCAGGCAGTCACACACATTACCGTGAATGCATGCAGGCAGTCACACACATTACTGTAAATGGATGCAGGCAGTCCCACACATTACCATGAATGCATGCCGACAGTTCCACATGTTAGCACGAATGCATGCTGGCAGTCATACACATTACCATGAATGTATGCAGGCGGCCACACACATTACCATGAACGCATGCAGGCAGTCACACACATTACCGTAAAGGCATGCTGACATTCACACACATTTCCATGAATGCATCCAGGCAGTCATACACATAACTGTGAATGCATGCAGTCAGTCACACGCATTACCTTGAAGGCATGTAGGAAGTCACACACATTACCGTGAACGCTTGGAGGCAGTTATGCGCATTTCCATGAATGCATACATACAGTCACACACATTACCGTGAATGCATGCATGCAGTCACTCACATTACCATGAATGCATGCAGGCAGTCACACACATTACCGTGAATGCATGAAGGCAGTCACACACATTACCATGAATGCATGCAGGCAGTCACACACATTACCACCAATGCATGCCGACAGTCAAACACATTACCATGAATGTATGCAGGCAGTCACACACATTACTGTGAGCGCTTGCAGGGAGTCACTCACATTACCATAAATGCATGCAGGCAGTCACACACATTACCATTAATGCATGCAGGCAGTCAAACACATTACCATGAATGCATGGAAGTAGTCATGCACATTACCGTGAACGCGTGCAGCCAGTCATACACATTACCATGAATGAATGCAGGCACTCACATGTATTACTCTGAATGCATGCATGCAGTCATACACATTACCATGAAATAAATATTTTCTTTGGAACAATTTTTTTTTATAGATTGTGAATAGATTTGAAGAGGAGTTTTGTTGTAAAGGAGACAAACTCCTTCACATTCTCTCAGGTCCGATGGACCTGCCACCTAGTCTCATTCTCATTTCTCTTCTGTGATTGCTTACCACCAGCACACTCTAAACCCCTCCTATGCCCAGACCTAGGCATAAGAGCACTCTACTTGCGGACGTGATTGCCGCACGTTTTTCTGCCATGACTGAAGGAATGGTTTCGACGACTGCACTGCACACTCCTCTGAAAGTCGTGTCACAATCGCAAGCAGGCAGTTACACACATTATCGTGAATGCATGTAGGCGTCACTCAAATTATCGTGAATGCATGCAGGGAGTCACACACATTACCATGAATGCATGCAGGCAGTCACATGCATTACCATGAATGCATACATGCAGTCCTACACATTACCGTGCATGCATGCAGGCAGTCACTAACATTACCGTGAATGCATGCTGACAGTCACACACATTACTGTTAATGCATGCAGGCAGTCACGCACATTTCCGTGCATGCATGGAGGCAGTCATAAACATTACCGTAAGTGCATGCAAGCAGTCATTCCTGAACTTGTTTTCGTAAAAGTAGGGGTAACCCAGTGAAAGGAACCGCCAAGTCGCGACCCCTAGTGAAATGGGGCAGCGTGCGAAACTCGCTTTATGAGACAAACATCGAACTCATTGTTCACTCATACCGTGATCCCTCGGATAGAAGCCCACCCCCCCCAGGTTAGGACCCTGGGTCCTTTAATTGACGAAGGGGGCTTATACGCAAAATTCGATTTTAGGCCCCTTCCCCCTTGGACAGTAGTTCTGCTTTCAAGTCATTGTTTCTTTGTACACGAAACTAACATAAAAAACTGTGGATTTTACAACTTTTGCTTAGTACGATTCCCCTGCTTCCGTGCACACATGCAAATTCTGGCTCTCTAACTGCTTAGACTAGGTTTCATCGCACATGCGCACGCTAGCTAATGGCGAGCAGGCGTTGCCGTTGAATCTGCGGACTCCAGCAAACACAGAAACAACTTTCCTATAGGACGATCAGTCAACAAACATGGCAGTATCTTCGGCCGAACACGGAATTCACACACGCGAGCGATTTCAATTGGGATCAGGAAACTGTTGGAAATATCTCAAGGACTTAAGCGTTTCTGAAGTGTAACACTGTACTCGAGGAAGATTACAGGGGAGCACGCGAGTCAACGGAGGTTACACGAGGGGGCGGACAAAGAATGCGAAAGGACTCGAAAGGTCGCAACTGGAGGTTGCGACTGACCGTTACAACATCACGGATGGTAACCGAAGCGGCAATCGAGTCGCTGTGCGACTCGATAAACCGTTCCTGTAACTGTATTCTACAACTGCTTTCTTATCTACTATATATTGCTGTATGCTTGTTTCTTTAATCAATCACTTGTTCTCACATACTAGTACAAGGGTTCAACTGCCTCAACTTCCGCTGCACTACTCCAAGAGTCTCAAGTCTTTACAGCTGGGACTTAGTCTCTGCAAAAGATCCTAAAGGGTTTTTCTCAGCCCAACATGGTATGAGAGCTGGTCAGAGACCAAACTCCCAGCAACTACGTCCTATCAACAACCTGCAACTCAACTCAATTCAACGACTTCATTGATTACAAGACATGGACAACAAGGGCAAGAAAGTCTCTACGGGCTCACCCAGCGCCCAAGAAACTCAACACGGCAACTCTGGTCTGCACACCTCAGGACTGCAGACAGAGACCGGGACTGCTCAAGAAACAACGGGAAGAGTACCAGAGATGGTGACCCCGTCTCCCTCTTCAAGTGTGGACCCGAATCTCATGGAGAGATTCTTCAGCTTCATGTCACACTTCGATCAGCAGCAGCAGACAAGGACACCTGCGCACTCAACACAGAGCAATGGAGGGAATATGGGATTAGCGCCGATGAGCCTCGACAACTCATCCTTCGGGCGACACAATCAAGCGCCTACCTTTGCGCCTTATCATTCTTCGCCGGGGACGTTCGAATTCATGCCGCCCCGTGCCCAGCCAACAACAGCTGCTTCACAACAAACACCGAATGAAATCTTAAGTTTACAGGCGCAGTTCTCACACGTGATCAAACTTCAGACATCCTCACCGTTCAACGGACACGACTTCTTTACCTGGAGCTTCGAGTTCGAGCTGCTGATGGAGGCCGCGCATCTTCTGGGATACTTCAACGGGTCCCTGCCATTCCCAAGCAACGGCACTGGAAAGGAACAAGAGATCTTCACGTATCAGTCGCTGCTGGCGTACACGGTACTCCTGAGAAACCTGTCACCACAAGAGCAGCAGAGCATCAGAACGTATCGGAGTTATGGAAACTCCGCGGAGCTCGCATGGCACCACCTCAAATGCCTTTACCAAGCAAACGACAGCGTGACACAAAGCAGACTCATGCAACAGCTGACAACAATACAGATGAAGACCGGGGAAAAGGCGATGCAGTATATGAGTCGCTGCCAGACCCTCCGCGACCGCCTGCTTCGGTGCGGAGGAACGATCACTGAAGAAAGCTTCGTGACACTTGTCCTCGCCGGGCTCGGGCCAGAATGGAGAACCACACGATCACTTCTTCGAGCCCACGGAAGAATTTCGGAGATGCACCTCTGCGCCGAGCTTCACGCTGAACAACAGGAGATGGATCTGTTCGAGGAAAGACAACCAAGGAAGCAACAGCAGTTAGTCTTCTACACTCAAAGAAGAAATGACAACAACTACAACCGACGCAGCAAGCAAGATCAACGTGACAACCGAGGACTCACCATCGTGCCGCCGTTCTGCCACAACTGTCAGACTTCCGGGCACTCCAAGGTCAACTGCAACCGCCCTCGCGTTTACCGTGCAGCAGACCCACAAGTCGCTTCCACTCAAGCAAGTCCTCCAAGGCGCTCTTCAACATCTGCACAACAAACACCCAACATCATCAACTGCATGGTACACATCGACAACTGCGCACCCGCTTCACCACCCACTTACGCACCAGACGAAGAGGAATTCCCGCCGCCGCGCTCGCAAGGACTTCAGGTCAACCCGACATACGCTGCAGTCGCTAACGCCGAACCCACCGGGCGGAACACCTGGTTCTTGGACAGTTGCTGCGGTCAGCACATGTGCTCCTCCGGACGCTTCGTACAACACGAGCGACGCCTCAACCGTGACGTCGTCATCACCGTCGCCAACAACGAAAACCTGAAAACAAATAGACAAGGCGTGGTTCAGTTACAATCAATGGAGACAAACGTAATTCTTCAGCTCAACAAGGTCCTCATCGTCGACAATCTGGGATACAACCTATTAAGCGTAAGCCAACTAATGGCTAAGGGGATTCACCTGGAGTGCGACTCCTTCTCCAACGAGTTCCGACTTTACAACGGGAAGGGCGGTCTCTTCATCGGTCGTGCCCTCCTGAAGTCCGGTGTCTTCGTGTTGGACTTCGTCCCCGACCGCGGAACTGCCGACAGCGACGGTATCGTATCCTTCGCCGCCTGGACTCATCCGCCAGATCTTGATCCCGACTTCGACAGCGACGGCTTCTGGCACTCCAACACCATACCTGCAGCAGAAAGAACACGAGCATTAGCAGTTATCAGACAAGAAAGACAAGTACCCGCATGTGTCCCAACAAAACCATCACCTGCAGTATCGGCAGCAGGACCCAGCCGAGTACCACCACCAGCGACACGAGGACAGCCAACCGAAGCAGACCAACTTATGCCCGCCACACGAGAAGCTTGTCGAAGTCCCGCCTCGGTCGTCGCGTTCTTCTCCAACGCCGACATCTACCACCGCTCGCCCGGTCACCGCGCTCCCGACGACATCTGGCACCAACGTCTCGGACATCCTGGAAACAGCACGATACTTCAAACAATCCAAGCAGAAGTGTTAGAACGCAACGCCCTTCTGACGACGAGCGGCCAGGAACTCCGACGACCACGCGCACGGTGTTTCACATGCCCCGAAGCAGATCTTCCTCATCAACCTTTCCCAGCCCATCACAATCCAAGCGCACCCACTTACGCTCCGATGGAAAAGGTCTACAGCGATATTCTAAACATGCCTCGAGACGACACCGAAGCCGACTTCAACTACGTCATCACGTTCATCGACGCCGCAACCAGATACGTCTGGCACTTCAATCTCAAAACGCGCGATCAAGCCTTCGAGGCATTCACCACATGGCTTCCAATCGCCGAACGAGAGTCAGGAACCAAACTCAAGAGTTTCCAGTCAGACGGTGCACTGGAATACCAGTCACAACGCTTCAGGACCTATCTCGCGGAAAGGGGAATCCGACGCCTGGTGTCTCTGCCCTATGCTCACCAGCAGCAGGGGGTAGCAGAACGCATGAACCGGACCTTGCAGACGACGATGCGAAAACTGCTTCTGGGGATGAGGCTGCCCAACGCACTGTGGCCAGACGCGATGACACATGCAGTCCACCTGCACAACCTGTTGTCCTCGTCATCGCTCCCCAACAACGCATCACCACACCTGCTGTGGACGGGAAAAAGGGGCAGCACAAAATTACTTCGAGTTTTCGGCTGCATGGTACAATACAGACCCCACACAGCTCGAGCAGGACGCTTCACTCAACGAGCTCGGTGGGGACTACACCTCGGCATCGCCAAACATTTTCACGCGTGGAAGATCCTCGACATACAAGACAAAAATACGGTGGCATCACGTGATGTTATCTTCTACGAGCGACTGACGCTGCAGCATTACCTGGACAACATTGCCAACTCAGACGACCCCACCGACGGCTTCGCGGGCCTTCGCTCCTTCGCTGACCATGCTGCCGAGGCTGACGCAGCAGAAGAAGACGTACCTGGAGCCTCGGAAGCTGCCGGGCCACTCCCATTCTGTTCCATACCTGTTCCACTCGATGAAGATAATCCCCTCGATAGCAACAACCTCGACACCTTTTACCACTTCGCCGACCAAGGTTACGCTACACCGCACCCCGTCGACACGAATATTTCGGAACGCATCGGCCCCAATTTCTTACCTGACCCCGAAGACGGTGACGAAGCAGCTTATTCGGGGAATGACAATTCCCCTCGACACACACCCACGGGACTCCAGATTCTAGGCCTCTGGATCTCCGTCCAGCATCCGCCGCCGCCTTCTACGCGTGAGCCTTCAACCTTGTCGCAGGCTCTGGGGGGGGAACATAAGGCAAAATGGAAAGAAGCGATGGAAAAGGAGTTAAAAGCTCTGCAAGACCGAGAAACATGGAAACTGGTACCTGCAACGAGCATCAACGGGAAGAACGTTCTCTCGGGGAAATGGGTGTACCGCATCAAGACCAACTCAGACGGCTCCATCGAACGATTCAAAGCTCGATGGGTCGTACGAGGCTTCGATCAACGATACGGAACCGACTACACAGAAACCTTCGCCCCAGTCTCCCGTCACACCTCATTACGCATCCTACTCGCCGTCGCGGCCACAAAAACACTACCACTACGCCAAATCGATGTCGCGAATGCGTTCCTATACGCACCTGTGGACGCTGAGATCTTCGTCGAACAACCCCACGGATTCATCGACGACCCCACGAAAATATGCCGACTGACAAAATCCCTATACGGGATCAAGCAAGCCCCGCGGCTCTGGCAGCAGCATCTTCACAGCCGTCTCGTAAAAATCGGCTTCCTACAGCTGCCGCATGACCAAGGGATGTACCGACTGCAGAAGGGAAGAGAGTATGTTCTGCTCATCGTCTACGTCGACGACCTGCTCTACATCGGCTCAACTACCGACATCGCCACCTGGTTCGAAGGGGAGCTGAAAGAAGATTTAACTCTCACGGTGTCCGACGAAGTTACGCAGTACCTAGGACTGAACGTCGTCGAAGACGACACGGCGTTCTACCTACACGCTGGAAAGTACTCAAGCACCGTCGCGAAGAAATTCGCTCTAACACCGACTGCGGTCCCAACTCCCTACCGCTACGGGAACAACGGCAGCGCCTCTACAAAACTCCCCGCGAAACAAATCCAGGAGTATCAACAGAAGCTCGGCTGCCTACTATTCGCAGCAGTAACCTGCCGACCCGACCTATCCTATAGTGCGAGTCAGCTGGCGACACATCTGAAGCATCCGCAACAGGAAGATCTCGAAGAACTCAATCGAGCGCTACTCTACTTCGTCTCCACGCCGACGATCGGGCTTACCTACAGCAAGGCAACAACACCGTCCGTACGACTACTCGGATACGTCGACGCCGACCACGCGGGAGACAGCGAAAATCGACGGTCTAGGACGGGCTACATCTACCGACTAGAACCTATCGGAACTATCTCCTGGCAGTCGAGCAAGCAGGAGTTAATCGCACTATCCTCGGCTGAAGCAGAGTATATCGCCCTTTGTACTGCGACCAAGGAAGGACTCTACCTACGAGAGTTACTCGAAGAAGCGAAGATCGCGACCCTGCCCGCCTTCTCACTCCTCTGCGACAACCAATCTGCGATCAAAATCGCGAACAAGGACGGCTTCGCCAATCGAACCAAGCACATCGCCCTGCGGTACTTCTTCGTCAAGGATGAAATCGCGAAGGGGAGACTTCAACTCAGTTACTGCCCGACGACAGAAATGGCCGCAGATTATCTGACGAAGAAATTGGCGAAAGCAAAATTCGACTACTGCATGCTCCTAACCGGGCAAACAAACGCCACCGGATCTGAACACTCCAGCACTCCAGAAACGAAGGGGAGTGTTGGAAATATCTCAAGGACTTAAGCGTTTCTGAAGTGTAACACTGTACTCGAGGAAGATTACAGGGGAGCACGCGAGTCAACGGAGGTTACACGAGGGGGCGGACAAAGAATGCGAAAGGACTCGAAAGGTCGCAACTGGAGGTTGCGACTGACCGTTACAACATCACGGATGGTAACCGAAGCGGCAATCGAGTCGCTGTGCGACTCGATAAACCGTTCCTGTAACTGTATTCTACAACTGCTTTCTTATCTACTATATATTGCTGTATGCTTGTTTCTTTAATCAATCACTTGTTCTCACATACTAGTACAAGGGTTCAACTGCCTCAACTTCCGCTGCACTACTCCAAGTCTCAAGTCTTTACAGCTGGGACTTAGTCTCTGCAAAAGATCCTAAAGGGTTTTTCTCAGCCCAACAGAAACAAATAGTATTGTGCACCTAAATGATGTTTTCTTTATATTTAAAAATTCGATTATAGGCCCCACAAGAAAAACAAGGGGCAACGAAATCGTCTTAGGGTTGCGGAACTCTATTGTATAAAAAAAACACTAAAAACGACGTGTACTAGCATACTACTCAAAAATAACCCATTCAAATTCAAAGTACACAACATCTGGAAGTGTACGTATATTAAACATATTCTGTTTTTTTTTTTGATTCAAATTATGAACATGTCACGACTGCCAAGCGTGGAAACCGCCACCTAGAGCTGGTTCTTCTCTTTCCACGTTTCAGATTCTTATGTTACTTTTCTGAATTGTATTATTATTACGCTACCGTTCCTATTTATCTCGTTTTCGTTTTAGTATCGTCACTCTCAATACTGTGCAATATGATTTCCCTGCCCAGTGGCGAAATTTGCCACCTGGCAGGTTTTGATTTGTTTTTTGCGCCTGGTGGCGAGGCTCGTCACGCGTGCAATTTCTGATGGAAAATACTGTAACCGTCCAGTGACCCTGGATTTGATCTGCCACCGGCTCGGATTATTTTTTCGTCAAATCGCGACTGGCCTCTTCAACGATGCGAATTACAAGGGCCTGTTCTAAATTTCGATTTTCATTGAGTTTCACCGATAAGCTGGTTATGCAACTTGCAATAAGCGAATCGACGAGTTTTCGGACTTGTAGTTCCGTAGAATATGATGCAACAAGTGCAATATGATGTAATGATATGTACAACACACCTTGATATGCTTGAAAATTAATTCACAAATTGCAATCTAGCTGGGCAGTTTTTAATGGAAACAATAAAATTGTTGTGATTGAAGATTCTGCCAAGCTCGTCGGTTTCGCCACCTGTTTCTTTCGGAAACAGTGGCGAGCTCGCCTCTATCGCCCACTGGTCAAGTGGCGCATTAACATCAATTTAATTTACAACCAAATAAATATGCTTTGAGTTAAGAATTAGAAAAACAATGCGATATATAGATGAATTATCGGCAATCAAGCAGTTTCGGGCAGTGTCTATCAAAACAATCTATGAACCTGATAAACAGGCGAATATCGTAACTGTCGAAAACGTAACAGTCACAAGCACTTATTTCTGGCGAGAAACGCCTATGGCCAACCGTTTTGCTTTCATATTCAATTCGGCAGTTGTTAATTTTGTCGGTAGGCGAACGTAGGTTCTTCTTGCTTCCGATTTGACGAATTGTGCAACATTTTCAGCGAATGAGAAATGGCGAGGAGTGCGACGGCATTAGAGTACGCCATTGGACGAAAAAAATACTATCAAGTGACGAAATTTATTTAGCTTTGTTGAAAGTACATCAAAAGACTTAAGCGTTTCTGAAGTGTAACACTACACTCGAGGAAGATTGCAAACGGTACGCGAGTCAACGGAGGTTACACGAGGGGGCGGACAAAGAACACGAAGGGTTTGGGACTCAAAGGGTCGCAACTGGAGGTTGCGACTGACCGTTACAACAGCACGGATGGTAACCGAAGCGACAATCGAGTCGCTGTACGACTCGATAAACCGCTACTGCAACTGTACTCTACAACTGTTCCTTATCTTCTATATATTGCTGTATGTTTGCCTTTTTATTAATCACTTGTTCTCACATACTAGTACAAGGGTTCAACTGCCTCAACTTCCGCTGCACTACTCCAAGCCTCAAGTCTCTACAGCTGGACTTAGTCTCTGCAAAAGATCCTAAGGGCTTTTCTCAGCCCAACATGGTATGAGAGCTGGTCAGAGACCAAACTCCCAGCAACTACACTCCATCAACAACCAGCAACTCGACTTGATTCAACAACTCCATTAATTACAAGACATGGACAACAAGGGCAAGAAAGTCTCTACGGGCTCACCCAGCGCCCAAGAAACTCAACACGGCAACTCTGGTCTGCACACCTCAGGACTGCAGACAGAGACCGGGACTGCTCAAGAAACAACGGGAAGAGCACCGGAGATGGTGACTCTGTCTCCCTCTTCAAGTGTGGACCCGAATCTCATGGAGAGATTCTTCAGTTTCATGTCACACTTCGACCAGCAGCAGCAGACAAGGACACCTGCGCACTCAACACAGAGCAATGGAGGGAATATGGGATTAGCGCCGATGAGCCTCGACAACTCATCCTTCGGGCGACACAATCAAGCACCTACTTTTGCGCCTTATCACTCTTCACCGGGGACGTTCGAGTTTATGCCGCCCCGTGCCCAACCAACAGCAGCTGCATCACAACAAACACCAAACGAAATCCTAAGTCTCCAGGCGCAGTTCTCGCACGTGATAAAACTGCAGACATCCTCACCGTTCAACGGACACGACTTCTTTACCTGGAGCTTCGAGTTCGAGCTGCTAATGGAGGCCGCGCATCTTCTGGGATACTTCAACGGGTCCCTGCCATTCCCAAGCAACGGCACTGGAAAGGAACAAGAAATCTTCACGTATCAGTCGCTGCTGGCGTATACGGTTCTCCTGAGAAACCTGTCACCACAAGAGCAGCAGAGCATCAGAACGTATCGGAGTTATGGAAACTCCGCGGAACTCGCATGGCATCATCTCAAGTGCCTCTATCAAGCAAACGACAGCGTGACACAAAGCAGACTCATGCAACAGCTGACAACAATACAGATGAAGACCGGGGAAAAGGCGATGCAGTATATGAGTCGCTGCCAGACCCTCCGCGACCGCCTGCTACGGTGTGGAGGAACGATCACTGAAGAAAGCTTCGTAACACTTGTCCTCGCCGGGCTCGGGCCAGAATGGAGAACCACACGATCACTTCTTCGAGCCCACGGAAGAATTTCGGAGATGCACCTCTGCGCCGAGCTTCACGCTGAACAACAGGAGATGGACCTGTTCGAGGAAAGACAACCAAGGAAGCAACAGCAGTTAGTCTTCTACACTCAAAGAAGAAATGACAACAACTACAACCGACGCAACAAGCAAGATCAACGCGACATCCGAGGACTCACCATCGTACCACCGTTCTGCCACAACTGCCAGACTTCCGGCCACTCCAAAGTCAACTGCAACCGCCCTCGCGTTTACCGTCCAGCAGACCCACAAGTCGCTTCCACTCAAGCAAGTTCCCCAAGGCGCTCTTCAACATCTGCACAACAAACACCAAACATTATCAATTGCATGGTACACATCGACAACTGCGCACCCGGATCACCACCCACCTACGCGCCAGACGAAGAAGAGCTGCCGCCACCGCGCTCACAAGGCCTTCAAGTCAATCCAACATATGCTGCGGTCGCCAACGCCGAACCCACCGGGCGAAACACCTGGTTCTTGGACAGCTGCTGCGGTCAACACATGTGCTCCTCAGGACGCTTCGTGCAACAGGAGAAACGCCTCAACCGCGACGTCGTCATCACCGTCGCCAACAACGAAAACCTGAAGACAAACAGACAAGGCGTGGTTCAGTTACAATCCATGGAGACAAACGTTATACTTCAGCTCAACAAAGTGCTAATTGTCGACAATCTGGGATACAACCTACTAAGCGTAAGCCAACTAATGGCCAAAGGGATTCACCTGGAGTGCGACTCCTACTCCAACGAGTTTCGGCTTTACCACGGGAAGGGCGGCCTCTTCATCGGTCGTGCCCTCCTGAAGTCCGGCGTCTTCGTGTTGGACTTCGTCCCCGACCGCGGTACTGCCGACAGCGACGGTATCGTATCGTTCGCCGCCTGGACTCACCCGCCAGATCTTGACCCTGACTTCGACAGTGACGGCTTCTGGCACTCCAACACCATACCTGCAGCAGAGAGAACACGAGCATTAGCAGTTATCAGACAAGAAAGACAAGTACCCGCAAGTATCCCAACCAAACCATCACCTGCACTATCGGCAGCAGGACCCAGCCGAGTCCCACCACTAGCGACCCGAGGACCGCCAACCGAAGCAGACCAACTTATGCCCGCCACACGAGAAGCTTGTCGAAGTCCCGCCTCGGTCGTCGCGTTCTTCTCCAACGCCGACATCTACCACCGCTCACCCGGCCATCGCGCTCCCGACGACATCTGGCACCAACGCCTCGGGCACCCTGCAAATAGTACAATACTACAAACCATCCAAGCCGAAGTGTTAGAACGCAACGCCCTCCTAACAACGAACGGCCAAGAACTTCGACGACCTCGCGCACGGTGCTTCACGTGCCCCGAAGCAGATCTTCCTCATCAACCATTCCCATCACATCATAATCCAAGCGCGCCTGCATATGCAACGATGGAAAAAGTCTACAGCGACATCTTGAACATGCCTCGAGACGACACGGAAGCCGACTTCAACTACGTCATCACCTTCGTCGATGCAGCAACAAGATACACTTGGCATTACAACCTCAAGACGCGCGATCAAGCCTTCGACGCCTTCACAACATGGCTCCCCATAGCCGAACGGGAATCAGGAACCAAGCTAAAAAGTTTCCAGTCAGACGGCGCACTGGAATACCAGTCACAACGCTTCAGGACCTATCTGGCGGAAAGAGGAATCAGGCGCCTGGTGTCCCTACCATACGCTCACCAGCAGCAGGGGGTCGCAGAACGCATGAACCGGACCTTGCAGACGACGATGCGAAAGCTGCTCCTGGGAATGAAACTGCCCACCACACTGTGGCCAGACGCGATGACACATGCAGTCCACCTGCACAACCTGTTGTCCTCGTCATCGCTCCCCAACAACGCATCACCACACCTGCTGTGGACGGGAAAAAGGGGCAGCACAAAATTACTTCGAGTTTTCGGCTGCA
This sequence comes from Closterium sp. NIES-67, assembly GCA_027943415.1. Lineage (NCBI taxonomy): Eukaryota > Viridiplantae > Streptophyta > Zygnematophyceae > Desmidiales > Closteriaceae > Closterium > Closterium sp. NIES-67. The sequence goes on along the minus strand of BQMB01001376.1, from coordinate 268,779 downwards.
TGGTACAATACAGACCCCACACAGCTCGAGCAGGACGCTTCACTCAACGAGCTCGGTGGGGACTACACCTCGGCATCGCCAAACATTTTCACGCGTGGAAGATTCTCGACATACAAGACAAAAATACGGTGGCATCACGTGATGTTATCTTCTACGAGCGACTGACGCTGCAGCATTACCTGGACAACATTGCCAACTCAGACGACCCCACCGACGGCTTCGCGGGCCTTCGCTCCTTCGCTGACCATGCTGCCGAGGCTGACGCAGCAGAAGAAGACGTCCCTGGAGCCTCGGAGGTTGCCGGACAACTCCCCTACTGCTCCGTACCTGTTCCACTCGATGAAGATAATCCCCTCGATAGCAACAACCTCGACACCTTTTACCACTTCGCTGACCAAGGCTACGCTACACCACACCCCGTCGACTCGAATATTTCCGAACGCATCGGGCCAAACTTCTTACCCGATCCTGAAGACGGTGATGAAGCAGCTTATCCCGGGAATGAAAATTCCCCTCGACACACAGCCACGGGACTGCAGATCCTAGGACTATGGGTCTCCGTTCAGCACCCGCCGCCGCCTTCTCCGCGCGAGCCATCGACCTTGTCGCAGGCTCTGGGGGGGGAACATAAGGCGGAATGGAAGGAAGCAATGAAAAAAGAGTTAAAAGCCCTCCAAGACCGGAATACATGGAAGTTAGTACCAACAACCAACACCAACGGGAGGAACATTCTCTCAGGGAAATGGGTGTACCGCATTAAGACCAACGCGGACGGCTCCATCGAACGTTTTAAAGCGCGATGGGTCGTACGAGGCTTCGACCAACGATACGGAACCGACTACACAGAAACCTTCGCCCCAGTCTCCCGTCACACCTCCCTGCGCATCCTACTCGCCGTCGCGGCCACGAAGAAACTACCACTACGGCAAATTGACGTCGCAAACGCCTTCTTGTACGCACCTGTGGACGCCGAAATCTTCGTCGAACAACCCCACGGATTCATCGACGACCCTTCAAAAGTATGCCAGCTGGAAAAATCCCTTTACGGGATCAAGCAAGCCCCACGGCTCTGGCAGCAGCACCTTCACGGCCGGCTCGTAAAAATCGGATTCCTACAGTTACCACATGACCAAGGCATGTACCGACTGCAGAAGGGAAGAGATTACATTCTGCTCATAGTCTACGTCGACGACCTGCTCTACATCGGTTCTACCACCGACATCGTCACCTGGTTCGAAGGGGAGCTGAAAGGGGACCTGACGCTCACGGTGTCCGACTCAGTGACCCAGTACTTGGGACTAAATGTCGTCGAAGACAACTCGGCGTTCTACCTACACGCTGGAAAGTACGCAGGCACTATCGCGAAGAAATTCGGACTGACGCCGACTACGGTCCCGACTCCCTACCGCTACGGAAACAACAACAGCGCCTCCGCAAAACTCCCCGCGAAGCAAATCCAGGAGTATCAACAGAAGCTCGGTTGCCTACTATTCGCAGCAGTCACCTGCCGACCCGACCTGTCCTATAGTGCGAGTCAACTAGCGACGCATCTGAAGCAACCGGAACAGGAAGATCTCGAGGAACTCAACCGGGCACTACTCTACTTCGTCTCCACGCCGACGATCGGACTTACCTACAGCAAAGCGACAACACCGTCCGTACAACTACTCGGATACGTCGACGCCGACCACGCGGGAGACAGGGAAAATCGACGATCTAGGACGGGCTACATCTACCGACTAGAACCCATCGGAACTATCTCCTGGCAGTCGAGCAAGCAGGAGTTAATCGCACTATCCTCGGCTGAAGCAGAGTACATCGCCCTTTGTACTGCGACCAAGGAAGGACTCTACCTGCGAGAGTTACTCGAGGAAGCGAAGATCACGACCCTGCCCGCCTTCTCACTCTTCTGCGACAACCAATCTGCGATCAAAATCGCAAACAAGGACGGCTTCGCCAACCGAACCAAACACATCGCCCTGCGGTACTTCTTCGTCAAAGATGAAATCGCGAAAGGGAGACTTCAACTCAGTTACTGCCCGACGACAGAAATGGCCGCAGACTATTTGACGAAGAAATTGGCAAAAGCAAAATTCGACTACTGCATGTTGCTGACCGGACAAACAAACGTCATCGGACCTGAACAAGTCAGCACTCCAGAAACGAAGGGGAGTGTTGAAAGTACATCAAAAGACTTAAGCGTTTCTGAAGTGTAACACTACACTCGAGGAAGATTGCAAACGGTACGCGAGTCAACGGAGGTTACACGAGGGGGCGGACAAAGAACACGAAGGGTTTGGGACTCAAAGGGTCGCAACTGGAGGTTGCGACTGACCGTTACAACAGCACGGATGGTAACCGAAGCGACAATCGAGTCGCTGTACGACTCGATAAACCGCTACTGCAACTGTACTCTACAACTGTTCCTTATCTTCTATATATTGCTGTATGTTTGCCTTTTTATTAATCACTTGTTCTCACATACTAGTACAAGGGTTCAACTGCCTCAACTTCCGCTGCACTACTCCAAGCCTCAAGTCTCTACAGCTGGACTTAGTCTCTGCAAAAGATCCTAAGGGCTTTTCTCAGCCCAACAAGCTTGACCTAGCAAGTGATTTCGCTAGTTGTATTTAGTTTAACCGTTTTTTTGCCCTACATTTGCTCGATTTGGTTTATTTATGGACATGTTTCTCGTAGGTATCATCCAAGAAATGTTGGAAACTCTAACTGTTATTTCGAAACCTCAACGTTTGAGATGGGTTTTCAACATTCTCAAATGACACCTTTTCACGATGACACCTACTAAAAACAAGCCCTAGTACTTTAAGCACAATTTTGTACAATCGGGCAGAGGTGAGGTTTTTTCGGACAATCCAACTCAAGGTTGTTCCATTCGTTCTAGTCTACCTTTGTTCAAGGAAACACCAATCTACCTTCATTGTTTCTTTCAAACTCTCAACCTTCCTAGTTCAACTTTACTTCCCCAAGCATCCTACCTCAACAATTCCAAGTTCTCCATGTCACAAAGCTAGGTTAGCTAGGAAGGTAGGCGGCCATGAAATGGCGAGAGGTTTAGGATCTAGAAGCTAGGAGAGAAACTTGAGGAGAGAAAAGAGAATGAACTAGAAGAGAGAGAGACATACAAGGAGGGAGTTGTACCCTCTACAGTAGAGTTCGATAACCTACCAAGCCTATAATTATATAACAAATATAATTTAACACACCCCCTAGGCTTGGTAGCGGCAAGCCCACCTCACACACAGCACACCACACAACCCATAGCACCCCCATACTCAACAGCAGCGACAACTACTTCAGCATGGTCAACCCCACGGCGCGTAAGGTGGGGCGACGTAAACAACGAGGGCAACGGCTGCAACGGCGGCGACGGCGTCAGCGTCGACAGCAGCGACGGCGGCGGCGGCGGCGTGCGGCGGCGTGGCTAGCTGCACCAGTTGCGATGGCGGCGGCTTCGACGACAGCTGCCGGCGGCGGCGGAGCTCGCAGCACTCGGCGGCGTGGCCGGGCTCCAAGACGGTGGGACGGCCGGCGCGAGTAAGCCGTCGGCTGCGGCAAGGAAGATGGGACGCAGGGGAAGGGGGGCAGGGCTTCAGCAGCGGAGCCCGGGAGCGTGCCGCCCCATGTGGTGCGCTGGCTGCATGCGGGCGTGCTGGCCAGCGCTAAGACGGGGCGCTGGCCGCTGCAGTCCGTGCGCTGTCGCGTAGACGCCGCGGCAGCGTGACGGCGCCGTCACGCCGCCACGGCTTGACAGCAACGCCGCGACAGCGCGACGCCACGGTAGCGCGTCGCGACAGCCGCGACAGTAAGACGCGGTCAGCGGCACGACGACGCGGCCACAACAGCTTGACGCGGCCGCCATGGCAGCGAGAGAGTGAGAGAGAGAGAGAGAGAGAGAGAGAGAGAGAGAGAGAGAGAGAGAGAGAGAGAGAAAGAGAGAGTGAGAGAGAGAGAGAGAGCGAGAGAGAGAGAGAGAGAGAGAGAGAGAGAGAGAGAGAGAGAGAGAGAGAGAGAGAGAGAGAGAGAGAAACAAGCACGCGACGGAAGCGTGGGGGGCAGGCCCGGGAAGGGCGACCTTCTCTGTTACCATGTCACAAAGCTAGGTTAGCTAGGGTGGTAGGCGGCCATGAAATGGCGAGAGGTTTAGGATCTATGAGCTAGGAGAGAAGCTTGAGGAGAGAAAAGAGAATGAACTAGAAGAGAGAGAGGCATACAAGGAGGGAGTTGTACCCTCTACAGTAGAGTTCGATAACCTACCAAGCCTAGAATTATATAACAAATATAATTGAACACTCCAAGCATCCTAGCACAACCATTCCAAGTTCTCTAGCAAGACCTTATCTCATCAGTACGTGCCCATAACTCATGGCATCCACGTGTGGACGTTTTCATATCGATTTTTTGTTCTCTGTTAATAGAAACTTAACATTCTTTTCTATTTTATGCAGGATCCTTCTGATTCCGTTTGGCCCAGCTCTCTACCCACGCGCCCATTCTGTCTCTAGGTAGGTTGCTATGTTCATTACCAGCTGAACTTTTTTTTTTTTTTTCCATGTTAGTTGAAATTGAAGTGCACAAACTAATTTTAGGCAATTCGCTTTCGAATCTGCCTGACCTTGCGGTCTGGTAATCGACCGTCAAGGTGCCATCCTGGGTTTACTGCTTGGCTCAATTCCCTTTTCCCAAAGTTTCATTTGCTCGATTGTGTGTTGCTTGTTTTTCACGATTATTGACAGAAGCTCTTGTCGTGTCGTCTGGCACAGCTGTGTGCAGCTTCATGATTGGTGAGTGTTGAAGATCGATTCACACGAACTGCAGCTTATTTCCTTGCGTGTTGAATGATTTGTACGCGTTAATTAAACACTATTTGTTCACCTTATGTTCACCACGTCTTATTTAGTGGGTAGCCTCAGCTGGTAGGGGCAAGCACCCAAGTTCGATACTCATTGACATGGTTAATTGTTTTTTTCTAGTTCCTCTGTTCGTTCTATGCGAATTTCATTCCATTCTAATATTGGGACTAGGGTGGTCACTCGGGTACAATACACATTGTCACCTAATACAGTATGTGTCGCTTTTTCTATATTTTGTTATGTTGTTTGATTCATTCTATAATAAAATATACTATACATCTTGGAGTTCTTCGTTTAGCAGCTCTTCATCTGGTTGGTAAGGTGATCTCTCGGGTTCCATTCCCACTGCTCCTCAAAATTGTCTCTTTTCTCTGTTATGTTTTATTGTAATTTTTTTTATGTTTTTATAGGAATACTTTGTGTTGGCCTAATGTTGTCTCTGTTCGCTCAGTGGTCTGGTCAACTTGGGTAATGCAAACACTCAGATTCGATAACCCTTGACAGAATTTTCTTCGTTTCCAATTTTCTTGAGCTGTGTTACCTTTGTGAATATTACGTACAGCCAATTTCTTGAGTTATGAGGACCAGAGGTTCACTGTGTTCATAGGCTTGGTGAGCAGCAGGGTTTGGTACCCATGTCCTTTTTTTTTTTTTTTTTTTTTTTTTTTTGGGACTGTTTCTTCTCTGTTTTCTGCTATTGTTTGTTTTTCGATTGAGTTTCATTTAATTTTTATGTCCCGTGAAGTGCAGACTGTTTCTTGACTTGTTTGATCGAGCGGTCTGCTCGATCGAGTTTGGCTTAGGTAATTATCTGGTTTCGAAACTTATTCTCACCTAATAGGCTCTAATTCTCACTTTTCTTATGCTATTTGTTCTATGTGAATTTTGTTATATTTTATGCTTACATCACGTGTAGGGTGTTATGTGGCTCAGCAGGCTGCTCAATTGTGTGTCTCTGGCAAGGTGAGCACCTATAACGATGTCTTCCGTGTTTCGTTTTGCTCTCTTTTTCTTCTTCTTGTTTTCTACTATTTGTTTGATGTGAGCTTGATCTTGTTTATGGGTTAACGTTTAGTGCAGACTATTTCTTGAGTTCTTTATATTGAGCAGTCTGCTCGATCGGGTGTGAGTCAATATGATCACCCGGGTTTGATACCTCTGGCAATTGATATGGTGTTTCCTTATGTTTTCTTATGTTATATGTTCTGCGTGAAATCTATTGTGTTTTATGATGTTTTGTACAGGGTGCGTTTCGGGTCCTGTGGCTCATCGGTTTTTGTACAAGCTGAACGTCAGGGTTCGATACCCATCGCTTTTAATGTGCGTTTTACTTTGTTTTCTTCTGTTGTTTGTTCTATGTGAGTTTCATTCTATTTCTTTCTTACCTCTAAATTTCGTATAGGGTGTCTCTTGACTTTGTGTGGCTTAGATGTTGTCGTTTGTCTGTTTGGCTGCCAAGGTGATCATTCAGGTTCGATATCCATAGTCACCGAACATGTAGGGTTTTAGTGTTTAGGTAATATTTGATACCCACTGTCACTAATTCGACGGTACGTAAATTCTTCTTTCCCCAATTGTGCAGTCCCCACAGCAGCAAGTGCGGCTCTCGCTTTAAAGTACTGGATTTTCGTTTCTTCAAGTGAGGCATTGGTCGTATCCTTGAGATGCCTCCAAAATGGAAAAGCGAATCCGCAAGGGAGAGGTTTAAGAGGGAGGCTGAGAATAAGAAGAGAAAGAGTGAATATTATGCGAAGGGAGGGACGGGGATAATGCAAGGCGGAAAGTTACTACTAGGTGGGGGTAGGGTGCTTATGAAGGGAGGAGTCCTTCATTTTATGAGACATAGGGAGTTTCGAAGTCTGATGGAGGAAGAGCGTGCAAGTTATACTCTTCCAAATGGTGACAAAATTGAGTCGACTAATAGAGACATCCCGAACGATGCGCTGAAAGGATCTAATGAGTGTGAGGATGTGAAGAGTATTGATAAATAGAAGTGCTATGATTGCAAAGTTGTTTTTTGTGTATGGATTATTTAGATTGATGTACATGATTCTTGATCAACGAAATGTTAAAGCATGAATTATTGAAACTTATATTTTTGCTCTATCTAATTATTGTGTTACATTTTTTCCAAAATCTACATTGAGCAGGTCTGAAAGTGTTCATCGCTGTTGAAACTCGCATCGAAACATATTGGAGAGCGTGGTGGGTGAGGGAAGTGTGGTGAGCCGGTAACCTCTCGTTACAACATGGGATCCGATTCTTCTGCCCGTATGATCTTTATATGAGTGTCTCTGCTTGGTGAGTTGAGGCGAGAATTTCGATTTCTTCATAAAACTGTGAGTGGCGATGGGGCATGCTTGTATAGATGTTTGGCCATCGCAAACTCCAGCGATGAATCATCGTGGGACACTTTGAAAGTAGAAATAACACTTTACGTACAAAGCAACTGGTCAACTTTTGCAGAGGAGGTTAAAGGATATCATGGTTCACATTTGGATAGCCCCACAAAGTACCGTGAATTCATTAAGTTTGATCACGTATGGGGCAAAATAGGGACCATCCTTCATCAATTGAGATTTTAGGATGTTCTCGTGATAACCTCAGAATAGACGACATACTACATGATCCCCCTATTGTTAACCAGTCGTCAAATGGCACACGTACCCAAAAGGGAAAACATAATATTAATGAGTTCGATGGTCGAGTAGATCCCAATGGTGTTATTAGTTTTACGCTCCCAGATAAACCTCTCGATGAGTCAAAAGTTATCGGCATTGTAGAGCACAAGGGTTGTTTTGCGATAAGAATGATGCTAAAGGGGAAGAAACTATTCATTCTGGGCTTTGAATCGCAAGTATCGAAGGTGACTGTATCTGGTCCGAGGGCACCCACGTGTACGAAGGACGACACGTTGACCAATCGACCAATCGTGGGGTACGATTGCTCCATCGTATCAGAAAGTCAACGTGTCGTCCTTGATCGTCGATACGAATCCGATGGCTCAAAATCTTCGAAGTCTCGATGGTCGTCTCAGCTGGTGGCTGTACATCCGGGACCAATCGCTGTCGGGCGATGTCCGATGTGTCAGGTACGAAAGGTCGCAACAGGCTCACGTGGAATTTGTTGTGAATTCACCAGTCATCAGGTAGGCGTAACTGGGCGGTCACCGGCGTCACCATCTTCATGATCTTGAATGGGCCACAGAAACGTGGTCGTTATTTCGTCGGTAATGGCAGTCGTAAATTCTTGGTGTCCAACAGGACTAGTTGCCCTGCTGCCATTGTAATATCCCGTCGATGTAAATCTGCATACCGTCGGGCAGTAGCGTTTGCCTTACGAATAAGTTCGACAGCTTTGTCTCGGGCAGTCTGTAACTCTTCGACGAACTGCTGCGAGCGTGGTACTTGACTCTCAACGTTGGTGGAGACGGGTACGGTGGGGTCCATCCCGTAATTGAGATAGAACGGGGAGTGATTAGTCGTAGCCGAGGGCGCGTTGTTGTAGGAAAATTCCAACATGGGCAGCACGTCCTCCCATTTTTTTCGGTCGGGGCAGTTTGTCCGAATCAGCTGCTCCATCGTTCGATTTGTCCTTTCCGTCTGGCCGTCCGTTTGGGGATGATACGCGGATGAGAACTGTAGACGCGTGCCGTACCGAGCCCATTTGTCCTGCCAGAATTTCGATGTGAACTTCGGGTCTCGATCACTAATGATTGCTGCTGGTATCCCATGTAGACGAACAACGGTCGAGATGAAAAGGCGCGCTGTTCTTCGGCTGTGATGGTTGTACGACATGGTGCGAAATGCGCCATTTTCGTCAATCGGTCGACGACAACCAAAACTGTGTCGTTTCCACTGGGTCCGGCCGGTAGTCCCTTAACAAAATCCATCGTTACGTGTTGCCATGGGCGTTGAGGTGGCTCGAGGGGCTGCAACAGTCTTGTAGGTCGCTGGTGTGATGACTTCATTCGCTGGCAGATCGGACACGCGACCACGTAACAGTGCACGTCCGTCACCATATCTGGCCAGTAATAAAACCACTGCAACGCCTTCGGAGTTTTATCAAGGGAAAATACATCGGCGCTCAGTATTAGGGGCCTCGATAACATGAACAGTCAGTGACACGACACAAACAATCAGAATTAGTGAGTTTGCAATATGTTTCATCAGTCGAGTTCCACCGTTAGTCAGAAACTACACGAAAAAAGTTCCACGAATGGTCAGTAGAAGTAACCCTCGCCCGTTTCGGAACGTTTTCCCGCCCGCGCCAGCCCGATTTCGTCCCCATTGTGGCTGGCGCAATATTTTTCCCGAGGTCCAAGCGCAGTTCGAGCGAAAAAACACAATATGCCCAAATTAAAATTCGTTGGACATTTGTTTGTCGAGAAACACGAAAACACGATTTTGTTTCGAAGGGCATACTTTTGTCACAGAATGTAGCGCGTCTCGCGATGATAAAAAATGGTGGCTTTGTCTCTACCGCATTTACGACCCCCAAAAAAAGTCAAGCCATAAACTTGTTGTCATTCCCGAGTCGCCCGAAAACAAAAGGATATATAAATAGCTACGGAGGTTTATTTTCGGGAAATGAATATGTTAAAACACTTCAAAGTACTCTCAGAACCGCATTTAATTCTGTATTAATTTCAATACAACGAATCTATTTGAAGTCTGCTGGTTGTCTTTTGATTTTTTCAACAAATGTATTTACCGGAAAAAATTTCCGCCAAATTACGAGTCTACAAGTCTTGTCATGCTCGAAACAAATTGGCGCACGCGCACTACAGTTTAATTTTCACGCCTCATTGGCTTAGCTCCGATCCCGGATAGATTTTCCCTTTCGTATCTTTTTTTTTTTTTTTTTTTTTTTTTTTTGCGTTTGTTAATGTTTGAACAATGTCGCACCCGATGTGCGGCCTGCTGTGACCCAATTAGCTTATGTGAGAGAAATGCGCGAGGTCTCAATTTTGGAATTTTGTGCGCGACGTCCAAAGATTTTTAATTTGGGAATACTTTACGTAGTTTTCTCGAACTGCGCCTGGAGCTTGAGAAAAATATCGCGCCAGCCACAATGATGACGAAATTGGGCTGGCGCGGGCGGGAAAACGTTCTGAAACGGGCGAGGGTTACTTCTACTGACCATTCGTGAAACTTTTTTCCTGTAGTTTCTGACTAACGGTGGAACCTGACTGATGAAACATGTTGCGAACTCACTAATTCTGATTGTTTATATCGTGTCACTGACCGTACATGTTATCGAGGCCCCTAATACTGAGCGCCGATGTATTTTCCCTTTTATCAACCCCGAAATGTCCCGATAAATTCGAATCGTGGACTTCTTGAATTACTAATTCGCGAAGTAGACGATAACTTGGGACCCAAATTCGATATGTTCCACTTGGTAAGTAATAGACGCCTTTCCGTGTAGTGACTGGGAGATGGCCTTCATTTACGAAGAACGGGTCAGTCGAATACCCGTGGATAAATAGTCCACTGAGTAGCGGGTTGCTCTGGGCGACTAGTATTGCTGCGAGTTGGGCAGATGGTCTGGAGAGGGCGTCGGCAATATTGTTGGCGCCTTTTTTATACGTGATCTTGTACGTGAAATTGGACTCCAGATAGTCCAGCTAGCATATCTTCCGCGGGTTGAGATTCGGCTGCGCTCTCAAGTACTGTAGTGATTTGTGATCGATAGCACCTCCAGATTTTGAACGCGTGGACGATCACCAACATCTCCTTGTCGAGTACTGGGTAGTTGCGCTCAGCATATTGCATTTTCCGAGACTCGTACGCAATTGGTTGAAGCCCATTGCCGAAATCCTGCATGAGCACTGCTCCGATGGCGATGTCACTTGCGTCGGTGATGACTTCGAAGGGCCGTTCCGGGTCAGCGATGCGAAGGACCGGTGGCGACATTAAAAGATTTTTTTATGCCTCGAACGCAGCTTGCTGCTTCTCCCCCCACTCGTAGCAAGTCCCCCTTTGCAGTAGGTCGGTTAGAGGTCCAGTTAACCCCGCCGTGTTGGGTATAAACCGCCGCACGTAATTCATGAAACCCAGAAATGATTGCAGCTGCTGCAGATTTGTTGGTGGTCTCCATTCCTGAATAGCCTAGAGTTTTTTCGGGTCTATCCGGATCCCCTCCGTGGAGATCACGTGCCCCAGAAACTCCAATTCTTGTTTTAAAAACTCGCACTTGGAGCCCTTTGTGATGAGACGATGCTGCTGCAACCGCTGAAAAACTGCGTCCAAATCCTTTAAATGTTGCTCCCGGGTCTTGCAGTAGATCAGAATGTCGTCCAGGTAAATTATCACGCATTTGTCGAGAAGATCGCGGAACACCCCGTTCATGGTGAGTTGGAACGTCGAGGGGGCGTTCGTTAATCCAAACGGCATCAGCGTGTATTCGTAACTCACGTAGCGAGTACGAAACGCGTTCTTGTGGGAGTCGTCAGCGAACACGCGTCAGCGATCCGAACGGCTTCGTGAAACGTCGCCGGTAGTCGCATTCGGACCTCGCATTTAATGTCATGCTTCAAACCCGAAATGAATCGAGCTTTCTTCTCGGAGTCATGCATGTCGGTGATTTGATCGCATAACGCCATGAAGACCGACGCGTAATCCTAGACAGAACTCCACAAGCGCCAGTTGTCCAGCTTCGTGCGTGCGTTGTCCGAGGCGGATATTGGCTCGAACCGTTCACGCAGAGCTGTACCCCAAGCCTTCCACGTGCGAATCTTGGTCGATCCAAAAATCGCGGTTGACCCTTGGGCAGCAGACCCAAAGTTTCCGAAAAACCCCTGTGTGTCGCCTGCCGAAAACTCCCCCTCCTGTAGAGTATATCGCCACCAATCTAGCGCAGGTCCCCGCAGTAGTGATACATCCAATCGAATTTTTAAATCGTCAGCAGTGATCCCAGCGGCATTAAAATAAAGTTCCGCCAAAATTAACCAGCCCGTAACAGTAGTATTCTTATCTGTGGGGTTGAACGGGGGCGGCATTGTCGGTTTGATCGTCGCTGTCCTCACGATCGGCATAAACGCCGGTGCGGCTACAGTAGCGGCTGCTTCTGACCGAGCGGCTGCTGCTGTCGCTGCTGCTGCTGCTGCTTCGGCTGCTGCTCGTGCGGCCACGTCAGCTGCTGCTGCGGCTTCACTGTCCTTGTGCTCCTGTGACACCTCACGTGTGATTTCGTCCAAGACGGTTTCGACACGTCCGGTGCTGGCGACCTCTTCTTGGGCGGCAGATTTCTGACGCGAATCCTCTTGCGCCTGGCGTAACTCAGCAACTTCCGCACGAAGTCGCTCGTTGTCCTCCACCAGTGTAGCCATGCGTGTGTTCATGGCGTTGAACTGCTCCCGAAGCTCGTTGAGCTGAGCTTGGTCCATTTGGCGAATGCTCCGCCGAGGCAGGTGGAAATCCGTAATGTGCCTGTACTCAGGTAAGCGCAAACGCTATCGTAGTTGGGCGAATTAATCAGTCTAATTCGCGAGCAACCGCTTTGCAGCTTACGTGAGGGACTTACCCCCCCCCCCCCCCCCCCCCCCCAAAAAAAAAATCAACTCACGAAAACGGGTGAGCGAGGAAAGTGGCTTTGAATACCAGGTGTTATGAATGAACAAGCAGAGTAGCGCGGAAATGAATAACGAGATGTTCACTCAATGAATGACGATACAAGGAATGGCAAGCCAAGATATAGGAACACCAGAGCTAGTCTAACCATGCGATGGGAAGGTTCGGGAAAGAGATCGAAGGGCCGCGAAGTGACGAAGCGACGCCCGGAGAACTCCTGAAGGTCGAACTTGAAGGTCTGGAGAAGCCGAGGCGATTCTGTCAGAAAGGTCTGGAACAGTCCCGAGGCTTCGGGTGTGTTCGAGCGTACGCGCTAGCAGTACCGCTCGGTAAGGAATGGAAAATTCCTTACAAATGGACAGTAGAAGTAACCCCCGGCCGTCGAGGAACGTTTTCCCGCTCGCGCCAGCCCAATTTCGTCATCATTGCGGCTGGCGCGATATTTTTCCCGAGCTCCAGGCGCTGTTCGAGAGAGGGGGGTAAAGTGGTGGCGGTTGTATTTTTGGGGTGTAGAGGCCTAGTACACCCTTGCGGTTCATGCAACGCCACACGCAAGGTGGACTTCGCGATTAAGCGAACGTCAGCATTGCGTCAGGTTTGCGTCAAATTTGCCAGGGAGGGAAGCGACGGGGGTGTTTCCCTGACGTTGATGTCATCCGCAGATGGACCTGTTCTGTAGGCATGTCGACGTAACTAGGTTCGGGTACGTTGTGCCAGGTTTGGACAAAACTTTGCGGGCTGACCCTCGATCCGAAGCAAAAAATCTCGCACTTTCCTTTTTTGCCTGCAGAACGCAGCCATCATGTGCAAGGAAAACGACGTCACCCGATGTCCCAACAGGGTACAGTTTGCTTTTGTTTGATTGAGAAGTTGGCTGTGCGTTCGGAAGCGGTGACTCGAAGTCAAACCGTGACGTCGTGCCGTTCGAGCTACTTGATACACGCCCCAACGGGTCCATTATGCTCTGGAGACGCGCAAGCACCAGTCTTGCGGCGGTGGGGGACACCGAATTTCGGCGCACCACGTCATGCCCACGTACTGTGCTTCAAGCGATCAGTCCCACGTCATCACTGTGAAATACAGCGTGGCTTGGCCGCCTTTGTGTCACAATACGCTAAAACACGCTAGCAATGCGTTACACCTATATGACTTTTGAACCTCAGATTCGAGATGAAAATGGTTTCCCGGCGGTGTCGCTGTTTTAGAACGGTTACCCGTGGTTCTCTTCCCCATTCAAGCGTTTAGTCCCCTACACCCTTCTGAGCCCTGATGCAGCTTGGCCTGAACGTGAATGTTGGCCTGAACGTGAATGCGACAGGTTTGCCTCTCCTGCGCCTGCTTCACGTACTCGATAGCTACCATAGCTAGTGTTACTAACCATTCTTGCCCCGCGAACTTCGCGAGACACTACAGCGACTTCAGTAACACGAACCCTCTGAAAATTTCCGCGCCCTACATTTATTCCGCGGCCCAAAAGAACGCAGTTTCGTTTCGTATCCGTCTCTGTAATGGCTAGACATCCGGCGGTCGCGAGATATGCGCCTTTCCTTCGCCGACCACCATGCACCGCTGCGCGGCTCTCCGCTCAAACGCGGAGTTTCCGCGCCCTTGCCCTGCTCGCGCTGTTCCTCGCCGGGGCGGCGTGCCCCCCCGCGGCATCTGCTGGCGGAAACTGCACCGCCGGGTTGCGTGGGCGAGCGCGGCTGCTGCTGCGGCAAATAGCGCAATCGGCGCAGCCTCAACAGGTGCGGCGGATCGGCCATGCCCCCATTCCCCCTTTCCCCCATTCCCATGTCCCCCTTCCCCATTCCCCCACGTCCCCATGCCTCCATTGTAACACCGCTTGCCTTGCATTGTAACATGCATGTTTTCCATGTCACGTTCCCATGCCCCCTTGTCGCTTGCCCCTGAGCCAGCCTAGACTCGTGCGGGCCACCCACCCACTCCCCAGGCACTCGTGCTCAGGGGCAGCCATGCCAAGGCCGCGCGCACAGGGGCAGTAGAGTGCCTCGTCTGCCGTTTCCCTGCGCCCTCTGCGCCCTTTGGCCAATTCCCTCTGCGCCATGCCTCTGCGCCTTCTCCGCCCGACCCCCTGTGCCATGCCCCCTGCGCCATGCCCCCTGTGCCATGCCCCCTGCACGATGCCCCCTGCGACACAGCCACTGTGACATGCTTATTGTGTGAGATACCCTTTTCTCCATGCCCCTTACCGCATGCCCCTTACCGCACGCCCCTTACCGCATGCCCCATGTCGCATGCCCCATGTCGCATGCCCCATGTCGCATGCCCCATGTCGCATGCCCCATGTCGCATGCCCCATGTCGCATGCCCCATATCGCATGCCCCATGTCGCATGCCCCATATCGCATGCCCCATGTCGCATGCCCCATGTCGCATGCCCCATGTCGCATGGCCCATGTCGCATGCCCCATGTCACATGGCCCACGTCACATGCCCCACGTCACATGCCCCATGCACCACTGATTCAATCAGCACATATAGCACTGGCGGGGTGGTGGGTGCGGAGGGGGAAGCGTGGGTTAGGAGGGGAGCGTGGGTGCTGCGGAGGTTCACAAGCAGCAGCGCAGAACCTTGAACATCCCATCCCAACAGTCGCTTCTGTCTCTCATGCTGCATTCGCTACGCCCTATGCACCCAGAAGCACCCAGGTGCACGTGTTGCAGGCAGGGGCAGGGCGAGTACAAGCGTGATTGGTGGCGGCCAGCAGCACAGCACCTTGATTGTCCAACCCCTTGCTCCATGCTCCATGCTCCATGCCCCATGCTCCTATGCACCCAGGTGCACATATCACTGGCGGGTGCGGGACGAGTGCTGGTGTGGTGGGTGACGGCCAGCAGCACGGCTCCTGCTACGGTGGCGTATGGGAGAAACGCGGGCAGTACACCAAGGTTGCCTCAGGCGGTGTGACTCGTTATAAGATCAACAGTTACACGTAAGGGTGACCCGATGCGTTACCTATGTCTCTTCTCCTCTTTCTTACCTCCTCTTTCCCCCACGTTGCTCTTCCCCCTCCCTCGTCTCTTCAAGCCCCATCCAATGCCCTCGATAGTCCCCATTCATTCTTGGCTACGTCCGTCAGCTGTTGCCACGTCATGCAAGCCCTGTTGCCACGTCATCATTGCCCTGTTGCCAAGTCATCCGTGCCATGTTGCCACGTCATGTTGGCCCCATCAGGTCTGGCGACATCCACAAGATGCTGCTGGGCCGGTGCTCGAGAATGACCTCTTGAAGCCTCAAGGATCTATGCCCACTCTTAAAGCCCGCCACCACATACTTGCTACCGTGTGGGGCGGGGGGCTGCAGTGGGCCTTGAGGCTCCGGAACCATTGATCTCCCACCTTTCTCCCCTTCGGCAGGTCCGGCACTTCAAATACATTCTCTTAAAGGCACTCGCCTATCCTCTCCCCTCCCACCTCCCTCCAACCCGCAGGTCGGGCTACATCCACAAGGTGCTGCTGGGGCAGCGCTGGAAGGACGGCCTCTTGAAGCCCGCCACCACCTACTACTACCGCGTGGGAGGGGCAGCAGGGGTTGGGCCTGAGAGGGCGTTCAAGACTCTTCCCCGTTGGACCCAATCCATCAACGTGGCAGTCATGGGTGAGTTGCGCTGCGCGCGCGCGCCTGTGCACAGTGGACCACCCAAAGCCCGCCACCACTACGTCCACTACCATCACTTGCCGCAACCATCACTTGCCGCAACTGCACGCCGCCACTTCCTCTCCCTCTTTCTCCCTCACTTCCTGTCCACCCCACACTTCCCACCCCCCATGTCCCTCCGTCCTCTGCCTGCCCCTACCAGCCCACGTGGGCACAGCAGCAACAGCCGCAACCGTTGCCCGCCTCTCCCACACAACCCCACACCCCCCTCGTCGTCCTCCACACAATAAACCCACCTGCCCTTCCCCCCCCCCCTCACCAAAACCCTCCACTCCCTCCCCCCCCCCACCTAACCAACATGGACACAACAGCAGAAGCCCCCAGCGCCACTCACTCACCTCTCCCGCACGCTGCACTCCCCCACTCACTGCCTTCCCTCCTACCTTCCCACCCAACCGACATGGACTCCACAGCTGCAGCTGCTGCCACTGTCGCCCGCTTTTCCTATTGGCCCTCCCACCAACTTTTCCCCTCCACCTCCCCCTTCTCCCCCGTTCTTTCCCTTCTTCCCCCTCCTCCTCACCACCCCCCATGGACTCCACAGCAGCAGCCGCCACCATCGCCCCCTCTCACGGCCCACTCCCTCCTCATCGTCCCTCCACTCCACACACAACACATCTTCCCCCTGCAACCCCCCTCCCCTGCCTCCCCTCCACACCCCCTCTTCCCCGCCACCAGCCGACATGGACTGCACAGCACCAGTCACCGCCACTGTTTTCTTACTCCGTCCTAGTCTCCCCTCCCCACTCTCAACCACTCCCCCTTCTCCCCCTTTCAGCCCCTCCCTCACTCTCCCCCTTCCTCTGCCCCTCTAGCCAGGTGAAAGCAGCAGCAGCCGCCGCTACTTTCAACCGCCTCTCCCACACGCCCCCACTCCCTCCCAGTCTTCCCTCCACGCACAAATACACCCCTGATCCCCCTCCCACCTCGCACACCCCCTCTTCCTTCCCCACCAGCCAATGTGGATTCCACACAGCAGCAGCTGGCGCCGCCAGCGACTCCCGCATCTCTGGCCCTCCCACCCACTCCCCTCTCCCTCCTTCCCGCTCCGTTCCCTCCTTTTTCCCCACACAAATATTTTCCCTCCCCCGCCTTCCCACTGCACACCAGCTGACATGGACTCCACAACAGCAGCAGCCGCCACCGTCTCGCGCCTCTCCCGCACGCCACACTCCCTCCTGGTCTTCCCAGGGGACCTCTCCTACGCCAACGGCCACCAACCAGACTGGGACACGTGGCAGGCGCTCATCCAGCCAGCGGCGTCCCTGCGGCCGTGGATGATGGCTCCTGGGAACCACGAGGACGAGGCTGACGAGGGGGCGCCGAGCCTCAACCCCTTCAAGGCGTACAACGCGCGCTGGCCCATGCCAAGCACAGCTAGTGGGTCGCCCTCCAACCTGTTCTACTCGTTTGACAGCAGCAGCATCCACTGGGTCATGCTGTCGTGCTACTCGGACTACTCCCAGGGATCTGCCCAGTATAATTGGCTTCAGGTATGCCATGCTGGCAGTGTGGTGCATGCTGGGAGTGTGGTGCATGCCGGGAGTGTGGTGCATGGCGGGAGTGTGCTGCATGCCGGGAGTGTGGTGCATGGCGGAAGTGTGGTGCATACGGGAGTGTGGTGCATGCTGGGAGTGTAGTGCATGCGAGCAGTGTGCTGCATGCCGGGAGTGTGGTGCATGCCGGGAGTGTGGTGCATGCCGGGAGTGTGGTGCATGCCGGGAGTGTGGTGCATGCCGGGAGTGTGGTGCATGCCGGGAGTGTGCTGCATGCCGGGAGTGTGCTGCATGCCGGGAGTGTGGTGCATGCCGGGGTGGCATGCCGGGAGTGTGCTGCATGCCGGGAGTGTGCTGCATGCCGGGAGTGTGGTGGCATGCCGGGAGTGTGCTGCATGCCGGGAGTGTGCTGCATGCCGGGAGTGTGGTGCATGCGGGGAGTGTGTGCATGCGGGAGTGTGGTGCATGCGGGAGTGTGGTGCATGGCGGGAGTGTGGTGCATGCGGGAGTGTGTGCATGGCGGAGTGTGGTGCATCGGGGAGTGTGGTGCATGCGGGAGTGTGTGCATGCGAGAGTGTGCTGCATGCCGGGAGTGTGGTGCATGCCGGGAGTGTGGTGCATGCCGGGAGTGTGGTGCATGCCGGGAGTGTGGTGCATGCCGGGAGTGTGGTGCATGCCGGGAGTGTGGTGCATGCCGGGAGTGTGCTGCATGCCGGGAGTGTGGCTGCATGCCGGGAGTGTGCTGCATGCCGGGAGTGGTGCTGCATGCCGGGAGTGTGCTGCATGCCGGGAGTGTGCTGCATGCCGGGAGTGTGCTGCATGCTGGGAGTGTGCTGCATGCCGGGAGTGTGCTGCATGCCGGGAGTGTGCTGCATGCCGGGAGTGTGCTGCATGCCGGGAGTGTGCTGCATGCCGGGAGTGTGCTGCATGCCGGGAGTGTGCTGCATGCCGGGAGTGTGCTGCATGCCGGGAGTGTGCTGCATGCCGGGAGTGTGGTGCATGCCGGGAGTGTGCTGCATGCCGGGAGTGTGCTGCATGCCGGGAGTGTGGTGCATGCGGGGAGTGTAATGCATGCTGGGAGTGTGGTGCATGCCGGGAGTGTGGTGCATGGCGGGAGTGTGCTGCATGCCGGGAGTGTGGTGCATGGCGGAAGTGTGGTGCATACGGGGAGTGTGGTGCATGCTGGGAGTGTAGTGCATGCGAGCAGTGTGCTGCATGCCGGGAGTGTGGTGCATGCCGGGAGTGTGGTGCATGCCGGGAGTGTGGTGCATGCCGGGAGTGTGGTGCATGCCGGGAGTGTGGTGCATGCCAGGAGTGGCTGCATGCCGGGAGTGTGGTGCATGCCGGGAGTGTGCTGCATGCCGGGAGTGTGCTGCATGCCGGAGTGTGCTGCATGCCGGGAGTGTGGTGCATGCCGGGAGTGTGCTGCATGCTGGGAGTGTGCTGCATGCTGGGAGTGTGCTGCATGCCGGGAGTGTGCTGCATGCCGGGAGTGTGCTGCATGCCGGGAGTGTGCTGCATGCCGGGAGTGTGCTGCATGCCGGGAGTGTGCTGCATGCCGGGAGTGTGCTGCATGCCGGGAGTGTGCTGCATGCCGGGAGTGTGCTGCATGCCGGGAGTGTGGTGCATGCCGGGAGTGTGCTGCATGCCGGGAGTGTGCTGCATGCCGGGAGTGTGGTGCATGCGGGGAGTGTAATGCATGCTGGGAGTGTGGTGCATGCCGGGAGTGTGGTGCATGGCGGGAGTGTGCTGCATGCCGGGAGTGTGGTGCATGGCGGAAGTGTGGTGCATACGGGGAGTGTGGTGCATGCTGGGAGTGTAGTGCATGCGAGCAGTGTGTTGCATGCCGGGAGTGTGGTGCATGCCGGGAGTGTGGTGCATGCCGGGAGTGTGGTGCATGCGGGAGTGTGGTGCGTGCCGGGAGTGTGGTGCATGCCGGGAGTGTGCTGCATGCCGGGAGTGTGGTGCATGCCGGGAGTGTGCTGCATGCCGGGAGTGTGCTGCATGCCGGGAGTGTGGTGCATGCCGGGAGTGTGCTGCATGCCGGGAGTGTGCTGCATGCCGGGAGTGTGCTGCATGCCGGGAGTGTGGTGCATGCCGGG
Source organism: Closterium sp. NIES-67 (assembly GCA_027943415.1). Lineage (NCBI taxonomy): Eukaryota > Viridiplantae > Streptophyta > Zygnematophyceae > Desmidiales > Closteriaceae > Closterium > Closterium sp. NIES-67. The sequence goes on along the minus strand of BQMB01001376.1, from coordinate 249,058 downwards.
AGTGTGCTGCATGCTGGGAGTGTGGTGCATGCCGGGAGTGTTGTGCATGCCGGGAGTGTGCTGCATGCAGGGAGTGTGGTGCATGCGGGGAGTGTGGTGCATGCTGGGAGTGTGCTGCATGCCGGGAGTGTGCTGCATGCCGGGAGTGTGCTGCATGCCGGGAGTGTTGTGCATGCCGGGAGTGTGCTGCATGCAGGGAGTGTGGTGCATGCGGGGAGTGTGGTGCATGTTGGGAGTGTGGTGCATGTAGACATGGGCAAAAAAAATCGCATCGCGTCGTATTTAATCGCGTTTTTGCGATTGAGATGTTTTGTTTTTGTTTTTTTGTTTTGTTTTGTTTTGTTTTGTTTTTTAATAAATCATCGCTCGATGCAATGAATTGATATCGCGCGATTTAAATTAAATTGCATTTAATCGCGCTATAAAAAACCCGATTTAAATGCGATATGCGATTTTTTAAAAAATCGCGCGCGATGTTGCACTGAAACCCACTCTGAAACCTACAACGAAACCACACTGGTTATTTGCACTCTAACTTACGACTGCCCCTGAGTCAAGTTCACCACAGCCATGGTTTTTTCCTGTTTTTTGGGGGTGTTTTTTTATTTTGTTTTAAAACGCGATGCGATTTAAAATCGCATCGCGCGATTTAATTAAATACCGCATGCGGTTTACATATTCATCGGCGCGCAACACGCCGATGAGCGATGATTTTTTTCTAGAAATTAAATCGCGCGATGCGATTTAAAATCGTATCGCATTTAATTACATCGCCCCCCAATGCGATACGATTTAAATCGCAATCGCATTTTGCCCTTAGTTGCTACAAACGCGTTTGGCGTTTGAACGCTAGCGTTTAAACGCTAGCGTTTGAACGCTAAACGCTCGGCAGCGTGTATGTGAACGCTAGGCAAACCTTGCCCGGGCAGGGGTAAAAATTTTACCGGGGCAGGGGTTCAAGATTCCTGTGGGGGAGGGGGGAAACATGGGGGTTCTACCAGCAAGCATTTTGTCTCATAAAAAAAGAACCGTGCTTAACATTTAAGCCAGCATCCTCATATGTCATGTAAATCACCTATCCTTGAGGCTATTCTCCAACGACAATCTCGTGTTTTTTTGGGGGGGCAGCCCGAAAAAAATCCCAGAGAGCGTTTGCGTTTTTGGGTGCGTTTGGCGTTTGCGTTCAAACGCTAGCGTTTGAACGCCAAACGCTTGTCTCCCAGAGCGTTTGTAGCAACTAAGATTTTGCCCATGTCTAGGTGCATGCGGGGAGTGTGGTGCATGCCGGGATGTGGTGCATGCCGGGAGTGTGGTGCATGCCGGGAGTGTGGTGCGTGCCGGGAGTGTGGTGCATGCGGGGAGTGTGGTGCATGCGGGGAGTGTGGTGCATGTTGGGAGTGTGGTGCATGCCGGGAGTGTGCTGCATGCCGGGAGTGTGCTGCATGCCGGGAGCGTGCTGCATGCCGGGAGTGTGGTGCATGCCAGGAGTGTGGTGCATGCCAGGAGTGTGGTGCATGCCGGGAGTGTGGTGCATGCCGGGAGTGTGGTGCATGCTCGGAGTGTGGTGCATGCCGGGAGTATTGTGCATGCCGGGAGTGTTGTGCATGCCAGGAGTGTGGTGCATGCAGGGAGTGTGGTGCATGCAGGGAGTGTGGTGCATGCTGGGAGTGTGGTGCATGCCGGGAGTGTGGTGCATGCCGGGAGTGTGCTGCATGCCGGGAGTGTGGTGCACGCCAGGAGTGTGGTGCACGCCGGGAGTGTGGTACATGCCAGGAGTGTGGTACATGCCAGGAGTGTGGTGCATGCTGGGAGTGTGGTGCATGCTGGGAGTGTGGTGCATGCTGGGAGTGTGGTGCATGCTGGGAATGTGGTGCATGCCGGGAGTGTTGTGCATGCTGGGAGTGTGCTGCATGCAGGGAGTGTGGTGCATGCGGGGAGTGTGGTGCATGTTGGGAGTGTGGTGCATGCAGGGAGTGTGGTGCATGCCGGGAGTGTGCTGCATGCCGGGAGTGGCTGCATGCCGGGAGTGTGGTGCGTGCCGGGAGTGTGGTGCGTGCCAGGAGTGTGGTGTATGCGGGGAGTGTGGTGTATGTTGGGAGTGTGGTGCATGTTGGGAGTGTGGTGCATGCCGGGAGTGTGGTGCATGCGGGAGTGTGGTGCATGCCGGGATGTGGTGCATGCCGGGAGTGTGGTGCAGCCGGAGTGTGGATGCGGGAGTGGGTGCATCCGGGAGTGTGGTGCATGCCGGGAGTGTGGTGCATGCCGGGAGGTGGTGCGTGCCGGGAGTGTGGTGCTGCCAGGAGTGTGGTGCATGCGGGAGTGTGGTGCATGCCGGGAGTGTGGTGCATGCAGGGAGTGTGGTGCATGCTGGGAGTGTGGTGGATGTTGGGAGTGTGGTGCATGCCAGGAGTGTTGTGCATGCCAGGAGTGTGGTGCATGCAGGGAGTGTGGTGCATGCTGGGAGTGTGGTGGATGCTGGGAGTGTGGTGCATGCTGGGAGTGTGGTGCATGCCGGGAGTGTTGTGCATGCCGGGAGTGTGCTGCATGCAGGGAGTGTGGTGCATGCGGGAGTGTGGTGCATGTTGGGAGTGTGGTGCATGCCGGGAGTGTGGTGCATGCCGGAGTGTGGTGCATGCCGGGAGTGTGCCGCATGCCGGGAGTGTGGTGCGTGCCGGGAGTGTGGTGCATGCCAGGATGTGGTGTATGTGGGGAGGTGGTGCATGTTGGGAGTGTGGTGCATGTGGGAGTGTGGTGCATGCCGGGAGTGTGGTGCATGCCGGGAGTGGGTGCATGCAGGGAGTGTGGTGCATGCCGGGAGTGTGGTGCATGCCGGGAGTGTGGTGCATGCCGGGAGTGTGGTGCATGCGGGAGGTGTGCATGCCGGGAGTGTGGTGCATGCCGGGAGTGTGGTGCATGCCGGGAGTGTTGTGCATGGCAGGAGTGTGCTGCATGTAGGGAGTGTGCTGCATGCTGGGAGTGTGGTGCATGCCGGGAGTGTGGTGCATGCCGGGAGTGTGCTGCATGCCGGGAGTGTGGTGCATGCCAGGAGTGTGGTGCATGCGGGGAGTGTGGTGCATGCCGGGGGTGTGGTGCATGCCAGGAGTGTGCTGCATGCCGGGAGTGTGGTGCATGTCGGGAGTGTGGTGCATGCCGGGAGTGTGGTGCATGCCGGGAGTGCGGGGGTGCACTGGGTCATGCTGTTGTGCCACTCAGACTTCTCATGGGGATCCCCTCAGAGCAATGGCTCTAGGTGAGGCGTGTCACAGCGTAGGGGGGGGTGGGGCGTGCTGGCTAGTTGGGCTAGTTGCCACGTTTCATGAGCCGTGGTATGATAGGATCCAGCACATGCATAGTTGGTTCACATCCAGCCGCCCCTACAGGCCAACTTTTCTAAGGTCAACCTTGAGAGTGGAGGTGGTTATTCACAATTCTAAAGAACCGGCCACCTTAGCCAAGTCAACCGCGCCATAACTCTCTGGGTGATATCGGAGTTATGGCGGTGGTGGTGCCACAGGTTCCCAGACAGCAGCAGCGCAGCAACCAACTCGCACCTGTCTGTTGTCTGCAAGCCAATCCCCCCGCGACTGGTTGGTTCTGAGACAAGATTGGCAGCAGAGTCAATCTTGGCCCACCTGGAGGTGGTCACCCTGCAACAAGCTCGCGAATGAAGTAGTGGCGAAGCTCATTGTGCTTGGAGCGCCCGTGGAACACAGCATCCTTCGTGAGGTGATTGTGCTGGCGTTGGTCGCACCAGATGGTGGGACAGCGCTGAGGGGCACCAAGCTCCTCAAGAAGGAAGTGAGCCAGCGGCCTCCTGCGCACCATGTAGCGACATACAGCTCTGCTTCGCAGGAGGAGAGGCAAATGGAGGAAGAGCGGGTGGAGCGCCAGCTGATGAGGCCGCTGCCAAGAGAGAAGCCATAGCCCTGAGAGGAGCGGCGGTCAGGCCTAGAGTCAGCCCAGGAGGAATCAGAGTAGCCAGCGAGGAGGGGAGGGGAGGGGCCGGCCAAGGGTAAGGACGTAGTCCTTGGTCCCCTGAAGGTAGCGGAGGTACACGCTTGGCCGCTTGCCAGTGGGCGGCATCATGCTTGCCGTACCAACGAAGCGGGCCAAAACCTATGGGGTATGCCAGGTCAGGGGCGGGTGGAGACCATGGCATACATGAGAGAGCCGATGAGTTCAGCGTAGGGGTGGGAGGAGGAGGAGGGGGAGGTGAGGGGAGTGAAGGTGGTGCCCAACAGGAAGAGGGTGACCTGAGGGGTGCCCGGCATGCGACCCTCAGGAACCTGCGACGCAGGTAGTGGCCTGGGAGAGGGAATGGTGCGAGCAGCACGGTCGCGGGTAATCTCCATGCCGAGATAGTGCTGCAACTCCCCAGATCCTTACACTTGAGCCGGCATTCCAGCTCACGCTTGACGCGCTCGAGCTCGGCGGAGTCGGCAGTGATGAGGATCATATCGTCGACATAGACGAGGATGTAGAACGGGGAGAGGGAGGTGCGGAGGAAGAGGCTGGGGTCGGCGCGGGAGTGTTGAAGCCAGCTCGCGAGGGTGGCAGCAAGCTTGGCATGCACTCCCTTGGTGCCTGCTTGAGCCCGTAAACCGGCCGACGCAGCTGCCAGACAGAGTCGGAGGAAAGGGGAGGTGGAAGCCTGCGGGCGCTCCATGTAAATGAGCTCGCGCAAGAGCCCCTAGGAAAATGCGTTGGAGACGTCCATGGAGTGAATCTCCATGTTGAGGCGAGCGGCGAGGTCAGCACTGCGCGGATGGTAGCGGGCTTGGCGGTGGGAGAGAAAGTGTCGAAGAAGTCGTCAGCGTGCGCTGGGTCAAGCCCTTGGCGACGTAGTGGGCCTTGTAGACCGGCGGCTCGCCAGGCAGCTGCTTCACCCGAAACACCCACTTCCCTTTGACCACGTTCGTGGTAGAGGGAGGGCGGGGCACATCCACAAAGGAGGAGTTGGCAATAAACGCCTCCAACTCCTTGAGGATAGCGACGAGCCAGAGGTGGGTGTCAGGGCACGCCACGGCCTCCTCGTACGCGGCGGCGATGAAGATGGTGGGGGCGGAGGAGAAGGCGAAGACTGGTGTGCCGGTGAGGTCAGGGGAGATGGGTAGGAGGGCTGGATCATGTAGGTGGAGGTTGAAGATTTCCTCATGGGAGTCCTCGAGGAGGGAGGAGTGGAAATTGAATGGGAGGACTGCAGTTGCTGCTGAGGATGCATCTGCTGCGCTGCTGTTGAGGCGGCTGCTACTGCTGCATCTGTTGCGGCCGCTGCTGCTGCTGCGGTGAAGGTGAGGAAGGAGCGACGGCTGCTGCTGTGGTGCTCGGCGGTGGGTGGACTGCTGCTGCAGCTGCTGCTGCGCACCTGCTCCGCTGCTGCTGGGCTGCTGTATGGAGCTCGACGGCAGGTTGGGCTAGTGTTTTGTTGTAAGACAGCCTGAAAGAGGAGGTCCATGAGAGGGGAGAGAGGAGCAAGGTAGAGGAAGAGAGGGTAACAGGAGGCGGGCACCTAGGACTGCGTCACGTGACCTGGTGTGGGGATACCGGGGTGAGGATGGAGCGGGTGGGACGCAAAGGGGGGGGACGCGGGGAGAGGGGGAGGAGGGGAGAAGGAGGAGGGAGGGGGGAGGATGGGAGGGAGCGGAGGAGGAGGAGTGGGACGGGGAGGCGGGGGGGAAAAGAGGGTCAGGGTCAAAGATGTCACCAGAGGAGGGGGAGCGCTAGGGACCGAGGCGGTGGGGAGGGAGGAGGTGGAGCGGGGGGAGGATGGGAGGGGGAGGGAGAAGAGGGGGGGGGGTAGTGTCGGACCAGTGAGGGCCTGGAGCAGGGGCGAGAGGGTCAGGGGGGGAGGAGTGGAATAGTCGGGTGTGGACTCATCAAAGACCACATCCCGACTGCGGAGGAAACGACCTGAGGGGGGGTGAAGGAAGAGGTAGTCCGGGGAGGAGGGGTTATGACCAAGGAAGATGCAGGGAGGGTACGGGAGGCGAGCTTTCCCATGGTGCGGGACGGTCCGCAGGGTGAATGAGGACATACGCCCTGGAGCCCGCACACGGAGGGAGGAGACGTCAGGCTTGGTTGACGTCCAGAGCTCGGTGGGAGTGGTGGAGGGAAGGATGGGGTGGGGGTACAGGTTACTAAGGAGGGTGGTGTGAAGGAGGCATAGCCCCATAGAGAAGGGGGGCAAGAGGCACGGACGAGGAGACACCGAGCAATCTTGGTGATCTCCCGAACACGGCTCTCGGCCACACCATTCTGCTGGGGGAGTGGGGAAGGGTGTGAGTCTGGCGAATGCCATGAAGCTCACAGTAGGAGGCTACCTGCGGTTAAGGAATTCGCCACCGCCATCAGAGCGAAGGCGGCGGACAGGGCGGCCAAAGTGGGTGCTCGCCTGCTTGAGCCAGGCGATGATCGCAGCCGGAGCGTCACCCTTTGAGCGAAGAAGGGAAACGGAGGAATATCGGCTGTGATCATCGACCAGAACAAGCATGCAGCGATGGCCCTGGCGGGAAGGGGAGGGGTTGGGGCTCCAGGTGAACAAGATCAAGCGGCTGAGCAGAAGCGGAGGGGAACTCCGATGCGGCAGCTGTTTGAGCTTGCTCTGGACACAAACGGGCAGGTGGGGCAGGGGAGGAGGGAGGGAGGGGAGGGAGGGTGAGGGGAAGACCTTGAAGGAGACCTGAGGAGACGGTCGAGCGGAGGGTGGCAAAGTTGGGGTGACCAAGCCTGTGGTGGAGGAGGACGGTGGGATGGGAGAGGGATCGACAGGAGCAAGTTGGGTCAGGGGGGAGGAGGGGAATGGTTGGGCTAGAAGGAGGGAGAGGAGGGGGAGGGATGTGAGGGGGGGGGAGGGAGCGGGAGACTGCCTGGGCAGAGGGAAGACGAGGAACCCGAAGGGTATATAGGCGGGAGCGAGGACAAAAGGGAATACGGGAGAGGAGGCGACCTGTGGGATGGTATAGGAGGCAGTGATTAGCGCGACCTGGGAAGACGGTGGTGATACCGGCCTGCTGCAGGGATCGCTGGGAGAGGAGGTTAGTACGGAGGGAGGGGATGTGTAAACCAGTGACGGTACCTGAGGGGAAGAGGGGACAGGGGAGGGTAGAGGTGTGGCGACAGGGAATAGAGAAGTTGGAATCGGCACCAAGGAGGGAGGTGGGGGCTACGAGAGGGTGAAGGGTACCAGCATCAGGAATGACTGACTCGGTGGTTCCACTGTCAAGGACAAAGTCCAGCGTGGTGGAAGGGGGAGGATGTGGGAGAGGAGGTGGGACAAAGTACTGAATCACATTCTCATTAATAGCAGCCGAATACATGGAAGGGGCAGGGGTTCCAGCCTGACTAACCATGCCAACAAAACCAGAGGAGGGGAAAGGAGTCACACTGCCTGTGGCTGCGGGCGCGGGAGACGCGCCCGAGAGGTGAGCTGCGGAAGCGGCGGTGCCGGCGGTCCAAGCGGGGTAGGGCTACTGGGGGGGAGCCATAGGAGGAGGTGCAAGGGGGAGCTGCGACTGGAGGTCAAGCTGCTGCTGCAGCTAGGAGAAGAGGTGTTGCTGCCCCTGCTGCTGCTGCTGCTGCTGCTGCTGCTGCTGCTGCTGCTGCTGTTGCTGCTGCTGAAACTGTTGCGCCAGGATCTGCTGTGGAGTCTGCTGTGCTGTTGTTGCTGAGAGACGGCCTGGTGAGCCAAGGGGGAGGAGACGGGTTGGAAGAGAGGGGAGGTACGAACCTCTTGAGGAGTGGGGCGAGGGGAGAGGGAGGACCAGCGGGGGGGGGGTGCCGGTGTTGCCGCGGGCAAACCACTCATCACTGAGCGCTTTGAAGCAAGAATCAGTGGCATGAGTGGTCTGGCCGCAGCGCTGACCCCGCGTGGGGCCATAGCGAGGGAGATACTGACAAGGAGGAAAGGCGGCTGTTGCACCACGTCCTGCACCACTGCCACCACGACCCGCACCACCACCACAACCAGCACCACGCCCAACCCCACGCCCTCCTCTGCTGTTGCGCTGCTGAACGACCGTGGCCGTGGAGGAGGAATGGCGAAAGAGGTCGGCCTTAGTGGTGATGATCCACTGGGCGACCTCAGCAGGGGTGATGTGCTTGTCGATAAGCTGCATGTAGGCGATCTTGTGGGTGTCGAAGGCAGGAGTCAAGCCTTCAAGAAGGTGGCAGCAGAGCACTGGGTCCGGGTACGGGACGCCAAGAGCCGCCAGACGACGAGCGAGGTCGAGGACGCAACGAGTGAAGGCCGCTGCGCCAGTGGTGGAGTCCATGGTGAGGCTCTGGAACTCCTTGATGAGGTAGTAGAGGGTGGCGACGTCCTGCCGATCATAGAGATCGGTGAGGAGCCGCCAGAGGTGGGAGGAGGAGGTGGGAGCAAGCTCACGCTTGAGGGTGGGAGGAATGGTGGCGAGGAGGATGGTGAGCGCGCGGCGGTCGGCGACACGCCAGGCGGCGAGGTCGGTGGTGTAGGAGCGCTCACGCCTGGCGTACTCCGCGAGCGCCGCCTGGTATGTGGTGTAGGCGGCAGTGGCGGCGTCATGCTCGGCGCGGGAAGCCTCGTAGAGCAGCTGCTGGCGGACGTGGTCGGTGAGGCCAGCACGGTAGGTGCGGATGGCGGTCTCGGAGCTTCGAGGGTCGTTGACGTCAGGGGCGAAAGTTGGAGGATCGCCGGGGCTGACGGGAGCATCGCCAGGAGGAAGAGGTGCAGGGCCCGCGGGAGCATCCGGTTGGGCAGGCTGAAGACTGCGCTCCTCGAGGTGGACAACGACTTTAAGGTTGTGGCCGTTGACCGTCGTCGAGGAGAGAAGCACCGTGACGGTGTGGCCATAGGAATACCAATTGGCCGCGGTGTTGTCGGGCAGCAGTTCAAGAGAGTCGACGGAGGTGAGGTCCACCGAGGAATCGGACGCCATGGAGGAGGAGGGGGGGGAAGGAAGGGGAAGAGGAGGAAAAAAGGAAAGGAGGAGGGAGGAAAAGAGTAGGTGTGCGGAGCGCAGCTCTTCAGTCGCCGAAGGCCGGCCGCGCGTGGTCGGCGGAAGCGACGACGGACAGCCGCACGCGATGGCGGCGAAATCGGCGACGGACAGCCGCGCGCGGCGGCAGCGGAATCAGCGGCGGACAGCCGTACGTAACGGCGGAATCGGTGGCGGCTGCGGCGGCGAGCACGTTCGCGATGGGCGGATTCGTCGGCAGGTGCACGCGGGTGCCGCGACGAACAGGCGCGTAGTGTGAAAGCGCGACGAACGGGTGCGCGCGGTGGCGGAGGGCGCACGACGGGAGGACGCAGCGACGAACCGCGCGAGGAGGAAAAGGGCGTCGAAAGACGCGAGGGGAGGTGCGCAACGGAAGGGAGAGCGGGCGCGATAGGAGGCGCGCGACGGGAGAGAGAGCGTGCGCGATGGGAGAGAGACCGCGTCGGGAGAGGGCGCACGGCGGCGCGCGAAGTAGCCTAAGAAGGGGTAGGCTTCGATGACGAGGAGGGACGGCATAGGGCCGTGCTAGTTAGGATCGATCATAGGCGGTGTGAGCCATTGTGGCTCTGATTACCATGAAGGAACTAGCTTTGAGGAGAAAAAAATAGATTGAGTAGGGAGCCAAGAGACTCTTTTGTACAAACAAGGAGCAAGGAAGAGATGGAGGGGAAGGTCTCCCATTGGCCGTAATGTAGACCAATGGGAGAGGTAGATTGGAGGACAAGCAACCACAAAGTGTGGTGCTTGGTGATTGGTTGGGTCTTGGGACCAAGGACCATTTGGTTGGAATAGTGCCAACCAAATGTCTAGGACCAAATCCAATCTTGACCAACCCAAATGTGGGGTTAGTCAACCCAACCAACAACCCCCCAATAAATATAATGACTACACCTCCTAATCTAGGCATGCATGTTGTATACATATATATTTTACAACACCTTATCCCCCACCCTGGTTCCCTCCCCCCTCCTCCCCCCCCTCCCCTCTCTACTCATCACTTCCGTCCGCTCTTCCGCGCTTCCTCTCTCTGCCCACGTCTCCCTTTGCCCCCCCGTGTCAGTCGCCATGGCCTGGACTGGTGACTCCTCTTCGCTTGCTATTGCCACTCTCCCCTGCCCTACCCTTCCACCCCTGTTTTTCTCATTCTGTCGCAACCACGTGCATTCTAGCAGGCAAAAAGCTGTGGGGACTGTCGAGTTATCCCTCACATGCTCACTTCCCTCCCTCCCTTCTCTCTCTCCTATACCCCTCTCTCTGTCCCTCCCTCCCTCCCTCCCTCCCGCCCTCCCTCCCTCCCTCCCTCCCTCCCTCCCTCCCTCACTCTCTCCCTCTCCCTCCCTCACTCTCTCCCTCTCCCTCCCTCACTCTCTCCTTCCCTCCCTCTCTCCTCCCCTCCCTCCCCTTGGCCGCATGCTGCATGGTGTGTGGTGTGTGGTGTGTGATGTGTGGTGCATGGTGCACGGTGCGTGGTGCGTGGTGCGTGCTGCATGTGCGTGATGCGTGCAGGGCGAGGAGCACTCGGGCAGTGTGGAGGAGGAGGAGCTGAGGCGCATGCGCGACGGCGTGCACGACCCCACCACTAGCAGCGGGGGGGGCGGAGGCCTGGGCGAGTGGGAGTCAACACACCCAGACGCGGATATAGGGGGGGGGGGAAGGGCAGGGGGAGGGGCTAGGGGGGAAGGAGCAGGGCAGGGAGCGGCGGTCCCTCGGTCCCCTTCTAGGAGCGAGGGGGCGAGGCTGGGGAAGAGAAGCGTGGAGGCCGCCTTTGGAGAGGAAGGGGGGGGTGGAGGGGGGGAAGGAGTCAAAGGGGGCGAGGGAAGAGCAGCAGGGGAAGGCTTTGGCGTTGGCACCACTGCCACTGCTGCTGCTGGTGCATCTGCTGTAGCAGCTGCAGCTGGGTTTGCGGGTGGCGGGGGTGGCGGTGGGGTGCTGGGTGCGGGTGTGGGGTTTGTGAGCCGGGTAACGTATGTGGTGGAGGAGGGCGAGGGCGAGGGCGAGGGCGAGGGCGAGGGCGAGGGGGCGGGCGGGGGGAAGAAGGCGCGCATCATCTGGAGCGTGGAGCTGCACCAGCAGTTCGTCAAGGCCGTGCACCACCTCGGCGTCGACAGTCAGTGCCCTGCCCTGCCCTGCCCTACTGTGCCGGTCTGTGCCGTGCTGTGCACAACTTTGGAACTCAATTTCCTCTACATCCCCAAAACGCATCCCCCCTTCTGCTGTCCCCCCACTCAACCCCCTCCCAACCCCTTCCCTCCTCCTCCCCCCGCCCTCCTGCCCCCTCCCCGATCCGCCCGTCCCACGTGTGTGTGTGGGGGGGCGGGGCAGCAGAGGCGGTGCCGAAGAAGATTTTGGAGATGATGGGTGTGCCGGGGCTCACACGGGAGAACGTCGCCAGCCACCTGCAGGTGCTCGCTGCTGCTGCTCCCAGGAGCTCTCTCTCACATACTGCATGCCCTCACATGCTGCTTGCTCTCACATGCTGCATGCGCTCACATGCTGCATGCATCGTGCTATGGCACTGTGCTTGCGTGCATGCCTGTCTGCCAGCTGCCAGCTGTTCAGTCCTTGGTCCTGTCTCTGACCTTCGCCACACCACAAGTCCGGTATCTGTTGCACCGTCTTCGGGACATGGTAGAGTCAGGCAGGCATACTCAATGCTCCGTCCTGTTCCTTTCTCAATGCCTGCTTCCCTCCCGTCACTCTCCCTTTCTTCACCAGCCCATCTCCCTCTCTTCCCATCCCCTCTTCCCCGTCTCCCCCCCACCTCCCCCCCATCTCCCCCCCACCTCTTCCCCCACCTCTCCCCCCAACGTCTCCTCCCTCCCCGCCCCCCCCCCCTCTCCCAACCAAACCCCCTTCCTCCCTCCCCGCCTCGCCCTCCCACCCGTGCGCGCCTCTGTGCCCTCCAGAAGTACCGCCTGTATCTGAAGCGGCTGAGCGGCATGACCGAGTCTGGCATATCCGCCACTCCCTCGCCTGCCGCGCTCTCCTCCGCCCCTGCACCCGTCTCCTCCGCCCCCCCTGCTCCCGCTGCTCCCACTGCGCCTGCTGCGCCTGCTGTTGGCAGTGGCAGTGGGGGGACTCCGGGCAGTGCGGGTGGAGGGGGAGGAGAAAGGGGAGGGGCGGGAGGGTCTGTGGGTGGTAGTGTGGTGGCTGCAGAGGGGGCAGGGCGGGGAGGGATGGGGGAGAGGCAAACCCTTGATGGGAGCTGGCTGGGTACTGGCGTGGCAACCTGTAACAGAGGCAGCGCCACTGCTGCTGTTGGATGCGGCGCAGTAGCAAGCGCAGGTGGCGGAGGAGAAAATAGACAACGAGGGAATGGTGGCGGCGGCATGAGTGGCGGTGCTGGTTGTGCAGGGAGGGAGCCGGATGATGCGAAGGGACGAATTGGAGAGGGCTTAGAAGAGATGGCAGCGTCGTTGCCTAGGGCAGGAAAGGTGGCTGCCATTGCTGCTGGTGATGACGCTGCTGCTGCTGCTGGTCGTGGCAGCAGTGCCATTCTAAGCGGCATTGATAACTCCATGCTCCTATCCTTGATTCAGAAACACGGGTCCGTGGAAGCAGCAGCTGCTGCTCTCACGGGTGCACCAACCGCAGCAGCAGGACCCACAGCAGCGTCAGCAGCAGTGGCAGCAGGGATGGGAGGACTGGGAGGACTGGTTCGGGCTCGAGCAGCCCAGGAACTTGGCATTGGAGGGAGGCTCGGCACGGGATCTTGGTCCGGAGGCACGTCTGGAATAAGGTTCGGAAGTGACCTCCTTGGCATGAAACCTGAGGGGATCGGTGTAGCAGGAGGTAGCGGAGGAGGGGCGGGAGGAGGGGGAAAGGGAGGTGGTGGGGGTGGCAGCGAAATGGGTGCAGCAGCCGTTTTAGCAGGCCAAGGCATTGGTTTGTCAAGGGACAGGGCTGGGTTGGGAGGGCTAGACCATGCTGCAGCAGCAGCTTCTGCTGGTGGTGGTGGTGGTGGTGATGTGGGTGCCGGTGGTGCTGGGTTTGGGGAAGGAGTGGGTGACTTAGGCCAGCTGAGGATGCTGCTGCACCTGCAGCGAATGGCACGGGGAGGGGCAGGTGCGGCTGTGGAGAGTGGAGCGGGACTAGGAGCAGAGGCGGGCGTGGGCAGAGGAGGATTGCCAGATGGCAGCAGAGCGATTGCCGCTGGAGCAGGGGCAGCAGCTGGAGGAGGAGGGAGAGGGCGGGGAGGAGGTGGTGGTGGGGTGGGCACGGGGATGGGAGCGGCAGGGATGGGGAGGGGCGGTGGGGTGGGAGTATTGACGGCCTTGGATTCGCTGCTACCCGGGGGAGCAGGAGGAGGGGCAGGGGCAGGTGGGCAGGGAAGCCGGCTGCAGCAGCAACTGCAGGTTTGGTTTAGGGGACGATAGTGTGTCGACTGGTTGGGTTGACTGATCTGTTTGGTTGACTGATCTGTTGGGTTGACTGATCTGTTTGGTTGACTGATCTGTTGGGTTGACTGATCTGTTGGGTTGACTGATCTGTTGGGTTGACTGATCTGTTGGGTTGACTGATCTGTTGGGTTGACTGATCTGTTGGGTTGACTGAACCGTTTGTTCCCCTCTCACTCTTTCTCTCCTGCGCTCCCCATGGCAGCACCTCACATCCGTGGCCGCGGCTGCTGGCGTGGAGCCCACCACGCTCCTGCGCTTCCTACAGCTGCAGGCAAGCGTGCTGAGCAAACAATGTTCGAGTTACTCACTGGGTGTTACTCGGTGGGTGTTGCTCACTGCGTGTTACCCACTGCATGCCACTTGCCGTTGCTATTATTCTCCTTTTCTGCCCCTGCTGACATTTTCCCCTTCTTCTGTCAATGTGCAAACCTCTATGTACCTGCCCCAACAGCAGCAGCAGCAAGCAGGGCAAGTGCAGTCATCCTTTCTTCCTCACTTAAACCCCGACAAGCCTGCTTTGGCTCGGCAAGAAGGACAGCAGCAGCAGCAGCAGCAGCAGCTGTTACAGAAGCAGCACCTGCTGCGGCTGCTTCAGCAGCAGCAGCTACAGCAGCAGCAGGAGCAAGAGCAGGAGCCAACCCAGTTACCGCAGCTGCTGCAGCAACAGCAGCAACAGCAACAGCAGCTGCAGTTACAAGCACGGTTTCAAATGCTTCAGTCTAACCACGCTGCTGCCGCAGCAGCGGCAGAATCAGCAGCAGCAGCGGCAGCAGCAGCAAGTGGTGCAGGTGGTACCCGGGGAGGGCCTGGTCTGTCGCACCACTCTGTGGCGGCAGCGGAGCTTCTGTCTCAGGCGAAGCTGCAAGGCATGGACCCTGCTGCTGCCGCCCTTGGCCTTCGCCAGCTGCTTGCTGCTGCAGGGGGGGTAACAGGAGGAGGCCTGGCCGGTGTTCCTGCCGGGGCTGCTGGTGCTGGGGCTGGTGCTGGCGGTGGTGGTGTCGGTATGAGAGCTGGTGCAGGGGGTGCGGCTGTCGAGTCGGGAGTGGCAAGTGGTGGTGTGTCGAGTGTGTTTCTGCCAGATGGTAGTATCAGCATTGCTGGTATCCTCTCTCAACCGGGATTCGACCCAGAGAATCTGCCGCCGGTGCTGCAGCAGCTGCAAAAGCAGCAGCAGCAGCAGCAGAAGATCCTCTACTTGCAGCAGCAGCAGTTGAGAGCATCAGGAAGGTTGGGAGCAGCAGGAGCAGGGCTAGCAGATAGAGCAGGTGCAGGTTTGGCAGTAGGGGAAGGCTCCGCTGGAGAGTTTCACTCCTCTCCCCGCCCTTCCAGTGCGAGCGCTGTAACAGCAGCAGCTCCTGCTAATGTTGGTGCTGGTGCTGGCAGTTTTGGTGGCGGTGGTGGCAACAATGGTGGCGGTGGTGGCGGCGGTGGTGGCGGCGGTGGTGGCGGCGGTGGTGGTGCGGCTATTGGTGGTGGTAGCAGTGGTGGGGGAGGTGGGGGCTCTTCTACCAGCACCCCCGATAGCAATAATGACTTGCTATTACAGTTCCTGAAGCAGCAGCAGCAGGGGCGGGAGAAGCCAGCAGCAGTGCAGCAGCAGCAGCAGCAGCAGCAGGAGGTGGAGATGAGGAGGCAGAAGGAGCAGCTGCAAGCTCAGCTTCGGGCCCACCAGGAGCAGCAGCAGCGGCAACGGCAGCAGTTGCAGAAACTGCAGCAGCAGCAGCAGCAACAGCGGCTGCAGCAGCAGCGGGAAATGCAGCAGCAGCGTGAAATGCAGCAGCAGCAGCAGCAGCAGCAGGACAAAGCCCGGCTGGGGCAGAACCATGGAGCGATGGGCAGCCCTGGTGTTGCTGCTGGTGCTGGCGTTGGTGGCGGTGGTGGTGGCAGCAGCAGCGGCGACGGTGGTGGTGTGAATCGTGCCGGGGGGAGCAGTGCAGTGGGTGGGGCAAGGAGCACAGTGAAGGTGGAGGAGATGGAAGGGGATCTAGAGCGGTTGGCGCACTCCCTCACGGACGAGCAGTTCATGGTTCTGTGCCGCGCCCGCATGGCCACTGCTGCCGCCAACTCTGGCGGCGCCCCCTCTGCATCCCACTCGCTGCAGCACTCGTTCCCACAGCAGCAGCAGCTGCAGGCTCCTTTCCACCACCAGCAGCAGCAGCAGCAGCAGCAGCAGCAGCAGCAGCAGCAGCAGCAGCAGCAGCAGCAGCAGCAGCAGCAGCAGCAGCAGCAGCAGCAGCAGCAGGTGAAGCGGAGGTTCTCGTATGAGAGGAGGGAGGAGGGGGTGCAGTGGATGGAGGCGGAGCAGGAGAGTGTGTCGGGCGGCATGCAGTCGTATGGCGAGGCCACAGAGGGCATGGGCGGCGCAGGCGGGATGTGCAGGGAGCCGGCTGTGTCCGAGCAGAGCTCCATGCAGGGCCCCAGCCAGGGGGCGGGAGGGAGTGGTAGAGGCATGGGGAGTGGAGGGGGGGTGGGGAGAGGAGACAAACGGGGCGAGGGAGGAGGAGGAGGAGGGGCGGGAGGAGAGGGTGGAGGCGAGGGTGGGGCTGAGAGTTTGAAGGTTAAAGTTGAGGAGGAGGGAGGGGGCGAGGTAGGTGTGGGCGGACAGCAGCAGAGTGGTGTGCTGGTGGAGAGGGGAGGAGCGGCGTTTGCTTCTATCACTGGCAGCGTTACTGGCGGAACAGCTGCTGCTGCTGCTGCTGCCAGTGCTGCGGCTATTGCTTGTGGTGGGGGTTCAGGAGCTGCAGGAGCAGCAGAAGAAGGGAGACAAGGAGCGACAGCCGCAGCCCTGTCAGCAGCAGTAGGGTGTGGGGAGGGCGAAGGGGAAGCGATGGGTGGTATAGGCATGGCAGTAGCAGATGCGTGGTTGACTGGTGGCTGGGATATGGACCTGATGTGTGGAGGGGGAGACAGAGGAGGCGAGGGGATGCAGGAAGTCGGACAAGTGGACGACTTGGGGCTACGAGGCAGTATGGAGCAACAGCAGCAGGAAAGGCTGCTGGGAGGGCAAGGTTTAGGTGCCGAGAGTGTGGGGCTGGCTGGGTTAAGAGGGGGAGGGATGGAGGAGATGGGGATGGGGATGGGAGCAGGGGATGTGCGGAATCTGGAAGGGGGCCGGGCAGCGAGTGGGAATACAGACGACCTCATGCACCTCATATGGCCCCAGGTGCGCGCTAGCTGCCCTCCCAGATTCTGCATACGCATCTATTCCCGCATCCTCTTTCGTTCCTGCCAGCTGGATTTGCTTCTATTTGTCTTTCTCCAAGTCGCCGTGCTTGTTTCTCCAATGCTCTTTGGGTCGTGGCCACACCCGTCTCCTTCCTTTCTCGCTGTTCACAATACACATGCTTTCCTAACTCTCTTCCCTGTCCTCACATTCCCTCTGTATCTCCTTGCTGCTGCTGTGCTCTGCTGTGCTGTGCGGTGCGTGCTGCCCTGCCAGGACGGGTCCATGTTTGAGGACACGGAGCTCACCAGCCCGCACATGGGAGCAGCCTTCTCGGAGCAGCTCAGCCCCCCATGACTCTCGTGCCAGCACATGGGAGCAGGACATGCCTCTTCTTGCTCGTGCCTTATCTCCTGCCAGCAAACCCCCTTTCTTTCTCTCTCTCTCTCACTCTCTCGCTTCTCTTTCTGCCTCTCATCACACACACACTCACACTCACTCACTTTCTCAAGTCTCTCTTGGCCTCCTTGCTCGCTCCCTGGTTCCCCCGTTCCTCCTGCCCTCGCCTGCTCTCCTGCTTTGCTTCCCAAGCCACTCATCCCAAGCAACTAATCCCAACCTCTGGCAAGTGCCATACAAGCAAGCTTCGAGGCATCTTGCACTGTCTAAGAGCCCTTTTCAGTGCGTGTGCTCCGAGCTGGTGGATCCTTATGCAGTAGGTTGCACTTGGGAAGGATGTCGTGGCACTGGGATAACCCTGTCGATCCTCTCTCTCTCTCTCTCTAGGGAGGGTGCTGGGGGACGGTGGATATATAGAGCTTAACCCTCCTAATGATATCCCTTCTTGTCCCAGTGGTTAGGACTGGTGATTTTATGACTAAGGACTCATATGGTTGAATATACGGTACCGTACGTGTATTAGCCTCTGCACTGCATATCTCGGTGTCACGGACTGTGACTACACGTGGTACCCTTGCGTTCTGGTGCATCTCCTGCCACCTACTCTGCTGATGTAAAGGGCATCTTTAGGGTGTTTTCGCGCTATAAAAGATGGAGTGGCGTTAGAATGCAAGAATGGATTACTAGTGTGAGAAACCTAGAACATATACCTGTTGGGGTTGTACTCATTAGAACCACACACCTAGGCTAGCCTATAATTTCTACATACAGCATATGTATAAGTTGACACACCCCCTAGGCTAGAGAAGTGGTGGTGCTAAGCAAGAAGCACACAGCTCAGGGTGGCACTACTAGTCCAACCACTGAGGCAGGGGTCCTCAAACCAGTCAGCAAGAGTACAAGCAAGACAGAGCAAATTAGGGCATCACTACTAGTCCAACCACTGGAGGAAAAGCCACAAGGTCAGTCTGCAAGGCATAAATAAAAAGGATTACACAATCAAGGGCCCAGCAAGTGAGAGTCAACTGGGACTAGAGCTGACTGCAAGCAGTGCCGCTGATGATCTCTAGGCGGAAGCGCCTTAGTAAAGATATCAGCTGTGTTGGCACCGGAGGCCAAGGGTACTACGCGGGCCTGGCGACGCTGCTGAACCTCGCGCAGGAGGAAGTACCGCTGCTGGATGTGCTTCGCTCTGCCCTCAAGTCGAGGCTCCTGACACAGGAGGATCATGGCCCTGTTGTCAGCGTACAGAACTGGGGCAGAGCTAGGCCGCTCACCTAAGTCGGCAAGCAAGAAGGTCAGCCATCAGAGCTACTGTGCCGCCAAGGCACCGGCGTAGATCTAAGCCTCGCAGCTAGACTGAGCAACAGACGAGGAGCGAGTGGACCTCCACGACATGGCACCAAAACCAAGGCTAAAGCAGTAGTCCTGGGAGGACCGGAGTGTCTCAGCGTCGTCTGCCCAAGAAGCGTCTGTGTGCCCAGTAAGGACCACTGGCCTGCGTCCTCCCAGCACTAGCCCCATGCCCGATGTACTTGCAAGATAACGCAAAACCCCCTTTGCAGCCAACCAATGCTGTGGTCGGTGTCTACTTGTGGCCACAAAGCGGGCCAGGATGCTGAGAGGGTATGCGAGATCTGGGCGAGTGCAAATCATCACGTACATGAGGCAACCCATCAGCTCTGCGTAAGGACCACTGGGCTCTACTGGCTCCTCAGAAACGGGAGCGGAGAGCCCATGGTCTACATGTAGAGGTGTGGGCTGTACGGGGGAGAACTGAAGGCCGAACCTCTGAAGGACCTGGCGCACCAAGTGTGACTGTGTCAGAGTGATGGTGCGTGCTGCTCTGTCCCTGGAGATCTGCAGGCCAAGATAGCGACACAGCACTCCAAGGTCAGTGCAGGTGTGTCTCTTCAGCAGCTGTGCCTTCACGGAGGCCAGTGCGTCCCTGTTAGCAGTAGCGAATACCAGGTCGTCTACGTAGACAAGGATGTAGAACGGAGTCTGGCCGGAACGCACGAAAAGTGACGGGTCAGCAGAGGACGGAAAGAACTGCAAGTCTGCTAGCGTGGCACGCAACGTGTCATGCCACTCGCGGGGAGCCTGGCGCAGGCCGTAAACCGGGCACCTGAGAAGCCACTATGTCCCAGGGGGGAACGTACCAGTGAAGCCTTGTGGTCGGCGCAGGTAGACCTGCTCGTGTAGGCTGCCCTGAAGAAAGGCAGTAGAGAAGTCGAGGGAGTGAAGCTCGTAGTCGCGCTGTGCTGCTATGTGTAGCAGTGCCCGAAGAGTAGTCATCTTCGGGGTCGGGGCGAAGGTCTGGAAGAAGTCCACCCCCTCGCGCTGGCTGAAGCCTCTAGCCACGTAGCGCGCCTTGAACACAGCGACTCTCCAGGAGGGCGCTTCACCTTGAAGAGCCACCGACCATCGACTACGTTCACCCCAGGAGGGGGAACTGCGGCGACGGAAGTGCCGGTGGACCTCCAAGATGCCATCTCCTGCTCCATGGCAGCTATCCACTGAGAGGCCCAAGGTCCCGAGGTGGCCTCAGCGTAGGTGCGAGGGGTCGGGATGTCGAAGGCGTCTGGGTCACCCTCTTGGACTAGGAGCATGGAGTAGAGATGGGGAGCGGCCTTGGAAAGGAAAGCAAGCTCGTACTGCCTGTCCTCTAGAACGTCACTGCCAAGGGCAGGTGCACCCCCGACGGACAGAGGACGGGCAGGGTCAGAGACTAGAGCGGTAGCGTAGTCAAGGCGGCGGGTAGAGGCGAAGTCAGCGACAGCAGCGACAAGCGCGTCAAGGCGCGAGACAGGAACAGACCGGTCTGTAACAAGAGAGGCAAGGACCCGTGGGACAAGGGGACGAGCGGCACGGAGGTAGTCAGACAGCGGGGGAGGTGCAACAACAAGCGACGAGGGAGGAGGCGAGGGGAGGACGAGACGAGTGAGAACGGAGCTACATAGGGGTGGAGCGCAGGACAGGGGAGACGGGACGAGCGCGTGAGGGATGGAGAGACCAAATGTGGGACGGAGGTGTAGGGTCAGAAGACAGCGGAGGGGACACAAAAGGGGAACAAGGAGGAAGACGGGCTGGAGAAGAGTCCGGGGGCGGTAACACAGGGCCGTAGACAGGAAGGTGAGAAGGTGGTGTAGGAGACACCGGCGAGCGGTCAAGGGAGGGAAGGCCGAGCAGCCGAAGAGCGGAGACCGGCGGCGACAGCTGCGTCTCGACGCGCTGACCGGCAGGCGCACGACGACCGCTGGGAGAACACTCAAGAGCAGCACTCCCAGAACCAACACCCCAAGAGCGAGAACCCCCGCCAGCACCAGCAGAACCCCCGGGCCCGCCGGGACAGACCACGCCAGGAGCCGCAGGACGAACACTCTCCTCAACGCCAGGACCCCCAGAGGCCAAGAGCGGCAGGTGCGACGTTGGCGGCGGCTGCGACGGCGGCGGCGGCGAGTGCGACAGCGGAGGCGGAGACACCGGGGAAGGGAGACGCGGCAAGGACAGGCCGGGGGGACCACCAGAGTCAGCAGACTCCTCAACGGGGACAACCGACGGGAGGGAAGTGACATGCGAGACACCAGACGGAGCAGGACGAGGCGGGAGGGGAGCAGAGGCTACCGGGGGAGAGGGAGCAAGGAACAGGTGGGGGGGGAACCGGGAGACCTCGGTAAGGGAAGCGACGGTAGAAGGAGACAGACTTGTCAATGGTGACCTCACGAAAGTGAAGGAAGCGGTGAGACGGCGGGTGGTAGGAGAGCCAGTCAGACGAGTCCAGGGGGAAACCGAGAAAGATACAGGGGACAGTGCGGGTGGTGAGCTTGTCCGTGCCAGAGGCACGAACGTGAGCAAGGCAACCCCAGACGTGGAACGCAGACACGTCACCGGGGGACCCGGTCCAAAGGAGGGTCGGCGAAACCCGCGGCCGGCCACAGAAAATGGGGGGCATCGGCATGGATCATGGAGGTATGAGCAACCTCCATGACTAAGCCGATGCGGCGCTCAGCAACCCTATTCTGCTGTGGCGAGTCTGGCAAGGTGTACGACTGGGTGATGCCCTCCGCACGACAGAACTGGCCAAGCCGACCAGAGGCGAACTCGCCACCATGGTCAGAGTGGAGACACAACACGGGAAGACCGCGGTAAAGACGCGCAGCCACAACCCACGTGAGAAGAACGTCGGGCATGTCGGACTTCCGCTCCAGGGGAAACACCGTGGTGTAGCGCGTGTAGTCGTCAACGAGTACAAGAAAGTAGCGCTCACTGCGCGATCCGGGGACGGGGGCTGGGCCCCAAACGTCCAGGTGCAGGGTCTGAAGGGGAGCAGTAGCAGGGCGAAGCGAGGAGGAGTGAGGGGCACGGCGGAGCCGGCCCTCGACGCAAGGCGTGCACGGTGGCGCAGTCGAGGGGGGGAGGGCGGGAAGCGACACGGGGAGGCCTAAGACAAGACCGTGCTGGGACATGTGACGCAGACGAGGGTGAGCAGGGTGACCTAAGCGGTGGTGCCACAAAAGGGACGGGTGAGTGAGGGACCGACACGAGCAAGCTGCAGCGACCTGGGAAGACGCACCAACCGGGGGGGAAGCGGTGTCGAGGGTAAACAGACCGGACACCGGGTGCCGGGGGAACCTGAGACAGCCTCGGTACAGACAGCGAACTGCTCGTGCCCAGGGAACGTAGTGGTGACGCCGAGGTCCTGAAGACAGCCGACACCAACCAGGTTCCTGGAGAACGAGGGAACGTGGAGGCCTGTAAGAGAGCCCAAGGGAAGGGCTGGACAGGGAAGGGAAGTGGAGCTGCGAGCGACGACAGGACCCGCAGAGGGCCGGGCGGGCGCTACGAGCCAGGCGGGCGCGAGGGCTAGGTAGGGGGGGGAGAGGCTGGGGTGCGGGCGGAAGCGGGCGGGACCTACTCGTGATACCATGTTAGAATGCATGAATGGATTACTAGTGTGAGAAACCTAGAACATATACAGTGGCGGAAACATTTGTTCACATGTTTAGCATATTTTCACATTTTGACGAGCTGTACGCTATAAAAATTAAGCCTTAGTTCATGGTGGCCATACACGTAGAGAGGAGCAGTTAGAGCACTCACTCAAATCTCCTAAAACCAGAGTAGTATGTTTTATGGTCCTTCAAGACGACAACATTGAATAACAGCACATCCGGACAATTTGTACCGAGGACAGGCATCAAACTAGTTACTAGCTGAACTAGTACCTAGTCAACCGACACTTGGCCTTGATCACCACCTACACCCCCCTAGGCATGTTATCTACGAGGTTAGTGCAAAAATTTACAGGGATCTTCTCGCAGTCTTCCTGGACCCACGGTTTTGCATAAGGGGGTGAGCACCAGGAAAATCGTAAAGTATTTGAACGTATGCAAGAGTACTGTGCACGATTTCATGTTGAATGTTATCTCGCCAGACCTGAACCCGGATATTTTTCCCCACCAGTCACGACTTCTTCGACTGCTGCACCGCTCAGAGACCTACAGATCCTAGCGTGATTCTAATAGTGCAAGGATGCACTGTCAACCGTGCTATGTTACGCTAACTTTCGTGGCAGATACGCAATTTTTCGCCACTCTTTTAGTAATTTTTACCTACAACGGTACGATGAAGATGATCCATGATAAGACGAGACCAATCGACTAATGGCATCTTTGGCCACACCTCAGCATGGCTACTCTTAGAGATAACATTCAACATGAAATCGTGCACGGTACTCTTGCATAGGTTCAAATACTTCGCGATTTTCCTAGTGCTCACCCCCTTGTGCAAAAGCGTGGGTCCAGGAAGAGTGCGAGAAGATCCCTATAAAGGTTTGCACTAACTTCGTAGATAACATGCCTAGGGGGGTGTAGGTGGTGATCAAGGCCACGTGTCGGTTGACTAGGTACTATTTTTGCTAGTAACTAGTTTGCTGCCTGTCCCCGGTACGAATTGTCCGCATGTGCTGTTATTCAATGTTGTCGTCTTGAAGGACCATGAAATATACTACTATGGTTTTAGGAGATTTGAGTGAGTGCTCTAATTGCTCCTCTCTACGTGTATGGCCACCATGAATTAAGGCTTAATGTTTATAGCGTACAGCTCGTCAAAATGTGAAAATATGCTGAACATGTGGACAATTGTTTCCGCCACTGTACCTGTTGGGGTTGCACTCACTAGCAGCACACACCTAGGCTAGCCTATAACTTCTACATACAGCATTTGTATATGTTGACAAGTGGAGGGGTTGCGTTGCGTGCAAGCCTCCCACAAGAAACCAGTGTTGACAGGTAGTGCCAATGCTATTCTCTTGTACTAAATTGACATTTTTTTGGGACCCTATGTCAAACATATTCACATACATGTTACAGTAGCCTAGATATGGACATGCTTTGGAGAGTACAACACCCTAGGTATATCTTGCTTACACCCTTGCTTCTATTTTTATTCCACTACTCTAAGATGGTCCGCCCGCCCGTTAGGTACAGCTTACGTTAGGTCCGCCCGCCCGCTTCCGCCCTAGCCCTAGCCCTAGCGCCCCGCTGTTCCAGTTAGCGCCCCGCCGGCCCCTTAGCGCCCCGCTAACCATTCGTGCCCCGCTGGCCTCTTCGCACCCCACCAGCCCGTTTTGCGCCCCGCTGGCCCTTCACGCCTCGCCAGCCCGTTTTGCGCCCTGCTGGCCCTTTGCGCCCCCCCCCTTCCAGCCCACTTAGCGCCCCGCTGGCCCTTCCTGCCCCGCTGGCCTCCTCGCGCCCTATTAGCCTTGTTCGCGCCCCGCTGGCCCCTCGCGTCCTGCCGGCCCTTCGCGCCCCCCCGCCAGCCCTTTCGTGCCCCGCTGGCCTGTCGCGCCCTGCCAGCGCCTTCGCACCCCGCTGGCCTTAGCGCTCCGCTGGCCGCTACGCGCCCCGCCAGCCGCTTCCGCGCCCCGCTGGCCTCCGCGCTCTGCTGGCCACCTCTGCACCCCGCCAACCCCTTGCGCCCTGCCAGTCCCCTCGCGCCCGCTGGCCTCTTAGCGCTTTCCCGGTGCTGCGCCTGGACGCCGGGGGGCAGGCGGTTGACTTCAAGGCATGGCTCGTCGAAATCCGCCGTTATCTCACAGGTCAGAGGCAGGATGGCCACTCCCTAGCTGACCTCGTTGACGGTACACTCCCCTGTCCTGACCTGCCTGCTGCCCTACCCACTGAAACTACGTCTGGTGACCGTGAGTCCTTCGTCGCTGCTGTGCTTGCACGTGCTGTCTGGCAGTCGCGTGATGCCGTAGTGCAATGCGCTATCAGTCATGCCCTTCCCCTGTCTGAGCGTCCCCGCTTGACGTCAGTCATGATTGCGTAGGATTTCTTAGAGACTATTGTCGCGCGCTACTCCAACCCTTCCTCTGCCTCTGCCAGCCGCTTGATCCTCCCCATGCTCTTCCCTGACGTAGCGTCCTTTCCCACCATCGCTGACCTTTCCACTCACTGCGCACCCTAGAGGCGAGTTGGCGCGCTGGTAGCACTGAGGCCCAGCTTACTGTGTTCCCGCCCCCCATCTGTACAACCCTTTACCTCCTGGCCACCCACCTCCCTAACTGCCTTGCCACTGCCAGCGACCACTTTATGAGTCTTCATCCCGCTGACCTCACCCTCACTGACTTTGTCACCACCCTGACTGCGATAGAGACAAGCCAGCGCACTATTGCCTAGTCTAGCGGTACTGCGCCGGTCCCTATCTTTCAGGGTTGTGCTCCCTCTCAGTGCACTTACTCTGACGGTTCAGCGGCTGTCGCCGAGACAGCCGCTACTGCTGAGACCGCTGCTGCGGCGGCTGCAGAGCAGTACCGTCCGGGTAAGGGCCGTCGCCCCAAAGGGGGGGCCGTCGGGGGTAGGGGGGGAGGGGGTGGAGGCGGTGGTGGCGGTGGTTTGTCCGCAGGTAGTACCGATGAGGGGACCGGGGCTGCTGCCCTAGAGCAGCAGCAGCAGGTGCCACAGCAGCAGGAGTCGCAGCAGCAGCAGGCGCCACAGCAGCAGCAGCAGCATCTGCAGCAGCCGCAGTCACAGCAGCAGTTGGGCCGCCTTCCCCCGGGGTGGCCTGGCGCCAGTGGTGGCAGTGGTCGAGGTGGAAGTGTGCGCAGCTTGGTGTTGGGTGGCGGTGCCGGTCTCAGGCCCTGCCAGTACCAGCTTCAGACCGGTCCTCACCGTGGCTCCATGTGCGGTAAGGCCGGTCACACTGCCTCTCCCTGTTTTCATCGTCTGGACGACCTGTTTCGTTTTCGCTTCGGCCCCGAGCCGGACCTCCCCGACTTGCACAGCCTGCTCCGCCGTCGTCTCCAGATCTTTAAGATGGATATGGATCAGATTAGTTCTGCCTTGTATGCCATGTATGTCGATGACTCTAGTGTGACTGATTCTTATTACCCCTTGTTGCCTAGAGTAGGTGTGTCCAGTGTGTGTAGCCTAGGCTCCCCTGCTGCGTCAGGCGTAGGACTGTCTGCCTTGTTTTGCCTCGGCTCCACGCTAGCCCCTCCGCCAGCGGATGCTACTGCTTCGCTGTCCTTCACTCTCAACTCTGGAGCGTCTGTCTGCATCTTCCGCGACCACACTGCGCTCACTCTGCTTGCCGCTCCTGCCGCTATCGCGCTTGCTAACCCCTCCTCTGGTAGTTGCCCGTAGCTCCACCACCCTTCCTTGTCCGGCAATCCCCTCGGGTTCTCTTACAAGGTCTGCACATCCCATCGTTCTCCAGGAACCTAGTTGGTGTCGGCTGTCTTCAGGACCTCGGCATCACCACTACGTTCCCTAGCCACGAGCGGTACGCCATGTGTACCAACACCACCACAGGTGCCCCCTCACCACGTTCCCTTGCGACCCGGTGTCCAGTCTGTTCACGCCGGACACCGCGTCCTTCCCAGTGGGAGCCCCTCCCCAGGTGACTGCGTCCACCCAGGTCGCTGCGGCTTGCTCATGTCGGTCCCTCACTCACCCGTCTCTGCTGTGGCACCACCGCTTAGGTCACCCCACCCTCCCCCGCGTGCGTTAAATGTCCCAGCACGGTCTTGTCTTAGGTCTCCCTGCGTCGCTCCTTGTGCTTCCTCCCTTGCCCGTGCCGCCGTGTACGCCCTGCGTCGAGGGCTGGCTCCGCCGTGCTCCTCACTTCTCCTCATTCCCCCCCACCACTGCACCACTGCAGACCCTGCACATGGACGTCTGGGGCCCGGCCCGCGTCCATGGGCCGCGTTGCGAGCGCTACTTTCTAGTGCTTGTCGACGACTACACGCGCTACACCTCGGTCTTTTCCCTTTAGTGGAAGGCCGACGTGCCTGACGTTCTTACCCTATGACTTGTCGCTGCGCGTGTCCACCGAGGTCTCCCTGTGCTGCGGCTTCACTCCGACAGTGGCGGTGAGTTTGCCTTTGGTTGCCTTGGTCGAATCTGTCGTACGGAGGGCATCACCCCGACGTACACCCTGTCGGACTCCCCGCAGCAGAATGGGGTCGCTGAGCGATGCATCGGTTTGGTCATGGAGGTGGCTCGTACATCCACGATCCATGCCGGTGCACACCATTTTCTGTGGCCGTTCGTCGTTCGCTACGCTGCTCACCAGCTTAACCTATGGCCGCACTCTCAGCGGCCGCAGGTTTCGCCGACCCTTCTCTGGACCGGGTCCCCTGGTGACGCGTCTGCATTTCACGTCTGGGATTGCCTTGCTCTTGTTCCTGCCTCATGTACCTGATGACTTGCAGTCGCCCAGATCTCGCAGACCCTCTCAGCATCCCGGCTCGCTTTGTGACCACGGGAATACACCGACCCCAGCACTGGTCGGCCACTAAAAGGGTTTCGCGTTATCTTGCGAGTACATTGGGCATGGGGCTAGTGCTGGGAGGACGCATGCCAGTGGTCCTAACTGGGCACACAGACGCTTCTTGGGCAGACGACGCTGAGACCCTCAGGTCCTCCCAGGGCTACTACTTTAGCCTTGGTTCAGTTGCCATCTCGTCGAGGTCCACTCGCTCCTCGTCTCTTGCCCAGTCTAGCTGTGAGGCTGAGATCTAAGCCGGTGCCATGGCGGCACAGGAGCTCCGCTGGCTGACCTTCTTGCTCGCCGACTTAGGTGAGCGGCCTAGCTCTGCCCCGGTCCTGTATGCTGACAACAGGGCCATGATCCTCCTGTGTCAGGAGCCTCGACTTGAGGGCAGAGCGAAGCTTTTCCAACTGCGGTACTTCCTCCTGCGCGAGCTTCAGCAGCGTCGCCAGGCCCGTGTAGTACACTTGGCCTCCGGTGCCAACACAGCTGATATCTTTACTAGGATGCTTGCGCCTAAAGATCATCTGCGGCACTGCTTGCAGCTTGGTCTAGTTCCTGTAGACTCTCACTTGCTAGGACCTTGATTGTGTACTCCTCTATATTTTTACCTTCCAGATTGGCCTTGTGGCTGCTCTTCCAGTGGTCGGACTAGTAGTGCTACCCTTGTTTGCTCTTGTGTTGCTTGTACTCTTGCTGACTCGTCTTCGGACCCCTGCCTCAGAGGTTGGACTAGTAGTGCCGCCCTGAGCTGCTTGTTTCTTGCTAAGCACTGCCCCTTATCTAGCCTAGGGGGTGTGTCAAGTTATACATATGATGTCATGTAGAAGTTATAGACTAGATAGGTGTATGGTCTTAGTGGGTACAACCCCAACACTTTATCTCTCTTGTTCTCCCTTTTTATAATTTCATTCTAGTATTCTAACACTCTGCTCCTATTCCAGAGGAGTCTGTAGAGCCTAGTGGTCCTGACGCAGAGTTGGTCGGTTGCCTCATGTACCTGATGACTTGCACTCGTCTTGATCTCGCATACCCTCTCAGCATCCTGGCTGGCTTTATGGCCACTGGCAGACACCAACCACAACGCTGGTCGGCAGCTAAGAGGGTTTTGCGTTATCTAGCAAGTACATCGGGCATGGGGCTAGTGCTAGGAGGACGCAGACCAGTGGTCCTCATTGGGCACACGGACGCTTCTTGGGCCAACGATGCTGAGACTCTTAGGTCCTCCCAGGGCTACTGCTTTAGCCTTGGTGCAAGTGCCATCTCGTGGAGGTCCACCTGCTCGTCGTCTGTTGTTCAGTCTAGCTGTGGGGCTGAGATCTACGCTAATGCCATGGTGGCACAGGAGCTCTGCTGACTTACCTTCTTGCTCACAGACTTAGGTGAGTGGCCTAGCTCTGCGTCAGTCCTGTACGCTGACAACATGGCCATGATCCTCATGTGTCAGGAGCCTAGACTCGAGGGCAGGGCAAAGCAGATCCAGCTGTGGTACTTCCTCCTGCGCGAGCTACAGCATCGTCGCCAGGCCCGCGTAGTACACTTAGCCTCTGGTGCCAACACAGTTGATATCTTTACGAAGGCGCTTGCGCCTAAAGATCATCAACGGCATTGTGTACAGCTTCGTCTAGTTCCTGTAGTGCCTCACTTGCTAGAGCCTTGATTGTGTACTACTTTTACTATATTATCTTGACTGGCCTTGTGGCCCCTTCTCTAGTGGTTGGACTAGTAGTGCTGCCCTTGTTTGATGTTGTCTTGTTTGTACTCTTTAGACTGGTCGTTGGACCTTTGCCTCAGAGGTTGGACTAGTAGAGCCGCCCTGAGCTGTGTGTCTCTTGTCCGGCACTGCCCCGTATCCAGTCTAGGGGGTGTGTCAAACATATTCATATATATTATAGTAACCTAGATAGGGACATGCTTTAGAGAGTACAACATCCTAGGTACATCTTGCTTGTACCCTTGCTTCTATTTTCATTCCGCTACTCTAATACCCTACGCATTCGATTTTACCAGCCAAGTGGTGCAATGCATATCTCAAAGGGACCAACTCTCACTACCCAAATAGCCAAGCTAACCTTTGGCACCTACCATACTCCATAATCCAGTGACCAGTCCACAGAAAAAGCTAGCTAGCATGCAACACACAGCTAACTCGTGAAACAGCTAGCAGCGCTTACTAGCCTGGCATAGTAAGCACCATCACAGCTGTGTGACAGCGGCTTTGCAGCAGAGGCCAACCAACCAGCCACTCAAATGGCCACAAGGGCTGCGTGTAAGGGAGTGGGGGGGAGGTGTCAATTTATACATATATTGTTATGTAGAAATTATAGGCTAGATAGGGTATGTTCTTGGTGGGTACAACCCAAACGCTATATCTCCCCTGTTCTCCCTTCTTCTATTCATTCTTTCTAGTCTCAACATGGTATCACGAGTAGGGAGGTCCACCCACCCGCTTCCGCCCCCTGCCGCCACCTACCGGACCCTCGCGCCCTTAGCTGGCCCCGCGCGCCCCTACGGCCCCGTCGCGCCCCTAGCAAGCCTGGTCACGCCCCTACGGCCCCATCGCGCCCCTAGCAGGCCCCGTCGCGCCCCTTCGGCCCCGTCGCGCCCCTAGCAGGCCCCGTTGCGCCCCTACGGCCCGGTCGCGCCCCTAGCAGGCCCTGTCGCGCCCCTACGGCCCCGTCGCGCCCCTAGTAGGCCCTGTCGCGCCCCTACGGCCTCGTCGCGCCCCTACGGCCCTTTGTGCCCCTAGCCGGTCCCGTCATGCCCCTAGCTAGCCCCGTCGTGCCCCTATGGCCCCGTCGCGCCCTTACGGCCCTGTCACGCCCCTACTGCCCCGCCGCGCCCCTAGCCGGCCCCCTCGCGCTCCTACCGGCCCCGTCGCGCCCCTACCGGCCACTTGCGCCTCTAGCCGGCCCTGCGCGCCACTACGGCCCCTCGCACCCCTACCGGCCCCTCACACCCCTAGCTGGCCCCGTCGCTCCCCTACCGGCCCCTCGCGCCCCTAGCCGGCCCCGCGAGCCCCTACGGCCCCTCGTGCTCCTACCGCCCCCCCCGGATCCCTAGCCGGCCCCACGCGCCCTTGCCGGCCCCGCTCGCCCTAGCCAGCCCCTTGTGCCCTAGCCGGCCTCGTCGCCTGAGCCGCCGAGCCGCCGTGTCCCCGAGCTGCCGAGCACTCGCGCCGCCGAGCCGCCGAGCCGCCAAGCCGCCAAGCCACCGTGCCGCTGAGCTGCCGAGTCGCTGTGTCGCCGTGTCCCCGAGCCGCCGCGCCGCCGAGCCGCCGAGCCGCCGAGCCGCCGAGTCGCTGCGCCGCTGAGCCGCTGTGCCGCTGTCACACTGTGCGATGGCGGACGCCGTTCTTCGCTTGGACGCTGAGGGGCACGTGAACAACTTCGCCGCCTGGCTCGTCGACCTTCGCCGGCACCTGACAGGTCAGCGCCAGGATGGGCACTCCCTGGCTATGCATGTTGATGGTTTGCTTCCCCGCCCCCCTGCGCCTGATCCCCTCCCTCCTGACCTTACCTCTTCTGAGAGCGAGGCTTTTGCTGCTGCTGCGGTTGCTCGAGCTGTCTAGGATTCTCGCGACGCAGTAGCCTAGCTTGCCATTAGCCAAGCCCCCCCCCTTGTCTGAGCGTCCGCGCCATACCGCTGTCGCGAACGCCAAGGACTTTCTCGCGGCATTAGTTGAGGGTTTCTCCACACCTGCTTCCGCCTCTGCTGGCCGCTTGATCCTACCTATGCTCTTCCCTGATCTTTCTGCTTTCCCCACGGTAGCTGACCTCGCTACTCACCTCCGTGCACTAGAGACCAGCTACCGCGCTACTAGCTCTGCCGCCCAGCTTACTGCCTTTCCTCCACCTTTCTGCGCTACCCTGTACCTCATCGCCATGCGCCTGCCTGACCGCTGAGCCACTGCCCGCGACCACTTCCTTAGTCAACACCCTGCCGACCTCACCCTGACCGCCTTTGTCACTACTCTGTCTGAGATAGAGACTCACCAGCGCACTATCGCTCAGTCGAGCGGTGTTGCGGCAGTCCCTAACTTTCAGGGCTGTGCCCCCTCCCAGTGCACATACGCTGACGTCTCCGCCGCAGTTGACATGACTGCGCCTGCACCTAAGACAGCAGCTGCAGCTTACTTGCAGCAGCGTCAGCGCCGGGGCGGCCCCAAGGGAGGACGTGGAGGTGGCGCTAGTGGTGGTGGTGGCAGGGACAGTGGTTCTGACCAGGGGGTTGGTGCTGGTGCCCAGAAGCTGCAGCAGTCGCCGCAGTCGCAGCTGCCGCAGTCGCAGCCACCGCAGCAGCAGCAGCAGCAACAGCAGCCGTGGGCTCGTCTCCCGCCCGGGTGGCCAGGAGCCCTTGGCGGTAGTGGTCGTGGTGGTGGCCCTCGCAGCTCGGCGTCCACCGGCAGCTTCGGTGCTGTGAGCTGCCAGTATCACTTTTATACCGGGCCTTTGCGTGGCACGGTATGCCGCCGCTCGCGCCCCACCGCCCGCTGCTTCCGCCGCCTTGACGACCTCTTCCGTCGCCGCTTTGGTCCCGCCCCGGACCTCCCTCACTGGCCCAGCCTGCTGCACCACGATGTGCCTGTGTTGGACTTAGAGATGGATAAGATTAGTTATACCTTGCATTCTCTGTATGTTGACGCTTTGAGTGTTTCCGGATCGTATTACTTTGTGTTCTCTAGCTTAGGCGTAGCACCCGTGTGTAGTCTAGACTCACCTGCTGCGTCAGGCATAGGACAGCTTGCTTTGTCTAGCCTAGGCTCTACCCTTGCTCCTTCGTTGTCGGCCACTACGGCATCGCTGTCCTTCACTCCAGGCTCCGGTGCGTCAGCCTGTTTCTTCCGCGACCACGCTACCCTCACGCCGCTTGCTGCGCCTGCCGCTGTCGCCCTTGCAGACCCCTCCTCTGGTCCTGTAGTTGCTCGCAGCTACACTACCCTTCCCTGTCCGACGGTACCCTCGGGTTCCCTTACAGGCCTGCACATCCGTTCGTTCTCCAGGAACTTAGTTGGTGTCAGCTGTCTTCAGGACCTCGGCGTCACCACTACGTTTCCTGGTCACGAGCGGTACGCGGTCTGTTTCGAGGCCGCCTCAGGTGCCACCCTTGCGACGTTCCCCCGGCACCCTGTATCTGGCCTGTTTACGCTGGACACTGCTCCCCCCCCGGCGGGCGAGTCCTCCTCCGGTTCTGCGTCCACCCAGGTAGCTGCGGCCTGCTCGTGTCGGTCGCTCACTCACCCGTCAATGTTGTGGCACCACCGCCTAGGTCACCCCGCGCTCCCTCGCCTGCTTCACATGTCTCAGCACCGTCTAGTCCTCGGCCTCCCTGCGTCACTCCCTGCTCTCCCTCCCTCGCCAGAGCCGCCATGCACGTCCTGTGTCGAGGGTCGGCTGCGCCGTGCTCCTCACTCCTCCTCACTTCGCCCTGCCACTGCACCCCTTCAGACCCTGCACTTGGATGTTTGGGGCCCAGCCCCTGTCCTTGGACCGCGTCACGAGCGCTGCTTTCTGGAGCTCGTTGACGACTTCACGCACTACACCACGGTGTTTCCCCTAGAGCAGAAGGCCGACGTGCCTGGCGTTCTTATCCCGCGGTCTCTGTGTGCTGTGTCTCCACTCCGACCGTGGCGGCGAGTTCGCCTCTGATCGGCTGGGTCAGTTCTGTCGTGCGGAGGGTATCATCCAGACGTACACCCTACCGGACTCCCCGCAGCAGAATGGGGTTGCTGAGTGACGCATCGGTTTGGTCATGGAGGTGGCTCGTACCTCCATGATCCATGCCGGTGCACCCCATTTTCTGTGGCCGTTTGCCGTTCGCTACTCTGCTCACCAGCTTAACCTCTGGCCTCGCTCTCAGCGGCCGCAGGTTTCGCCGATCCTTCTTTGGACCGGGTTCCCTGGTGACGCGTTTGCGTTGCACGTCTAGGGCTGCCTCGCTCACGTTCGTGCCTCCGGCGCGGACAATCTCACTACCCGCACCGTCCCTTGTGTCTTCCTCAGTTTCCCCCTTGACTCGTCTGACTGGCACTTCTACCACCCGCCTTCTCACCGCTTCACTCACTCCCGTAACGTCACTTTCGACGAGTCTGTCTCTTTTTTCCACCACTTTCCTCACCGTGGTCTCCCGGTTTCCCCCCCCCTGGCTTTTGTTCCCACTCCCCTAGTCGCCCCTGATCCCCTCCCTCCCCGTTCTTCTCCGTCTGGTGTGTCTCACGTCACTCCCCTCCCGTCGGTTGTCTCCGTCTGGTGTGTCTCACGTCACGTTTTGCCCTACAGCTCTGTACCTCCATTGGACCCTCAGATTCTCGCCCTCTCCCTCCACGCTCGTCCTCCTCCTCCCTTGCCCGTGTTTGTCTGACCCTTACTCCTTCCAGGCAATTTCACAATGCCCTTTTGCGTCTTCACCACGCTGACTAATGGAACAGCCAAAACATCGCACTTCCCCACTCCCCTTCCCTCCTTAACCCACGAAAACCCCTTCACCCTCCTCACCACCCCCTCCACCCAGCTCCCTCCCCTCTCTCCCTCCTCCCTCCTCCCTCGCTCCCTCCCTCTGCTCCTCCATCCCCTCTCCCCCTCCCTTCCGTTCCACCCCCTCCCCCTCTTTCCCCCAGCAGCACCCCCCATGCTGCACCTGCGTCCAGTTGTAGCCCTCCATGACGAGCTGGTGCGCGCGCGCCACGAGGTTGAGGCCGTTGTTCTGGTTGAACTGCTCACTGATGTCCTGCCCGAAAGTGTACCCCGCGCCGGTGTGGCGAGATGCCCCATCCGCACCGGTCGTCCGGGTCCGACCACAGCAGGTCGCACATGGGGCCCTCGTGGGGCACCTTGGGGGGAGGGGAGGGGGATGAGGGGAGGGGGGATCGGGAGAAAGGGGATTGGGGGAGATGGGGTGGGGGGGGGGGGGGGGGGAATGGGGCACTGAGAGGAGCGGACCATGCACACAGGCATACGCGATGAACTTTGAGCAAACGCGCAGAGGCAGTCGTTTCGAGGGGGTGGATGTGGGAAAACGAGTGGTCGCCTGCATGGTCCGTGCAGTTTCCCGGCCATGCTTCCCAACCATGGACTCCTCCTGCATGCAAGTTACTGAATACAAAAGCTTGGCAGTTGGGACACTTTGAAAAAGCTGCCACGCTCACCTCTTGACATCTGTCGAGCGCTCGAATGTGGTCCAGCGCGTCGAGCGAGGGGGAGAGGCCGCCGTGTAGACAGAAGATCTACGAGTGAGTGAGGAGGGGGGAGTGGGGGAGGGGAGGGGAGGGGGTTTGTAGGGTGTGTCTGTTGGCATAATGTGTGACTGTGACAGAGACGTTGTGTGCGTGCGTGTGTTTTGGAGGGAGGTAGCAGGGAAGGTGGGGAGAGGGAGAGGGGGGAGGCGCAGGAGGGGGGAGCCAGCATGTACCATGTACATGGGCTGGGCTGGCTGCTGCGGTATTTCAGGAGCATGCAGAATCAGCATGCGGATCGAATTGCCACATGCCAGTGATACGTCTGGGCGGGTGAGGGGAGTGGGCGGCAAGGCGCAAAAAAGCGATGGTCGTTTTAAACGGGCCGTTTAATATGATCGTTTTATACGGCATTTTCTTGAAAGAAGCCTCGTTTTTTTGTTCGAAAACTCCACTCACAAATTTTTTTAATAATCAGTTTAAAAACCTCATGGCACTATTCTTGAGGCATACTGCATCGACTACGACAACAGATTCGCCATAAAAGAAGTGAGTAGAGCTCCCTACCCCTATCGCGCTGCCCCTACCGTCCCCCCCCTACTATCCCTAATCCTCCTCCACTCTCCCCATGAGCTAAGCTCCCTACCCCTGCCTTCCTCCGGCCCCTAACCCCCCCCTTACTACTTCTACTCATCCTCCTCCTCCTCGTCATCCTCCTCCCCGCTCTCACTCCCGCTCTGCTCCCATGGTGCTCCCCCCTTGCGCCTCTCGTGGGATTCATCCCCCCTGCTCTCACTAGAGCTCCCTGCTTCTTCCTCCTCATCCGAGTCTGCTGCACGCTTCTCTTTGCCCTTCTTGGACCCACCCATCTTCTTTGCCCGCTTCCCGGCCTTGCCCTTGGCTGACCGCTTCTTCTTCCTCCCCCCGGCTGCCCCGAACTTGTTCCAATCGATGGCACAGCCCGCGGCATCCTCCCCCTCTTCCTCCTCTGCCGTCTCGGTTTGCTGAGGGGGCGCCTCGGGCACGCTGCAGCCTTCCTTCAGCCTTCCAGAATCAAGGTCGGCATAGAGCTTCGAGCGTAGCTCTAGCCTGAGGTCGAATGCAGCCCGGGCGCGCCTGCTGAAGGCAACCCATGTGATGTCAATCATTGTCTCGGGGCTGAGGTTCTTTCGGTCATGCCGATGGACTCGGGCCATGGCTGACCACCAACGCTCGACCTCAGACGAGGTGGTAGGCTGGGAGAGGATCCTGACCGCAAGCTCCTGCAGCTGGCGCACCTCCTCTCCGTGGATGAGCCACCATTGGGCCGGCTGCATGAGCCGGAGTACAGCGTTCACGGACTCCTAGAACTTCTCTTCCAGCAGCATTGCCCGAAACTCCTGCCCCTCCTTTGTCCCACTAACGGCTACCCCCTTCCACTCTTCGCTAATGACCAGCCGCAGCAAAGACTCCTTCACAGCAAGGAACCGGCTGATCATTATCACCTGGGTTCCAAAACGAGTGGCTCCGGGTTTGACAAGTTCGAGCTGGCTGAAAATCTCCCTAAAGAGAAAGACGGCGTTCGCACTGTTCTTAACCATCGTCACTACCCGCTGCGCCTCTGCTAGCACCTACTGCACGACGGGGATGCCCGCAATGTCAGTCAGCATCAGGTCTAGGCAATGAGCGGCGCAGTTGGTGAAAAAGATGGCCGGAAAGCCCTCCTTCAAAAGGCTGGACGCTTTCTTATTGTTGCTGGCATTGTCCATCACGCACTGGACAACGGCTTTGTCGCCGACTTCGCAGATGGCCTCGCGGATCAAGGCCGCCAAGCAAGACCCTGTCTTCTTGGCGGTCTTAGAGTCCACTACATCGACGAGCACCGGGCCGCTCTCGTTTTGCGCAATGACGCTTACGATGGCACGGCTCTTCATCGTCATTGGGAACAGCGGAAGGCTTCTATCGTCATTGATGCTCCCGCAGCGGGAAGGCCCAATCATTCTCGGGAACAGTGGAAGGCCCAATCATTCTCGGCCACCGCGACGGTCCACAAGTGGTCAAGTCGCTCCTTGCCAGCCTGATCCGACATCGCACGGATATCGAGCTGGACTTGCGGCTCGGACGTCGTCGCCTCGCTCGTCAACGCGGAGGCCGAGCCACGCGAAGATCCGGTGGTGTTTCCCTTCTTGCGCAACGTCTGCGCGAACTTGGAGGTGCAAATGGCGATATTCTTGGACTTTGTGGCCGGGGTACCGAAATGGTGCTCCTGAATTCGTGTGGCGCTTGACGTCATGGTTTGTGTGCAGTAGTTACACTGGACCCAAACGAGTTTACCGTCATCATCAAACGTGCGGGTGACCTGTTCCCACAAGCGAGAAGGAGTCCACGGCATGGCGGAACTCTGGTCGAGGGCACTGCTGCTAGCACTGACTGA
This sequence comes from Closterium sp. NIES-67, assembly GCA_027943415.1. Classification (NCBI taxonomy): domain Eukaryota; kingdom Viridiplantae; phylum Streptophyta; class Zygnematophyceae; order Desmidiales; family Closteriaceae; genus Closterium; species Closterium sp. NIES-67. The sequence continues at coordinate 212,760 of BQMB01001376.1, read as the reverse complement.
GCTAGCTAGGTTCCTCGTCTCTGGAATTTGAGATGCACTCACCTGCTCTTTCGTGCTCCACATTTGTATGTGCTCAACACGGCAAAAATCATGAAGGCCGATTGATGAAGTCGTTGGAAAGGGTGTACGCCTCTGGGGGGATTGGGAAATTTGCGACACGACAGATTCGCGATGTGTCGCGTACATCGCGAACTCATTTTTCAGGCGCGAAACTGTACACCAGGTCACAAGCGACAGTGGGATACAGTTCGCAACAGCTCCGCGGATTGGATCCAATTCGCGCCTCGACATTGGCGCCGAGTCGCGTTTCGTCGGAAAATTGTGTCAGCGCGAATCTGACTTTGGAGCGACACCAAAATCAAGTTGGCCAAACCGACATACGCGATATACATCTACAATTGTTGGGTACAAAAAAAGCGATCGTATAAAACGATCGCTTTTTTGCACCACATAAAAAAAGGGGACATTGACCGTGTTTTATCGTTTTGACCGACGGAATCTTACGATGTCGTTTAAAACGATAAAATTTTGAAAAAAACCCCACTTTTTTGTGCCTTGGTGGGCGGTAACGAGTGCGGGGTGAGGGGGGTGACGGGTGAGGGGTGGGGGGAGTGGGCGGTGAGGGGTGAGGGATGAGGAGCCCATGTCTTCCCCTCGCCTCCCAGTCTCCCCTTGCAGGGTGTAGAGAGTGGCTGGCAGCCCAAGAAGCCACCAGAAGCCCTGCCCCCTGGTGCTCGCCCTCTCACATGCACAGACACTCCCGCCCTCCTCGCCCCAAATCCACCCTCCCACCCCTACCCCAAGCATATCCCGACATCATCCTTCCACAGCTTCCCAACCCCTGAGTATATCGTGAAACTATACTCTTCACCTGCGCTCACCCCCCCACCCTCCCCCCGCCCTCCTTCCTTACCCCACCCCCTACCACTCACATCGCTCCTCCCCAACTTCTACACTCACCCCGCCCCCCTCACCCCCCTCACAAACAGCCCCACCCCCTTCCCCCCCCATCCTCCCTCCCCCGTTGCACTGCCGCCGAGGCTGACCTCGCTCTCGACGAGAGCGATGAGCGGCAGGTAGTCGAAGACGTCCGGGGGGGGGGAGAGGCGGAGAGAGGGAGAGAGAGGGAGAGAGAGGGAGAGAGAGGGGGAGAGAGAGAGAGAAAGGGAGAGAGGGGGAGAGCGGGGGGAGAAGCGGGCGCAGGGGAGGGAGAGAGGGGGGAAAAGGGAAGGAGGAAGGGGGGGGGGGAGGGGAAGGGGACGCAGGGGTGGGAGAAAAGCGGGCAGATGGGTGGTGATGGGGGGGGATTGAAGTGGGGGAAAGGAGGGAGTGAGAGGAATCAGATGGGGAAGTGAGAAAACCGCACTCAGCAATGAGAGAACATGAGAACGAGAGGGGGAGAGAGGGCCTTTGTTTGTCGTGGCCCTGCAAGCCTAGCTTGTGACGTCCCCTGTTCTCAGAAATACAAGGACCACCTGAGAGAGGGAGCGTGAGAGGGGAGTGGGGGGAAGGGGGAGGGGCAAGAGGAGCTCGGGGGAGCGAGAGCGAATGAGCAGGGCAAAGGCGGGCGCAATAACATCTGTGCAGGGTGCAGGGCGCAGGGAGTAGCGAGCAGCGAGCATGGCGCATGGCGCATGGCGCAGGGTGGGCGTACACTTGCGTGATCTGCCAGCTCTCGTGGTTGCCTCTGAGGATGGTGATGCAGTCGCGGTACCGCACCTTCACCACCACCAGCAGCGTCACCGTCTCCACCGAGTAGTACCCGCGGTCTGGTGGGGGGGGGGGGGGGGGGGGGAGAGAGAAGGGCGTAGAAAGGGGGCGGGGGGGGGGGGGGGGGGGGGGGTGGGGGGAGAGGAAGGGGAGGCCGGGGCTGGGGGGAAAAAGGGGAGCGGGGGGAGACCTTACAGTCTCGCAATTTCGAGCGCGTCAAGATGAGTCCTACTAAGTGCGAGCCCTTTTAAGCGCTGATGCCCGCTGATGCACGCAGGCATTTGCGAGCGCGCGCCCTCTGAGCCAACTAAGAGAAGTCGGAAGGCTGAAATACACAGAGACGCATGCGAGCCAGTGACATGCGCGCTTCCAGCTTCCACCATCGCTCGTTTCCTCGCCAGACGGCCCCACGACACCGTCCTCATACAATCACCGCCCTACCGCTAGCCTCGCGTACATCGTTTCAACATAGCGCCCCGTATTACCCTGCCCCTCATCTCCCTTATCTTCGCGCTTCACGTCTCACTGACGTGGTCGCCCATGACGACAGTCGCGGTGGTCGCGTGTCGACTAAAAAACAGGCCAGATCACCCTGCTCCTCATGCGCTGCCCCTCATCCGGTGCCCCTCATCCACTGCCCCTCGCCTCCCATTTCTCGTCTCCTCCGCCGCTCGTCTCACCGACGTAGTGGCCCATGAAGAGGTAGTTGGCGTGGCTTTGAGTTGGCGAAAAAGCCAACTAGATTATCCTAGGCCCCCGCCTCCCGTCCCATTGCGCCCCGCGTCTCACCGAAGTAGTCGCCCATGAAGAGGTAGTTGGTGTCGGGCGAGCGGACTCAAAGACAGACTCGATTACACTGCCCCTCATCTCCCGCTCCCCGTTTCGTCGTGTCCCTTATTGTGTCCCTTACTGCGTCCCTTACCACGTCCCTTACCGCGTCCCTTACCGCGTCCCATATCCCGTCCCTTATCACGTCCCTTATCGCATCCCTTATCGCGCCCCGCGTCTCACCGACGTAGTCGCCCATGAAGGGGTAGTTGGTGTGGGGAGAGCGGCCGCTGATGCGGAACAACTCAATGAGATCATGGAACTGGCCGTGGATGTCGCCGCACACCGTCACGGGGCACCGCATGGGCTGCACGTTCGACTCCTCAAGAAGCACCTCGCGCGCCTTGTCGCACAGCTGCTTCACCTCCACCTCCGACAACGGCTTGCACTCGCACAGCCGCTCGATCTGCCAATCCAGGTCCGCGTAATGCGCCGCCATGAGCGACGCGGATGTGGAAGGGGAAGTTGCGGCGCGCGCCGGGTGGGGGATTCGGCGGGGGTTTGCGGAATTGCGGAGGATGGAGGTGTTTGCGTGCGGCGGATGATGCGGATGATGCGGATGCTTCTAGCGGGGATGCAGCTGCCACAAGTGAGAGGTCAAATCGGCCTGGTGATTCTCTGGCAGCGGTGAGTCCCTTTTAGTAGCGCGTCGTGCTTGTTCGTTTGCATCGAGCAGTAAAAACAACGACTAAGGCCACATACCTTGCTACAGAGACGTCCCCCAACTAGCACGCGCAACGTAATCCGATACCCCGGTACCCGGCAACGGCAACTGGTCGATGGCCTATACCGCGTACACCATAAACTCGTCACAAGTCCATGCTCTTCCGAGCTAATTCTTTACACTGCTTCACACATGTTACACCACCCGCCTAAAACTCCAGGTCGTAAGCAGCTAACCACAACGTGCCTGGTTCACTGCATGCCGCAGAAACTAAGTGCATACAAGTCATATGCTACTAGTGCAACGACGACTAGAGCAACTATTTCACACGGGTAATTGTTCCCTACATGCAAACTCGACATACGCAGGAAAACATGAAACCAGCCAATCAGCCACCGTACAGGCATGCATACAATTAATCCATAACATCCACTGACTTTCATTCCTGGAAGTAGTGTCAGCGGATAGGTCAACGACCCACAGCGATCGCAGGCAACTTACTGCGGAAACCAGTGACCCCGTTTACATCCACGTAATTATTACCCGGCCCTGGCGTAGCACACTAGCAAATCGGAATGTGCCAGGTTCTCTCACTTGCTTTTGTCGTCACCTACCATTATTATAATATTCTGATACAGTATGCCATTAGGTCCGTGACATTTTACTCCATATAATACTCCAAGGTCCGGAATTTGATAAGATCCACCACGATGTACTCCGTCTGTACGGTATACACCTACTGTTAGAGTTCGCTAATAAAGCGTAAAAAAACATAGTGACCAATCACGACAGTCGCATAATGCCACCGACCATCGATTCGCGCCACCCGAATCGGGTGCGATCGCAGCATGCGAGCATCGCCAACCAACCCGCGAGTGCGAGCTCGGAAATTCCTCGTGAATTGTGCTTGGAATTGCCCGGCCAATACGCGCTTGCCAGGGCGATCCGACGTAATCACGACGGACCCGGGGGGCCAACACAAAATCACAGACAGCCCACTGGTACCCCCATCCACCTAGCACTTTTGCATGCGCGCTGACATGGGCATGAATCCGCACCCCCTTTTCATCCATTCTGTCTTATTATTACGGTCCTATTCTAATCCTCGTATCAAGAGCATTCGAGGCGTTTTCCATATTTTAAAACCAATCACGTAAATATTCTGGCTTCCCGCGTGACACGAAAAGGTCCGTCCCGAGTACGAAAACACGACCCACGGTCCCTCAATCACCATTAACAACTGCACATTTCGAAAATGATTTTGTCAATGGGTTTTTTTTCACTTTCGTTAAAACGTGTGATTGGTTAACGCAACCGCTCAATTCAGTCGTCAAAATTTCGTTCCGTTTTGCCCTTTTCGTGAGACCACGAAAAGGGTTTTCTAAACTATTTGTTTTGCGCGTTTTGAGCATGCGCTGCTTGTGGGAAGGTCGAGAACGAGGTGTTACTTCTTTTGTCCGCGGTAATTCTGACCAGACGACAAATTCGCTGAGCATTTTTTAAGAAGCCACATGAGCCCTCACATGACACACGGCGAAATCGCTGGTAACCTGGCCCATTGGCCAATACGCCAAGGCACCCATCATGAATAGAATGAGTAAAACGGCCTACGCCACCCCACCTAGAAACACTCGTGCTACTCGATTATCCATTTTGCCCGTTGTGAACCGCTCCTATTCGTTGTAGTCCATATTTGCGAGTCGCGGATTTAGAGCATAGAGCATACCCGCTGTACCGCATCCAGGCTTTCACGGGATTCGGTGACAGGGCAATAACTCTAAGCGTCTCCTCTACAGCGTCAGTGTAACAAATGATTGGTGTGTTTAGGGTTAGAGTGCCTGCGAAACGAAGTGTGTTCGCAACGCTCCATGGAATTCGCTCTAAGCTCAATCAGATGTCAGCCACACAGAAGTGGTAAGCCCCAGGGGGGTTGTATTTACTAACGACAAGTATGAATAGTCAGAGTAATGAAGTGAACTTTAGCAAGAGCATAGCGGGTAATGTAAGGGTTTAGGTTGTACACTCTAAGAGCATGAACCTGTCTAGCCTATAATTATACATGCACAGCAAATGTATAAGTTGACCACCCCCTAGGCTAGATAAGGGGCAATTCCTAGCAAGAGACATGCAGCTCAGGATGCCACTACTAGTCAAACCTCTAGGCAGGGGTCCGAAGACCAGTCAGCAAGAGTACAAACTAAACAAGAGTAACTCAGCGTGGCACTACTAGTCCAGCCACAGAAACAAGAGCCACAAGACCACTCAAGATAATATAAGGAGAAGTACACAAGTCAGGGTCCTAGCAAGTGAGGAGCTACTGGAACTAGACCAAGCAGTAAGCAGTGCCGCTGATGATCTTTAGGCGCAAGCGCCTTGGTACAGATATCAGCTGCGTTGTCACCGGAGGCTAAGTGTGCTACGCGTGCCTGGCCGCAGTGCTGTAGCTCGCGCAGGAGGAAGTACCACATCTAGATGTGCTTTGTTCTGCCCTCTATTCGAGGCTCATGACATAGGAGGATCATGGCCATGTTATCAGCGTACAGGACCGGGGCAGAGCTAGGCCGCTCACCTAAGTCAATGAGCAGAAACGTCAGCCAGCGGAGCTCTTGTTCCACCATGGCACCAGCGTAGATCTCAGCCTCACAGCTGGACTATGCAACTAACGACGAGCAAGTGGACCTCTACGAGATAGCGCTTGCACCAAGGCTACAGCAGTAGCCCGAGAGGACCTGAGCGTCTCAGTGTCGTTCGCCCATGAAGCGTATGTGAGAGCCACATGCCTGATGTGCTTGCTAGATATCGCAAAACCCTCTTAGTGTTGAGGTCGTTGTCCACTTGTCGCAACAAAGCGTGCGAGGATATCAAGAGGGTATACGAGATCTGGACGCATGCAAGTCATTAGGTACATGAGGCAACCCATGAGCTCTGCGTACTGACCACTTGGCTCGACCGGCTCGTCACGGACTGGAGCCGAGAGCCTGTGATCCACTGGCAGAGGGGTGGGCTGTGCGGAGGAGAATTGAAGGCCGAACGTCTGAAGGACGTAGCGCACTAAGTGCGACTGTGTGAGAGTGATGGTGTGCACTGCTCTGTCCCTGGAGACCTGCAGCCCAAGGTAGCGACGCAGCTCTCCTAGGTCAGTGCAGGTTCGTCTCCTCAGCAGCTCGGCCTTTACCGAGGCCAGCGCGTCTGTGTCTGCAATAGCAAAGAGTCTGGCCTGAGCGAATGAGGAGAGACGCGTCAGCAGAGGACAGAAAGAACTAGAGATCTGCTAGTGTAGCACGCAGCGTGGCGTGCCACTTACAGGGCGCCTGCCGTAGACCGTAAACCGGGCACCGGAGGAACCACTCGGTCCTAGGAGGGACAGAGCCAGAGAAGCTTGGCGGACGGCGTAGGTAGATCTGCTCATGCAGACTGCCCTGGAGGAACGTTGTGGAGAAGTCAAGAGAGTGAAACTCGTAGTCGCGCTTGCTGCTACGTGAAGCAGCGCCCAAACAGTGGTCATTTTCGGGGTCCGGTTGAAGGTCTCGAAGCATTCAACCCCCCTGGCTGACTGAAGCCTCTAGCAACGTAGCGCGCCCTAAACATTGGTAGCTCTCCAGGAGGCGCTTCACTTTGAAAAGCCACCGGCCATCGACTACGTTCGCCCCATATGGGGAAACTGCATTGACGTACATACCGCTGGACCTCCAAGATGCCATCTTTGCGTCCATGGTAGCTATCCACTTAGAGACCCACGGTCTCGATGCGTTTCAGCGTAGGTGCAAGGGGTCGGGATGTCAAGAGCGTCTGGGTCACCCTCAAGGGCTAGCAACACGGAGCAGAGCTGAGGAGCAGCATCGGAAAGGAAAGCTGGCTCGTACTGCTTGTCCTCTAGGACGTCACTGCCAAGAGCAGGTGCACCTCGAAGGACAGAGGACGGGCAGGGTTAAAGACAAGAGCAGTGGCGTCATCAAGACGGTGGGTAGAGGCAAAGTCAGCAACTACAGTGACAAGAGCCGAGAGACTGGAGACAGAAACAGACAGGTCGGTAACAAGAGAGGCGATGATACGAGGAACCAGAGGGCAAGCAGCATGGAGAAAGTCAGAGAGAGGAGGCAAGGAGACAGAGGGGGAAGACTGAGGAGGCGACGGGAAAACAGGAGCGGGAGAAGTACAAAACGTGTGAGAATGGAGAGAGATAGGGTGGACACTCAGAGCGGGAGAGACAGGACGAGCACGAGAGGAACGACGAGACAGGAGGAAAACGAGGGGGGAACCAAGCCGGGGACGAGTTCGTCGGAGGGAACACTGGGCCATAGACAGGAGGAGGAGGCGGCACTGGGGGAGGCGCGGGCAGTCAATCGGGGGAGGGAAGACCGAGGAGGGGAATGGCAGACATTGGCAGTGACTGCTGCTGTTGTTGCTGCTGCTGGGGAACCTCCGTGCCCATACCTGAACCTCCAGCCCCACCACGTCTACCTCTAGTACTCGCCTCGACAGCACCCCCAGGGCTAGCACCCCTAGGACTAGCACCCCTAGTTGAGCACCCTCGTAAGAGGCAGCTTTCCAAGTGCCAACTCCCCCAGAGCCCACTGACCCCTTCTGCTGCGGCGTTTGCTGCTGCGATGGCGGAGGAGGCACCGGGACCGAGGGTGCAGGCGCTGCAGTTTTAGGCAGATTACCTTGAGCCTCAGGGCCCCCAGAGTCAGCAGAACCCTTCGCTGGCCCAACCAAAGGAAATGGAGTGACGTGAGACACACCGGACGAGGCAGGATGGGGAGCGGAGGCTACTGGGGGAGTGGGAACAAGGAACAGAGATGGGGTAACGGGGCGACCTCGGTGGGGAAAGCGAGTGCAGAAGGAGACAGACTCGTCAAAGGTGACGTCATGTGAGTGAGAGAAATGGTGAGGCGATGGGTGGTAAGTGCCACTCAGGAGCGTCCAGGGGGAAACCAAGAAAGACACAAGGGACAGTGCGGGTGGTGAGCTTGTTCGTGCCAGAGGAGTGGACTTGAACTAAGGCTTCTCTAGACGTGAAACGAAGACGCGTAACCAGGGGACCCTGTCCAGAGAAGGGTCGGCAAAACCTGCACGCGCGAAGAGCGAGGCCACAGGTTAAGCTGGTGAGCGGTGTTGCGAACAGGGAACGGCCATAGAAAATAGGGTGCATCGGCATGAATCATGGAGGTATGAGCCACCTCCATGACCAAACTGATGCGTCGCTTAGCGACCCCATTATGCTGTGGGGAGTCTACCAGTGTGTACGACTAGGCAATGCCCTTTGCATGACAGACCTGGCCAAGCCGACCGAAGGCGAACTCATCGCCATGGTCGGGGTGGAGATGAAGCACTAGCTGGGCGCAGTGGACTCGAGCAGCTACAAGCCACGAGATAAGGACGTCATGCACGCCAGCCTTCTGCTCCATGGGAACCACTGTGGTATAGCGCGAGTAGTCATCTACGAGTACCAGAAAGTAGCTCTAGCGACACGGCCTAGGGACTGGGGCTGGGCCCTAGATGTCCAAGTGCAGGGTCTGGAGTGGTGCATTGGTGGGGGGAAACGAGGAGGAGTGAGAAGCACGGCGCAGCCGACCCTCGATGCAAAACGTGCATGAAGGCACGGGCGAGGGAGGGAGGGCAGGGAGCGACGCAATGAGACCTAAGACTAGACCGTGCTGGGACATGTGATGTAGACGTGGGAGTGCGGGGTGACCTAGGCGGTGGTGCCATTGAAGCGACGCGTGAGTAAACAACTGACATGAGCAAGCCGCAACGACCTGAGCAGACGCAGTCACCGGCCTCAGTACAGACAGCGTACCGCTCGTGTCCAGGAAACGTGGTGGTAACGCCAAGGTCCTAAAGACAACCGACACCAACCAAGTTCTTGGAGAACGTAGGGATGTGTAGATCAGTAAAAGAGCTTTAGGGTACCGCCAGATAGGGAAGTATGGTGGAGCTATGCGCATCTACCTGACCAGATGAGGGGTCGGCAAGGGAGACTGTTGCTGGCACTGAAAGCGGCTTGAGAGGGGTGTGATCATGAAAGAAGCAGGCGGACGCACCAGAGTCCAGCGTGAAGGAGAGCGCGGCGGTAGCGTCAGCCGGCGGGGGAACTAGCGTGGAACCAAGGCTAAACAAGTCAGGAGGGCCTACGTCTGACGCATCAGGGGAGCCTAGACTACACACAGCAGACACACCAAGGCTAGGCAACACAGGGTAATAAGGTCTAGTAGCACTAGAGTAATCAGCATACATGGCATGCAAAACAGAGTGGAACTGATCCATATCCATCTGAAAGATCGGCACACGGCGACATACCAGGCTGTGACAGTCCGGGAGGGCCGGCGCAGGCCTTAAGTGGAGACGGAAACGGTCGCCGAGGCAGCGGTAGTAGTGGGCGGCGGTGTGACCAGGACGGTCACACACGGTGCCACGAAGGGGACTAGTCTGAAGCTGGTACTAGCAAATCACCAAACTGGAGCCGCCACCGGACGCGACCACCACCACCGTGGCCACCACCACCGAAGCCGCCTGGTGACCACGGCGGCGGGCCCCCCCACTGCTGCTGCTACCTCGGTTGCTGTGGTTGCTGCTGCTGCTGCTCCCGCTGCTGCTCTGGGGCGTCAGCCCCGACCCCCTCATTTGCACTCCCAGCGCTCCTACCGCCTCCACCTCCCCTGCCATCCCCAGCACCCTTCCCTCCCTTACGCCCCCCTCTGTGGCGACGGTTGAACCTAGGTCACGCAACTCCAATACCATATCAGAACTCAGTCACTAACCACTGAGTGAAAAGGGCTTGTTAAGTAGCGGGTAAGTGCGCCCATAACCCTCGAGACTCTGTGCTGTGATAAAATCGTACTTAAGCATTTGTGTAAGTAGTTCTGATAGATATTGTCGAGTTACACTGTAGTTAGCATCCGAGGAATGACGTCAGCAAATAGCGCTTGTCTGGATGGTTACGTCAGCAGGCCGTTTCAGTCACGCGAACAGTCACGCTCTTTTCAGTTGAGATTAGAGCGCAAAGCGCAAATAGTTTTGAACAGATACATTACCAAATAGGTACTTCTAGCAGGTATAAGATTTGCTTGCATGACTTCAATTATTAACTTGTTCTTGAGTAAATTCTGGTCAACACTTACAAGTTCTAAGACTTCCACTGTCTTACTAGTCTACCATTCCAACAAAGATCCTTGTTCAAGTTTTGAAGTATCACAAGGCTGTAACACTGATTCTGGTGTTACAACTTGTTAGAACTGGCTGTTACTGGAGGTACTTCCAGTATTACTTTCTACTTCAAGTACTTGTGTCTGCAGATTCTATACTTAGTCTCCTGCACCTTTTTACAAATGACTTGACCATCACCAACTCCAACATCTGGTTCTTCAACAACTGGACCAACGGGTATTACAAATCCTACAGTTTTCACAGGCCAAGCAGGTGATTCTGCAGCTGGAAATTTTCCACCTGCATATTCTTCAATCGGGATGCCTCAACAGCAGCAAGGATTGCCTACTGTGCATCCACCGGGGACTTCGTCCTCTGCACCTGCAACATCACAGCAACAAGCAGCAGCATCAGTGACAGCGGCCTTTAGCGGTATGAGTATAAATGGTTCCAACTATGCAAGAGCCGTAGCCACTCCAAGCTCCAGTTCTTCGTTCGCGTTTACACCTACTCAACATCAACAATTTCAATTTCTTCAGCAATAGCAACAAGCGCAACAACAGTTTAAGCAACAACAGCAACAACCGCAGCAACAACAGCAACAAGCGCAACAACAGTTTTAGCAACAACATCAATAACCACAGCAACAACAGCAATAGCAACAATAGTTTCCGCAGCAGTAGATTTCTTTTACTGGACCTGTTTATCATGCTCCAAATATTTTAAGCAATACGCAAATCAAGACAACAATACCTTTAATGGCACTGAATTCTACTCCCAGAGTTTTGAGTTCGAGCTCCTCGCATAATCCGCTGGATTATGGCCGTTCTTCAGTGGCGATTACTCGTATCCTGTAACGGGAACACAAATGGAGCAGCAAAGTTTTCTTCATGCATAACTCAGTGCTTATACAGTTCTTATCCGCAATTTGTCGCTGAAAGTGCAGCTTGGTATACGCTCTCTATATACCAGTTTGACTCCAATTGAATCTGCATGGAAACATTTGAAGGGGCTATATATGGCACAGGACACCATTTCCGTGAGTAAGATTCTCTCACAACTGACAACTGTAGAGATGTAGGGCAACGAGAACGTTTCGGATTACATCAACAGGCTCTTTCCCACACCTGCAATGGACAAAAACAGTCGGCAACACCAAACTTTTAAGAGTTTTTGGGTGTACCGTCCAATACCGACCTCCAACTGCAGCATTCGGAAATTTTTCAGAACAGGCTAAGAGGGGAATACATCTTGGCATCGAGAAGCAGTTTTACGCGTGGAAAATTATGGATCTTCGTACGAGTCAAATTGTACCAGCACGTGATCGTTAGCAGCAGCAAATGCCAGTTGTCTCCAAAGCAGCTATCCGTGTAACACCTGAAGAAGTTGGGGGGGAACAGGGGTCAGAACACAACTTTGTCAACTCAAATCGTCCATGTTTTACAGAAACTGGATTACAGGTATTGGGACTCACAGTCGCAGTACATTCAAACAGCAGTAAGATTCTGGAGCAGAAAACAGTTCGCCAAGCGCTGACCAGTCAACACAGGGAAAAATGGCGAGAAGCCATGGACCGAGAGTTAGCAACTCTGGAAAAGAGAGGTACCTGGGATCTAATTCCGCTGAAGGAAACACAGGGAGTAAGGTTCTTACCGGAAAATGGATTTTCCGCAGGGAGTAATGGTTCCTTTGGAAAAATCAAGGCGCGATGGGTCGTCCGCAGCTTCGAGCGAACTTTTGGACTCGACTACGAGTTAACTTTCGCTCCCGTCGGTAGACACACTAGTGTTCGCATCTTCCTTTGTATCGCGGCCTACCGGAACTTCAGACGTCTCCAATGCCTTTCTATATGCGCCTGTCGATGCCATAATTCTGGTTGAGTACCCGTATTCTTACGAAACTAACCCTCCCAGCGTATGCCGTCTCAGAAAGTCTCTCTACGGCATTAAACAGGCTCCACGACTATGGCAGTAGTATCTTCACTGTCAGTTACTAACTGCCAGGTTTCGTCGGCTTCCACACGACCAAGGAATGTACCTACTTACCGACTGTCTTGAATACATCCTACTTGTCGCTTATGTCGATGACTTACTTTACATCAGCACCACCGATTCTCTCGCTACTGTCTTCGAACAGAAACTTCAACAAAATCTACATATCACTATCACCCCTACAGTCACACAGTTTCTCGAACTTAACATCCACCGAACAGCAACTGCTATTCATCTAACAGCTTCAAAGTAGGCAGCTACACTAGCCGCATGCTTTAATCTCACACCTTCAACTGTATCCACACCTTACCGATCTCTACCGACGGACTACAAACCCGACACTACTCCACTCGATAACACTTAACTACAGCTTTATCAGCAACAGCTGGGTTGTCTTCTATTCGCAGCTGTAACGTGTCTTCCGGATCTCGCCTATGCCGCTAGCCAGCTCGCGCAATTTCTGCGTCGACCTGAGGGGAAGAATCGGCTATATCTTCTTCGCGCTCTACAGTATTCCGTTTCGAAACCTGAAGTCGGACTTACCTATCAAGTCACTACTACGAAACTCTATATCTTAACGGGTACGTCGATGCTGATCATGCAGCAGATACTTCTAATCGTCGATCTCGCACCGGCTTTATCTATCTTCATCAGGAGGGTTAGGCTCCATATATCAACCTTCCCCGAGGAAAGCCTCCTCAGTACCCTTCCTAGAGATAGAGAGAGGATCGACAGGGTTATCCCGGTGTCGCGACACACCCCCCCGCTGGGATTGCGTGTACACCAGGAATAGAACCCCAAATGCTCTGATACCAAGTCATCAAGTCACCAGTCCTAACCACTGGGACAAGAAGGGATGTCATCAGGAGGGTTAGGCTCCATATATCCACCTTCCCTGAGGAAAGCCTCCCAAGTACCCTCCTTAGAGATAGAGAGAGGATCGACAAGGTTATCCCAGTGTCGCGACAACTATCTCGTGGAATTCTACAAAACAAGAGCTCGTAGCTCTATCATCTGCTGAAGCTGAGTTCATCATAACCCTTCCAACGAATGAGAAGCTCCACGGTTCCATTCCGACGACGGCGGTGTGCAAGCACGGACTCGACCTCGTACTCGGGTTCATTCTGGATGAGGACGGGTGGCGGCGGTGGTGGGTGGCGTCTGACAAAGATCGTGTTGGGATCCCGATAGGGCTTCAGAAGTTGGACATGGAAGGCATTGTGAATCTTCCAAGTAGCTCGTAGGCGTAAGTGGAAGGTAACGGGAGTGACCTGTGCTTCAACGAGGAAAGGCCCGAAGAAGCGAGGTCGAAGTTCAGGTGGGAGATGACTGATGTCAAGGTTGCGGGTGTCGAGGAGCACCTGGTCTCCCACGGTAACGGTGTGGTCGTTGCGATGGCGATCGGCCTGGCGCTTCTGTTGCTGTTGAATGTCGATGAGGCGCTTGTGGGTCCGATCCCAAAGCTGATGCATGGTTGTAATGAAATCATGTGCAGGTTGAACTGTAACGGATGTTGTCGATTTCAATGGTGTGAGTGGGTGGCGTCCGTAACAGAGGAAGAACGGCGTCTGTCCAGTAGCGGCATGTGTAGCGTTGTTGTAAGCAAACTCTAGAACGGGCAGGTGCAGGTCCCATTTGGAGATCTCGTCCTTGCAAGTTGCTCGGAGGAGTTGCTTGACAATCTGATTGAGGCGCTCAATCTGTTGGTCTGTCTGCGGATGCTAGGCAGATGACATGGCAAGTTTTGTCCCGAGCAGAGACATGAGTTCCTTCCAAAACTTGCTGGTGAACTTGGGGTCTCAATCAGAGATGAGTGTGGTTGGAATGCCATGTTGTGAGATGATGTAGCGAACCAAGAGTTGTGCTGTTTCTTCGGTGCATGCTGTCGTGTGTGTCGAGATGAAGTGTCCCATTTTGGAGAACTTGTCGATGACGACAAGGATTGCGTCATGACCACCGGTGGTAGGCGGTAACCCGGTGATGAAATCCAGGCTAACCACTTGCCATGGTTGTTCTGGGACAGGAAGAGGTTGTAGCAGTCCCGCCTTCTTCTGCTTGCTGCTCTTCATCCACTGACATGTATCACACGAGGTGACGAATTTCTGAACATCTTTCGCCAAGTGGGGCCAGTAGTAGTGCTTCCCGATACCGGTCAGCGTCTTGTTGCAACCGCAGTGACCAGCGTATAGGACGTCATGGTATTCTTTGAGTAGTAACTGTCACAAAGGAGGGAAATTGGGTACCCAGATTTTCGTTGATCCTTTCCGGTATGCGATATCACTGTCCCACTGTAGTAGGTGCCGCTTCTCTGCCAAGGGAATTTCGGGGTCGATGGTGTACCCATGTGTGAAGAGTCCCTTGAGCAATGGATTCATGCCTTCGATCTGGATGGTGGCAACGTGTGCAGGCCGGCTAAGGGCGTCTGCTTTATTTTTGTGGCCGGGCTTGTACACGATGTCGTAGTGGAAATGTGCCTCGAGGAAGCCGATCCACCGGACCTGCCGCCTGGAAAGGTTGGGTTGTGTCTTCAAATATTTTAGGCTGCAGTGGTCGGTGTAGACGGTTGTTCTTTTTCCTTTGAGATAACATCTCCACATTTTGAAGGCGATGATTGGAGCAAGGGCCTCTTTGTCGTGTTTCGGGTAGTTTAGTTCTGCTCTGTATAGTTTCTTGCTGAGGTAGGCGATTGGTTGCAGTCCATTCCCCTTGTCTTGCATCAAGACTGCTCCCACTGCCTGGTCGTTGGCGTCAGCTTCGATGACGTAGTCGCGTTCGGGATCTAGCACGATGAGTACTGGTGCGGACGTGAGTGCTTGTTTTAGCTGCTCCACAGCTTCCTGGTGTTTCACCTCCGATTTATAGGGCGTGTTCTTCAGCAGATTCGTTAGTGGTGTCGCGATTCTCGCGTACTGTGGCAGGAACCTGTTGTAATAATTAGCGAAGCCTAGGAACTGCTCCAGCTCCTTCACGTTCTCGGGTGTCTTCCACGTAGGTACAGCTTCGATTTTCTTGGGGTCGACGAACTCCTTGAGCGCTCACCATGTGTCCAAGGAATTGGACCTTCTCGAGGGCGAATTCGCTCTTTGGCAGTTTGACGTAGAACCGTTCTCGTCGAAGAATTTTGAAGACGCGTCGTAGGTGTTCGACGTGCTGCTTCATGTCGCATGAGTAGATGAGGATGTCGTCCAGGTACACCACCACGCACTCGTCCAAAAGTGGGCGTAGAATGTAGTTCATCTCGGCTTGGAATGTTGCCGGTGCGTTGGTGAGTCCGAACGGCATGACCAAATACTCGTACGATCCGTACCGAGTTGGAAAATGCTGTTTTGTGGACGGAGTTGTCCGCCATTCATATCTACCAGTATCCGGACCGCAGATCCAGTTTGGAAAGTACCGTAGCTCCCCGAAGCTGGTCAAGCAGGTCATTGATTCGTGGTATCGGATATTTATTTTTGATGGTCTGCTTGTTGAAAGCTCGGTAATCGATGCACATGTGCAGGCTTCCGTCTGGTTTCGGTGTGAAGAGCACTGGGGCACCGTATGGCGAAGTGGATGGTCGGATGAGCCCTTTGGCGAGGAGATACTCGATCTATTTTTTCATGTCGGTCAGCTCAGTAGGGCTGAGCAGATATGGTGCTCGGAAGGTCGGCTTCGAGCCTGGTTCTTCCACTATCTCTTGATGCGTTCGGTGTGGCGGTAGCTCGTTCGAAAGATAGTCAGGGAGAATGTCTTGGAACTCCTTCAGCAATTCCTTGATTTTTCCTGGAGGTTCCGAGGTCTTCTCTCCGTCAGTTTCCACCTCTGTTGCTATCGCTAGGAACCCGGTGTCGGTTTGCTTCACGTCTTTCTCGAATCGATCGAATGTCTCCACTGGGATATCTCCTGTATTGTCCCAGTTGGGTAGCTGTACTCTCCGTCCATTATTGTAGATGCTTGCGGTGCGGTTCACCTAGTTGATCTCGGGGGTGATTTTTTTTAGGAAGTCTCGCCCGAAGATCTAGTCAAGCCCTTTGATGTTGGTGATGGGGAGTGCAGGTCTCCAGCGCAGTGGTCCAATTTGTAGGTGTAACACTGCATCGCCGTGTACTGGTAACTTGCTTTCGTCCACCATCGTTGCAGAGAATCCTGAAGGCTTGTTCTCTTCCCGAAGTCGGTCGATTACTGCCTTGTCGCAGACGGTGTGCGATGCTCTACTGTCCACGAGTGTTTGGAGGCGTCGTCCTTTGCAGATGACCTCGAGCACGAGGGGCGGGCGTTGCTCGGAGTACCCAAAGATAGTTTATTGATAGGGTCATAGGGTACATCCCAATATTCTGTACACACCTTTTCGTTGCTATCTACTCCTGAGCTGGCAGCTAGCCGAGGCTGCTTGGAGAACGGCTCTTCTCTAGGGCCCGGAGTTTATTTGACAACTGTGCGCGTCGATGATGCCAAAGTTGCAGAACTGGATGCATCCGGAGGAGGAGTTCGGGGTTTTTGCAGCTTCTTGTAGACCCCCAGCTTCCTCTTGAGGTGCTTCAGCTCCACCGACGTCTTCCCTGGGGAACGGGTAGTCGTTGTGGGCTGGTGTCGAGAGAGGACGTTGATTCCGTGGAAAGGTCGGCTTCTTTCCACACTCCTTGATTTTTTCCCCAAGTTGTCCGGTACCGGTATAATCTCCAGAGCTTTCTGCTTCTTCTCGAGTCCTTCCCAAATTTTCTCCAAGGATTTAGCCTCTCGAGAATTATAAGTTTTCATTATAGGATAGCTTTAACGAATTCTTATAATTTCTTGGGTCTTCAAGGAGTTTCCCTGTCTCGGCAGTCTTTTTTCGCGTAGTCTGATTTTTTCTCGGCGATTTTCCCTAGCGAAGACTGGTCGTGGGGTGGAGATTTTCGCCCATCATTTCCTCCTGCTCGCGTTGAATCAGCTTCGTCGAAGTTTATTTTCCCGGGATCCCGCGGCCGTTTTCGGATCTTTTCTTTTTCGCCAGCTAGATCCGCAATCACTGGCGACTCCCATTTTTGTCTTCTGATTGGCCGAAGGATTTTCGCCACTGTTGCGTGCCCGATACTCTGCGCGTGCGGCTTTCATTTTGTTGCAGTCGAAGATTCGATGGCCCGGCACCCCGCAAAAATCACACGTGTAGTTGGTGTTTTCGGACGTGGCCGCCCTTCGAACCTGTCGATTTCCATCGGGCCGGCGAACGTGGTATGAGCCGAGCGGTCGCCCTGTCGCGTACTGCCGACGTGCGTCCGTCGTGTTCCGGCGTTGACCATGTCGAAGCGTTCCGCTGCCAAAACGACATCACTATAGCTTGCGTTGTTTGATGCTGCTACCTGGCGTTTGAATTCGGTCTTCAGCCTGGCGAGGGAAGACTATACTTTTTCCCCTTCGGTTGGATCGGGAATACGGTTAAAAAATTCTTCCATCTGCTGCATGTATTGTGCTACACTCCCGAACTGTCGACGCCGATGATTTTTTTCCCGAGCAAGGAAACCTGAATTTATCGACTCGAAGCGTTTCAGCATGTCGGTGCGGAACTGCCGCCACGTGGCTTCACCATGGTTGAAGGCGTTGTTGCCGCCAATCCACTCGAGTGCCGGCCCTCGCATCAGTGTCGCCGCGAGTCGTACGCGTTGACCGTCCCAGATTAACGAGCTCCATCCAACGGCTGCAAAGTAGATCTCCATCCCGGTGATCCATCTGTGGAGGCTCGGATCGAACGGCTCAGGTGGGCGCGGTTTCGGAGCCTCGAGAAACTGCTACGACTACTGCGTCGTCGCCATTGTCGAGTCGTGCTGCGCTCCGACGAGTTGAGTTACTCGCTCGAACTCGTTTCGTCACGCCTCGCGGTCCGCTCGCATCTCCTCCTGAAGAGCGGCGGTGCTCGCGAACAGCTGCTGGGTAACCTCGGCGTTGTCGGGGGGGTAATTCACAAAAAGCGGAGCTGGTACTTACTAGAATCGGCGCCGAATTCGTCACCCCCGGCGGTTTTTCGAGGCAGGTTTTCCCGCTGCTGCTGCTTTGTTGAGCGCGGCCAAGTGAGAAAAGCTCTGATTACCAAGTGTTTTTGGATCGAATGTGTCAAGGAAAGATTGCACTATCGATGAATACAAGGCGCTTTTATACTTCAAGAGTACATCAAGTAACGAGGTTTATCCTATCCAAGGGAATAGACCCTTCTAGAAAATAGAATCACCCTGCGTATAGCCATGCGAGGCTATTGGCTTTAAGGGATTACGACAGGATTACGCTAGATATTGTGTGCCAGTACATCCCAAGCCTGGTCGGTGATATAATTCTAATAACAGGATAAACCAAAGGATAATGGAAAATGGAGAATAGGAAACCAGATGAGATGAGATAAAAAGAGGAATGTAATAGAAAGGAAATAGGGAAAGGAACAAGTGGTGTAACGGGGTCGTTCTCTCACAGTTCCGATAGATATTGTCAAGTTACACTGTAGTTAGCATCCGTGGAATGACGTTAGCAAATAGCGCTCGTCTGTATGGTTACGTCAGCAGGCTGTTTCAGTCACGCGAACAGTCGCGCTCTTTTCAATAGCGATTAGAGCGCATAGCGCAAATAGTTTTGAACAGGTACATTACCGAACAGGTACTTCTAGCAGGTATAAGAGTAGTTTGTATGACTTCAATTATTAACTTGTTCTTCAGTAAATTATGGTCAACACTTACAAGTTCTAAGACTTACGTTGTCTTACTAGTGTACCATTCCAACAAAGATCCTTGTTCAAGTCTTGAAGTATCACAAGGCTATAACACTTATTTTGGTGTTACAACATGTTATGAAACTAAGAAAGCTAGGTAGGTAGAGAAGCCATAGAATGTCATGAGGGTTTAGCTAGGAGAGACCAAAATTTATGAGAGAAAAGAGATCGAGATTAGAAGAGAAAGGGATACAAGGAGGGGGTTGTTGTTGTTAGAATGCTAGAAATGACTAGAATGAGAAAGTACAGGGGAATATAGGCTAGAGTGTTGTACCCTCTAAGGCACAAACCTATACAGTCTACAGTAACATACTAAGTTATGTTTTGACACACCCCCTAGACTATATAGGGGCAGTGCCTAACACGGGGACATGTAGCTCAGGGCGGCACTTCTAGTCCAGCCTCTAAGGCAAGGGTCTAAAGACCAGTCAAACGAGTACAGACCAAGGCAAGAGCAAAGCCAGGGTGGCACTACTAGTCCAGCCATGGTGCGCGCTGCTCTGGCCCTGGAGATCTGCAGGCTAAGGTAGTGGCGCAGTTCTCCTAGGTCAGTGCAGGTGTGCCTCTTCAGCAGCTCTGCCTTCACGAAGACCAATGAGTCCCTGTCTGCAGTAGCGAAGACCAGGTCGTCGACGTAAACAAGTATGTAAAACGAGGTATGGCTAGCACGAACGAAGAGCGAGGGGTCGGCCGAGGACGGAAAGAACTGCAGGTCAGCTAGGGTAGCACGTAGGGTATCGTGCCACTCAAGTGGCACCTGTCGCAGGCCGTAGACTGGGTGCCGCAGGAGCCACTGGGTCCCGGGAGGGAAGGTACAAGTAAAGCCTTGAGGGCGGCGCAGGTAGACCTGCTCGTGTAGGCTGCCCTGAAGAAAAGCAGTGGAGAAGTCAAGGGAGTGTAACTCGTAGTCGCGCTATGCTGCCACGCGCAGCAGCACCCGAAGAGTAGTCATCTTTGGGGTTGGTGTGAAGGTCTGAAAGAAGTCCACCCCCTCATGCTGACTAAAGCCTCTAGCCATGTAGCGCGCCTTGAACACAGGCGGCTCTCCAGGCGGGCGCTTCACCTTGAAGAGCCAGCGGCCATCGACTACGTTCACCCTGGGTGGGGGAACTGGGCCGACGTAGGTGCAAGTGGATCTCCAAGATGCCATCTCCTGCTCCATGGCAGCTATCCACTGAGAGGCCCAGGGTCCCGAGGTGGCCTCAGCGTAGGTGCGAGGGGTCGGGACGTTGAAAGCGTCCGGGTCACCCTCAAGGACTAGTACCATGGAGCAGAGATGGGGAGCAGCCTCGGACAGGAGAGCAAGCTCGTACTGGCGGTCCTCCAAGACAACACTGCCGAGGGCAGGAGCACCCCCGACGGACGGAGGACAGGCAGGGTCAGAGACCAGAGTGGTGGCGTAGTCAAGGCCGCGGGTAGAGGCGAAGTCAGCGACAACAGCGACAAGAGCGTCAAGACGTGAAACAGGAACAAACGGGTCGGTAACGAGGGAGGCAAGGACCCGAGAAACAAGAGGACGAGTGGCACGAAGGTAGTCAGACAGAGGGGGAGGCATGACAACAAAGTGAGGATGGAGGAGGCGACGGCAGGAGGGGAGGACACGACATGTGGGAACGAAGCAACATAGGGTGAGAACACGGAACAGGGGAGACCGGACGAGCACGAGAGGGACGGTGAGACAAGACGTGCGACGGGGGCGTCGGGTCAGGAGATAGAGGAGGGGACGCAAGAGGGGAACGAGGGGGAAGACGAGCCGGAAACGAGTCTGGAGGAGGGAACACAGGGCTGTAGACAGGAAGAGGAGGAGACGGTAGGAGAGGCGAAGACGCGCGTGCAGGGGAGGGAAGGCCGAGGAGTTGGAGGGCGGGCACCGGCGGCGACCGCTGATGCTGCGGCTGCACGACAGCGACACCTGGACCGCCAACCGCTCCACGGCTACCTCCGGTACACTCCACTCTAGCACCCCCAGAAGGAACACCCCCAGAACCAGAAACTCTTTCAGCACCAGCACCACCCCTACGCCCACCTGGGCACACCACGACAGGAACCCCAGGACTAGCACCCTCCTCAACGCCAGCACCCCCAGAGGGCACGAACTGCTGCTGCGGCGGAGACAACGGCGGCTGCTGCTATGGCGTCTGCGACGACGGATGCGGCTGCGACGGCAGAGGAGGAGACACGGGGGAGGGGGCAGGCGACAAAGGCCGCGCCGCAGGGCCACTAGAGTCAGCAGACTCCTCAACCGGGACAACCGACGAGAGGGGGGTGACGTGAGACACACCAGATGGGGCAGGGCGGGGAGGTGGAGAAGCAAGGGCGACTGGGGGAGGGGGAACCAGGAACAGGGGAGGAGTAACTGGGGGACCACGGTGGGGAAAGCGGTGGTAGAAGGAGACGGGCTTGTCAAAGGTGACGTCACGAGAGTGAAGGAAATGGTGAGACGGTGGGTGGTAGGAGAGCCAGTCAGACGAGTCGAGGGGGAAACCGAGGAAGACACAGGGGATGGTGCAGGCAGTGAGCTTGTCACCAAGAGACCCGGTCTAGAGGAGGGTCGGCGAAACCTGCGACCACTGAGGGTGCGACCAGAGGTTAAGCTTGTGAGCGGCGTAGCGAACGGTGAACTGCCACAGAAAATGGGGTGCACCAGCATAGATCATGGAGGTACGAGCCACCTCCATGACCAAGCCGATGCGTCGCTCAGCGACCCCATTCTGCTGCGGGGAGTCCGGCAAGGTGAACGTCTGCATGATGCCCTCCGCACGACAGAAACGCCAAAGGCAACCAGAGGCAAACTCGCCACCGCGGTCAAAGTGGAGACATAACACAGGGAGAACTTGGTGCACACGCGCAGAGACAAGCCATGGGATAAGAACGTTAGGCACGTCGGCCTTCCGCTCCAGGGGAAACACAGTAGTGTAACGAGTGTAGTCGTCAACAGGGACGAGGAAGTAACGCTCACAACGTGGCCCATGGATGGGGGCAGGGCTTCAGACGTCCATGTGCAAGGTCTGCAGCGGTGCGAAGGTGGGGGGGAATGAGGAGGAGTGAGGGGGACGGCGGAGCCGGCCCTCGACGCAGAGGGTGCATGGCGGCACGGGTGAGGAGGGGAGCACGAGGAACGACCCAGGGAGACCTAGAAAAAGACCGTGCTGAGACATATGACAAAGACGAGGGAGGGCAGGATGACCTAGACGGTGGTGCCACAGTAGTGTCGGGTGAGTGAGCGACTGACACGAGCAAGCCATAGCTACTTGAGGAGACACCGTCACCTGGGGAGGCATCCCAACCGGGGAGGATGCGGTGTCTAGCGTGAACAGGCCAGACACCGAGTCCCGGGGGAACGTGGTGAGGGGGGCACCAGTGGCGGCCTTGGTACAGACATCATACCGCTCGTGACCAGGGAACGTAGTGGTGTCGCCAAGGTCCTGGAGGCAGCCGACACCAATTAGGTTCCTAGAGACCAAAGGCCTGTAAGTGAGCCCGAAGGAGCCGCCGAACAGGGAAGGGTAGTGGAGCTACGAGCTACGACAGGGCCTGAGGAAGGGTCAGCCAGGGAAATTGCGGCGGGAGTGACAAGCGGCGTGAGAGTAGTGGAGTCCTCGAAGAAGCACCTGAAGCGCTGGAGTCATGGGTGAAGGAGAGTGCGTTGGTGGTGGAAGGAGCCGAAGAAGCAAGAGAGGAGCCTAGGCTAAACAAAGCAGGGGAGTCTGAGCTAGGCACACCTACGCAAGGCAATACGGAGTAATCGGAAACAATCACACTAGAGTCATCAACATACACCACATACAACGCAGAAATAATCTCATCCATGTCTATATCAAAGATTTGAACACCCTGACGGAGCAAGCTGAGCCAGTCGGGGAGGTTGGGCAACGGGTCGAAGCGAAGACGAAACAGGTCGTCAAGGCGACTGCAACAGCGGGTGGGGTTGTGACCGATCTTACCGCACACTAGGCCACGGCGAGGACCGGTCTGGAGCTGGTACTGGCAGCGCCTGTCGCCTGAACCACCACCCGTCGTCACGCCACGCGCACGACCACCGCGACCGCCGCCACCACCAGCGCCGGGCCACCCGGGCGGGAGACGACCAACCCGCCGCTGCTGCTGCTGCTGCGACGGCTGCTGCAACTGTGGCTGCTGCGGCGGCGGCGGCTGATCCTGCGATGGAACCTTCTGCTGCTGCTGAGACTGCTGCTCGACGGTGCCAGGCCTAGTGCCCTCGTCAGCACCCCCAGCAGGCGACCCGGCTCCACCACCTCCTCCACTACCACCGCCGCGCCCAGCCTTGGGGCGGCAGCCCTTTCCCGGACGAAACTGCGCTGCAGCGGCTGTCTCAGCCATAGCAGCAGAGCCTTCAGAGAAAGTGCACTGAGCGAGCGCACAGCCCTGAAAGATAGAGCCCGACACAGTACCGCTGGACTGAGCGATAGAGCGGTGGCGGGTCTCTATGGCAGACAGAATGTCGACAAAGTCAGTGAGGGTGAGGTCTGCGGGGTGGAGACTAAGAAAATGATCGCGGGCAGTAGCAAGGCGGTCAGGGAGGCGGGTGGCAAGCAGGAAGAGGGTAGCGCAGAGGGGGGGCTGGAACACGCGGAGCTGGGCCTCAGTGCAGGCAGAGCGCCAGGTCGAGTCTAGTGTGTGCAAGTGGACGGCTACGTCAGTGACGGTGGGGAAAGACACGAGATAAGGGAAAAGCAGGGGCAGGATCAAGCGACCGATGGAGGCAGAGGACGGGGTGGAATAGCGCGCAATGACAGCCACTAGGAACTCCTGCACAGTCCTGACCGACCTAAAGCGGGGACGCTCAGACAGGGGAAGGGCATGACTGATTGCGAGCTGTGCGACAGCATCATGCGACAAGATCCTGACCCTAAACAGATTGCACAGGCAAGGGCAGCAGCGGCAGCGGGCTCATGATCAGCATACGTGGGGTCAGTGGGCAGCGCAGCTGGAAGGTCAGGGCAGGGGAGCGTACTGTCGAGGTGGACAGCCAAGGAGTGGCCATCCTGCCGCTGACTAGTGAGCTGACGGCGGGGTCAACGAGCCACGTGTTGAACTCGATCGGCTGACCCTTCGCGTCAAAGCGTAGCACAGAGTCTGCCATCAGGAGCGATGCAGCGGCGGTGCAGTGCAGGATAGTGCAGTGCGTGGCAGTGTAGGGTGGTGCAGTGCGAGGCAGTGCTGTGCAGTGCGGTACAGTGCAATGCAGCGCAGTGCAGCGCAGCGCTGTGAGGTGCAGTGCGGTGCAGAGCGGTGCAGTCCGGTGCTGTGCGGTGCAGGGCGGTGCAGCGCGGTGGAGTGCGGTGCAGCGCAGTGCAGGGGCCGGGCGTGCAGGAGGGGCCGGCGCGGGCTGGCCACAGGACGGGCATGGGCTGGCGACGGAACGGGAATGGGCCGGCGACGGGACGGGCGCAGGCCGGGTACAGGACGGGCGCGGGGCCAGCTATGGGATGGGCACGGGGCCAGCTGCGGGACGGGTGCGGGGGCCGGCTACGGGGCGGGCGCTGGGACGGCGACGGGACGAGCGCGGGCTGGCTATTGGACGGGCATAGGGCCGGCTACGAGGCGGGCGCGGGTCGGCTACGAGACGGGCGCGGGCCGGCTACGAGACGGGCGCGGGGCCGGCTACGGAAAGGCGCGAGGGCCGACTACGGGGCGGGCGCGGGCAGCTACGAGACGAGCGCGGGGGCCGGCTACGGGGCGGGCGCGGGGCCGGCTACAAAATGGGCGCGGGCCGGCTACAGGACGGGCACGGGCCGGCAACGGGACTGGCGCGGGCCGGCAACGGGACTGGCGCGGGCCGGCGACGGGACGAGCGCGGGACCGACTACGACTAGGGGCGGGCCGGCTAGGAGAAACGGGTCGACTAGGGGAAACGGGCGGCTAGGACCTCGGGCGGATGCGCTGGTGGGCGAACGGGACCTAACCTACTCATGATACCATGTTAGAATGCTAGAAATGACTAGAATGAGAGAGTACAAGGGAATATAGGCTAGTGTTTTGTACCCTCTAAGGCACAAACCTATACAGTCTACAGCAGCCCCTCAGATATCAGGATGCTTTATCCTGAATTCCAGTTTTTCAAGATGCTTGTTAGGGGTCAATCCTGAAAATTCAGTTTAAGGTCATTTTCCACCTTGTGAATTCAGTTTTAAGTCATAGTGCAACTCTGAAGTTTCAGTATAGTGTTCGAGTACCAGCCCTGAGGTGTCAGTATGCTTTCGGGGACAACCCTGATTCATCGAATCTTGCAAATGCACGTGCCCCACGGGCGCATGCTCTGTGTTTTTCCGCCCAAACAAATTTCGGCTAAGTCCTCGTTGCTAGAGTCAATCCTCCAACCAGCCCCACGCCACTCTATTTTGGTTAAGTTCATAATGCTAGGGACAATCCTCGAACGAAACCCAACCCCCCCCCTCCCCCCCCCCCCCCCCCCGCTATTCTAAATTTTCGGTGAAGTCATCAATGCTAAAGACAATCCTCCACGAACCCCCCTCAACCCTAAAATCTCGGCGAGCTAGAAATTTTAGCGTAGTCTTCCGTACGCACTGTATTCAAACCCCCCAAAGTCTCTGCATACAATTGACTCTTGTCGACGATCGAACGGCCCAAATTCCTGTCACTTCACTTGAACAGATCTTGGCCATAAAAAATCGTTATGCCCAAAATTCCCTCGAGCTCTCCAACATCCAAACTCAAACGGGACATCAGAACAGCTCGACGGCAACTGTTTCACGTTCGCCCACATGTTTTCGACTCTAGTCTAAAAAATCAGACATGGCATTTTTCAACTGACGGTTGTCTCAATATCGACACAAGTCTCGCTAATCCGTGTCAAGACTGCGTTGACAATCAAATTTGACAAGCAAAATCTAGAATGTCACAAAGTGGCCTGACATCGCGTCACATAACAAGAGGCCCTGAACAATCAGAATGTCGGAAAATTTCCCGGCTTGATTTGCTGCGTGCGCAGATTTTCGCCAAATCCTACAAGCCTGACCAATAGTGGCTAAGCTAGCGCAAAACATGAAGTACCGACTGACATCCTGTTAGTATCCTGCTGCAGTGCAATGTGACTTATTGCAACGTTTCCAACGTTTTTGAATTTACCCTGGGGTCACAATATAAACTTGGGAACCACCCTTAGGAATCAGTATGCAGATAGGCAACCAGGCCTGAGTGCTACACGTTTTTTTGGAGGCCAGCCCTGATTGGTCAGGATGCCCAAAATCCTATCTGAGGCCCTGGTCTACAGTAACATACTAAGTTATGTTTTGACAGTTGTACCCTCTACAGTAGGTTTTAGTAACGCCAACCAAGCATACAATTATATATAACCAATATAATTTAACAATTGTTAGTACTGGTTGTTACTGGAGGTGTTAGAAGACTCACTAAGCTAGGAAGGTAGGCGGCCATGAAATGGCGAGAGGTTTAGGAGCTAGGAGAGAAAGTTTACGAGAGAAAAGAGAGAGAGACTAGGAAGAGAGAGGCATACAAAAAAATGAGTTGTACCCTCTACAATAGAGTTCGATAACCTACCAAGCCTACAATTATAGAACAAATATAATTTAACAGGAGGTACTTCCAGTATTACTCTCTATTTCAAGTACTTCTGTCTGCAAATTCTATACTTAGTCTCCTGCACCCTTTTACAATTTCTTTCACTCTCCACCTGTGACCCTTCCCCGAGGACAAATGGCAACCCCAGAGTGTATCTTGACACTGATTACTACACAAAGCGAACATGGGCAGAATAGGCCAAGTTTAGGTGAGGAACGAGTGGGATCTCTTAACGTAGAATTGAATGTCGAGAGAAAACAGTACAAGGGTATAAGCCTAAGTGTCGTACCCTCTAAGATATGAACCTATACAGTCTATACAAACATAAACTATATATATGTTTGACACACCCCCAAGACTGCATAGGTGCAATTCCTGATGAGAGAAACAGCAATCCAGGATGGCACTACTAGTCCAACCTCTGAGTCAAGGGTCTAAAGACCAGTCAAACAAGTACAGACCAGTACAAGGGCAAGGCCAGGGCGGCACTACTAGTCCAGCCACTGGTAGAGGCCACAAGGCCATTCAAGAATAAACAAAACTAAATATAAAGGTCAGTACATAGTCAACACCCTAGCAGGTGAGAGGTAACAGGAACAAGGCCTAGCTGTACACAGTGCCGCTGATGATCTTTATGCGCAAGGGCCTTCGTAAAGATATCAGCTGTGTTGGCACCGGAGGTCAAGTGTACTACGCGAGCCTGGCGATGATGCTGCAGCTCGCGCAGGGGGAAGTACCGCAGCTGGATGTGCTTTGCTCTGCCCTCAAGTTGAGGCTTCTAATACAGGAGGATCATGGCCCTGTTGTCAGCGTACAGGACTGGTGCAGAGCTAGGCTGCTCACCTAAGTCAGTGAGCAGGAAGGTCAGCCAGCGGAGCTCCTGCGACAACATGGCACCGGCGTAGATCTGGGCCTCACAGCTGGACTGGGCAACAGACGAGGAGCGAGTAGCTCTCCACGAGACAGCACCTGAACCAAGGCTAAAACAGTAGCCTTGCGAAGACCTAAGGGTCTCAGCGTCGTCTGCCCAAGAAGCGTCTGTGTGCCCAGTAAGGACCACCGGCCTGCGTCCTCCCAGCACTAACCCCATGCCTGATGTACTCGCGAGATAACGCAAAACCCTCTTAGCTGCAGGCCAGTGCTGAGGTTTGTGTCTGCCTGTGACCACAAAGCGAGCCAGGATGCTGAGAGGGTATGCAAGATCTGGACGAGTGCAAGTCCTCAGGTACATGAGGCAACCCACCAGCTCTGCTGACTCCTCAGGAACTGGAGCAGAGAGCCTGTGATCTACTGGAAGAGGTGTGGGCTGTGCGGAGGAGAACTGAAGACCGAAACTCTGAAGGACCTGATGCACCAAGTGTGACTGGGTTAGAGTGATGGTGCACGCTGCTTTGTCTCTGGAGATCTGCAGGCCCGGGTAGTGGCGCAGCTCTCGTAGGTCAGTGCAGGTATGTTTCCTTAGCAGCTCAGCCTTCACAAAGGCCAGCGCGGTGATGTCTGCAGTGGCAAAGACCAGATCATCTACGTTAACAAAGATGTAGAACGGAGTCTGGCCAGAACAAACAAAGAGCGAGGGGTCTACGGAAGACGAAAAGAACTGCAGGTCTGCAAGAGTAGCATGCAGCATGTCGTGCCACTCGCGGGGAGCCTGACGCAAGCCGTGGACTGGCCACCGCAGAAGCCATTGGGTCCAAGGAGGGAAGGTACCAGTGAAACCATGAGGGTGGCGCAGGTAGACCTGCTCGTGTAGACTGCCCTGAAGAAACGCAGTGGAGAAGTCGAGGGAGTATAACTCGTAGTCACGCTGTGCTGCTACATGTAGCAGTGCCCGAAGAGTAGTCATCTTCGGGGTCGGGGTGAACGTCTGAAAGAAGTCCACCCCCTCACGCTGACTAAAGCCTCTAGCCACGTAGCGCGCCTTGAACACCGGGACGGCAAGCTGCTCCACGGCTACCTCCGGAACACTCTACTCCAGCACCCCCAGAAGGAACACCCCCAGAGCCCGAAACCCCGCGAACACCGGTACCACCCCCAGGCCCGCCGGGACAAGCCACGACAAGGACCCCAGGACTAGTGCCCACCCCAACGCTAGCATCCCCAGAGTCAACGAACTGCTGCTGCGACGGCTGCGGCGACGGCTGCGGCAGCGGCGGCGGCGGCGGTGACGGCGGCTGCGACAGCGGCGGCGACGGCGGCTGCGACAGCGGCGGCGTTGGCGGCTGCAAAGGCGGCGGAGGAGGAGACGCCTGGGAAGGGGCAGGCGGCGAGGACTGCGCCACACGGCCACCAAAGTTAGCAGACTCCTCGACCGGGACAACCGACGGGAGGGGAGCAACGTGAGACACACCAGACAGTGCAGGGCGGGGAGGGGGAGGGGGGGGGAGAGGGGCGACCGGGGAAGGGGTGACCAGGAACAGGGGGGGAGTAACCGGGAGACCTCTGTGGGGAAAGCGGCGGTAGAAGGAGACAGACTCGTGAGTGGTAGCCGCCGTGTAGACTGCCCTGAAGAAACGCAGTGGAGAAGTCGAGGGAGTATAACTCGTAGTCACGCTGTGCTGCTACGTGTAGCAGTGCCCGAAGAGTAGTCATCTTCGGGGTCGGGGCGAACGTCTGAAAGAAGTCCACCCCCTCACGCTGACTAAAGCCTCTAGCCACGTAGCGCGTCTTGAACACCGGGACGGCAAGCTGCTCCACGGCTACCTCCGTCTCGTGACGTCACCGGAGTGAAAGAACCGGTGAGACGGCGAGTGGTAGAAGTGCCAGTCAGACGCGTCAAGGGGGAAACCGAGGAAGACACAAGGGAGGGTGCGGGCAGTGAGCTTGTCCGTGCCAGAGGCACGAACGTGAGCAAGGCAGCCCCAGACGTGAAACGCTGACGCGTCACCAGAGGCTAGGAACGGGCGCGACGGCTCAAGGGGCCGGCTAGGAACCAGGGCTGTCGTTATTAGGGTATTTTACCCTGATTCCCTGATTTCACAGGGTTTTTTTTTTGCCAACCCTTAATTTTCAGGGTTGGGCTTTTTTGAACCCTAACCTCTTCAGGGTTGTATGTTTGTGAACACTTAGAATTTCACGGTTTGCGTTATCACAACACTGAGTTTTCAGGGAGTAACGCGTATGAACCCTGAATGCGACATCCATGGGGACCCTGAGTTTCAGCGAAATGGACCCCTTACGCGTAACGGGTCCCAGTCCATTGAATACGTGGAGAATCTGCGTCACGTGGAGAATCTGCACTTGGCAACATTCCCACTGTGTACACGCTGTATGTTGCCATTTCAGCAACATTTCCAACCGTTAAGTGTGGGAAGGTGCACTCCGTCATGCCCCAGCCTGGCATTCGTGACTCAGCACGCAGCATACGAGGACAGAATATGCTGAGCGCTGCAATGTCAGTCTATGTATGAGATCACAGTGCCAATCATCTCTGTGCAGACGATGCCAGCGCAGGTGCGTCCCGCTGTTAACGGTATCGCCATGGCGATGCGGGATCTTGGATGGGTTATGCACCGTTCATGAAAATCGGAATCTGGGGTTTCTTGGTCCCCTTCCCATCTTCTTCACCAGCTTCTCCTCCAGCCCAGGTTCCTCCTCTTCACATCGCAGATACGAGATGCTCCATTCGTGTTTCTCGTCCACTTACGTCGAGTCGATTTCTCGTTTCGATCGTATCCGCCGCTATTAGCCATGGCGGATGTAGGAGAGTCTGGTGAGTCTCCCGCTGCCGATGATGGTTCTGGACTAGGTAAGGACCCCCCCGTGGAGGTCCGTAGATCTGCTCTAGACATCTTGCGGTCTCCCACCGCAGTCGTTACACCATCACAGCCCGTATCTAGTCCCGCTCCCTATGTACCTCCGCCCGCTGTCGCTTCATCTAGCCGAGGCCCTTGGGTTCCGGACTGCGAGACAGACACGCCCGTGCGTTACACGGTCGAGTGTGCTTCCACGATCTCATCTGGGAAAAAGACACGCATCGGGAAGTACACCCAGAGCACGATAGTCCTCGGCGGGAATCTACGTTGACTGTCGCTGCCTCGCATGTCGCCTGAACCTCTGGCCCCTGCTATTCGAGAACCCGAGCCGCCGAACCTCTCGAAGAAAGAACTCATCGAGCAGAAGTATCTCATGGCTGAGCACAAGTATAAGACCAGCTGGCTTCCATTTTTCCCTTGGCTTCTGCTAACGAAAACGAAAGACGGTTACCCTGCGTTGAAGTGCAGTGGGTGCAAGGCTTTTGGCAAAGAGACAACACCGTACTCTAACAGCCGCGACAGGGCACGTGACCTGCAAACGCAAGCGATGCGGTTCCACGAACACACGACAGCCCACGAAGTAGCAGTCAAGTGTTAGATGGAGATCGCCGAATACATCGCCAGCACCCAGAGGCGCATGGAGAATTACGCGCGGATTGACATCGAGGGGAAGCGCGTCATGAGGCTCCTACGCTGCGTCGACTTCCTGTGCAAGTGTGATGCACCCATCAGCATGTACCCGAGGCTACTCTGCTTCATGGCCGAGCAGGAGACCCCGGACATTCCGCTGCAGTCTTATGGAGTCTACCTGACACGGTAATGCACTGATTCGAAGTACACCATATCCTTCATTTTTTTAATAGGTCTAACAAACACCATGTTGCTACTTCTGCAACTACAGGTATGGCTTCTGTAAGCTCGTCAGCAGCTTGGCATCCTACTTGCAGCGCCGACAAATGCAACACATTCTCGCCTCACCCTACCTTGGCATCAGCTGCGACGAGAGCACTGACCGTACTCGCGGTAAACATTTGATTGTTTATCTAACCTTCTTGCGTGCGCATCGTGTTGTCACAGAGTTTTTTGCTCTCTTGACCGTCGAAAAGTGCGACGCCGCGTCTCTCCTCGCCGTTCTTCTAGCTCACTTGCGAGCAACTGGCATCGACCTCTCCCGAATAACCGGCATGAGCACCGACGACGCCTCTGTCATGGTCAGCCGAGACAATGGTCTCGTCGCCCGACTTCGCGAGCACATCCCGCATCTCGTCTCTTTGCACTGCATTGCGCACAGGTTTAACCGCTTGTCATTTCAGTCGCTTAGGTTTCCTACAACTGCTTGACTAAATTACCTTTGTATGCACCATGCAGGGAAGCCTTGGCGGTGAAGGACGCCGCCATTGCTTCTCCAGACTTCGACATGGTCGACCTTGTTATTCAAACTCTGGCCGATCTTCTGGGACGCTCATGTGTCTGGAGTCAACGCTTCAAGTACCTGCAGCGGGCAATACACAACACCAACCTTGAAGTGCAAGGAATTCACACCGTGCGCTGGCTTTCAAGGGGTGAGGCTGTGTGGCGCCTCTGTAAGGTCCTTGGCGCCTCTATTATTCTGTTTCATGAGTACGGGCATGAGCTGTATGAAGTCGTCATCTGTTACAAGTTCCAGTTCTGTCTTTTTTTCCTGGCGGACGTGCTCGGAGTGTTGAATGAGCTCAACCTCAAATTCCAGAAGAGGGAGGTGAGCTTCTACCACTGTGCATGTTGTAGTATTTGTACCATGCATGCATGTTTGGAATCACCCTCTGAGTCCACTCCCTTGTCTGTCACTTCCACCAGGTCGATGTCACCGAAGTGACGAAGGACATCGACGAGGCGACAGGGGACCTCCGCCACCGCTACCTGGAGTGCGGAGAGGTGTTCGGTGGGGGGGTCGAAGGCACGTGGCTTTCGGCTTTCTTGGCCGTCTACGAGCGCGGAGGGAACAAACGCGTAAAGGTGCGGGGCATCGACAAGGACGACAGCCCAGTCATGCACACCTACACCATGCACGAGAAGCAGATTGACGGGCATGCCTTCCGCAGCAAGTACCCCGATTGCGAGCGGCTCTGCGCGCAGTTCGCGAAGGACACGATAAGCTTCATGAAGACGAGGATGATGGACCTGAACAATCTCGCCCCGACGAAGCTCTTCCGCGTGTCGAAGTGGCCCCGGATGAAGCAGCAGAGAGAGAAGAAGCTGAAGGAGTACCTACATGGCTGCAGTGCCTTTTTCGACAACAAGCTGACAGGCTTTTCCTTGCAAGCTGCGCAGAAGGAGCTGGTTACGTGGGCGCCATTGATGCTGAGCCACCATGCCGACGAGGGATTCCATCAAGGCCTGGCGAACTACCTCGGCTCGACGGAGTCGACCTTGTGAGAGACTGCTGTTCGAAGGACGATTGTTGCATGTTTCCTTGCCGGTTCTAAACTTCCCATTGGAAGTTGTTGTTCATCGCTTGTTGACTAGTTGCACTAATGCACTGCTCTTGTTCTTTGCACTCTGTTCCCCCAACCCTTTTGGCAGGCGGTGGCCCAACCTCATGTGCTTGTGCCAGGCGTGCGCTGTCCTGCCGCTTAGCACAGTGGAGTGTGAACAAGGCTTCTCGCGGCAGAACGTCATCAAGTCATGGGTGCAGAGGACGACGCAGAGGACAATGTGAACATGGATGGCCCTGAATTTTAGTTAACGGTAGCTAGTGGCGTGGAATCTTGTTAAGTGTAGACTAGATGGAGGACTTAACTGAATTTGTAGACTGGCGTAATGGTGCTTTTGCTAAACTACTACGTAGTAGCTGTATAATCCTAAAGTGATTTTTTGCAAGTGCAAAGCAACCCTGTTTGTGGCTAGCCAACCCGGAAGGTTTCAGGGTTGCATGTTCCAGAACACTGAGAAATCAGGGAAGCCAAAATTTCAACACAAGGCCCTCGGTATATTTTTTTTCCCATTCGACAGCTCAGGGTGCTTTTTTTTTGAAACGTCAGCCCTGCTAGGAACGGGCGCGATGGCTCAGGGGGCCGGCTAGGAACGGGCGCGACGGCTCAGGGGGGCGGCTAGGACGGGCGCGACGGCTCAGGGGGCCGGCTAGGAACGGGCGCGACGGCTCAGTGGGCCGGCTAGGAACGGGCGCGACGGCTCAAGGGGCCGGCTCAGGATCAACATCATACGACGCTCGTGCGTGCCAGCCAAGGTCCAGGGCGCACTCAAATGAGTGCTTGTCTATTAGTGGGCAGTTTCGGCGCAATTCAACAGCAGAGTAAAATGTTGGGGTGGGTGTCATATCAACAAATCAGAGGGAGGGTAGGGTACACCTCTTCTGGGACAGCAATCTGTTGCTCAGTGCGTGGTAGCTTTGCGCCTTCTGTACAGGGGTTTATGACGGCAATGGTGGGCGACTCAGATCCTCAAACCTCAGACCTCGCGCCCAAGCTACAGTCCCCTGCCACTCCGGAGGCATGCCCGCTCCCTTCTTGTGCCCGATGCAGTTGAAGTGCAGGTTCTGCCAGCACGTGCCGTTCGCCTCCCTGCCCTTGGGGCCAAACCCCAGGAAGGGAGGGCTGGAGCACCCTGCGACGTTCCAGAGGCGCGGCATGAGGCGGCAACGGTGCGGCATGAGCATGCACACGCGTGTGTAGAGGAACTGGTCACCATCCTCCACGTAGTTGGGCAGCTCCTTGGGCTTGAACGGGCCCAGGGTGTCCACAAAGAGCTGCCATGGAGTGAGAGGAAGGAGAAAGCAAGAATGGAGGCAGAAGAGAGACCCCATGAGTATGCGCACGCATGTGTATACACAGCACATGCATGTGCTGGCAGTGAGTGCGCTGGCAGCGAGGCAGCATGTGCTGGCTGGATAAGGCATCTTTCCAACTACCCATGCCTCAGTATCCTTCTCTCCTCTCTCTCCCTGCCCTGCACACCTGGGTGAAGTTGGCTTTGCGCATGTGCTGCAGGTCCAGCATCAGCAGGCCGGCGCAGAAGGGGCGGCCGACGCGCCAGGGGGCGGTTTCAGGGTGGTTGTTGCCGATGAAGAGCAGCAGGTCGTCGTCTTGGTCCATCGCGCTCGTCAGCTCCCACACATCCTGCACGTCGCCGCCCACCAGCATGTCCGCATCCATGTACAGGGTGCGCTGCACCTGAAGGGGGGGGCGAGGAGGGGGTGCGTATGCATGTGCGTGTGCGTGAGTGTGAGTGTGAGTGTGGAGGTGAAAAACAGCACGATGCTGTCATTTGCAGGCATGCAGCTCCCACACGTCCTGGATGTCAGGCCCCCACTAGCACGTCCTCTCCAGAGAGATGGCTGGCTCACTTCACCTGGTGTGCGTTGGGGGATGCGGGAAGGTATGAGGAGTGATTGTGAATGTGTGTGTGTGTGTGTGTGCTTGTGAGCGTGTGTGTGTGGAGAGAGAATGGCTCATCATCATGCAAAAAATCAAGGGTCGATTGCACAATGAATGCTGGCATCACACGCACACAACACCTTCCAGGCCCACGCCTAAGCAACAATAGCCACACAGCCTCTTCCTCATGGCGCCCCCCCCCAACCAACCCACCCACCCTCCCCCACCCCCCCCACACACAAACCCACCCATTAATCCACCCATCCTCACACCACACATGCAAAAACCCACCCACATACACATGCAAAAACCCACCCATCCCCCCCCCCACACACACCAACCCATCTACTCATCCACCCACCCCCACACACACATGCACACACACACCCACAAACCCACCCACCCACACACATACACCTGCAACCACCCAACCCCACACATCCACCCACCAGCACCCACCCACCCACCCACCCACCCACCCACCCACCCACCCACCCAACCACCCACCCCCACCCCGCCCACCTGCCAGGAAGAACTTGCTCACTCCTGAAAACTGACCACAATGCGCCATGCGCCACGCATGCAGCGCCCTCTGGCACAAACTCCCACCCCCGCAGCATCCCCACCCAATCACCCTCTCACCGCACCCCCTTCCCCCCCCAGCTTCCACGACGCCTCTGCCCACCCACCGCACCTGCCAGAGCATCTCCTGTGTGAAGAACTTGCTCATGCCGGGCAGCGCAGAGTGGTGTGCCAGGGGCCACAGGTGCAGCGCCGTGGTGCGCGCCTCCAGGTACTCCATGGGCAGCATGTACATGCTGAACACCACCACCGCCCTCTCCTCCCGGGGCGACCCGTTCCGGTACCCCTCGGCCGCCAGGTCCTCTGCTGAGGGGTTGCCGATCTCGGCGTGTGGGCGGGTCGGGTGGGTGTAGGGCGAGGGGTTGGGGAGGAGTTCTGTGGCTTGGAGGGCGGCCATGAAGGCGCGGATGGCGGAGAGCTCGGGCTCCCCTGCGATGATGAAGTGCAGATGCAGGGGGCAGCGCGTGCCGTGCAGCAGTGACTTGAGCAGCACCTCTGTCTCGCCCTGGGTTGGGGGGCAGGTGGGAGGGACAGGCGGAAGGGAGGGCGTGAGGGATGTGATGGGAAAGAGAGGGCGAGGGATGGGAATGAGAGGGCGAGGGATGGGAGGGACCGGAGAGTCTCGAACCCCCTCGCACCTCGTGTTTCACCTTTCTTTGCCATCTCAAAACCCCTCACACCCGTGCTCCTCTCTCCCCCCCCCCCCCCTCCCGCCTCGGTGTTCTCACGCGCGTGTCGGACTCGCGCGTCCACATGGCCGACACGAGCATCACGTTGACGCGCTCCTTCCGGGGCAGTCTACAGTCGGCCACGTGCCGGCCGGGCACGACGCACGCGTCGTCCTCCACCACGTGGACGATGATCGGCGGGACGTACGCTCTGAACGAGACGCGGATGTGGTGGGTGGGAGGGACAGGAGGGACAGGAGGGACAGGAGGGACAGGAGGGACAGGAGGGACAGGAGGGACAGGAGGGACAGGAGGGACAGGAGGGACAGGAGGGACAGGAGGGACAGGAGGGACAGGAGGGACAGGAGGGACAGGAGGGACAGGAGGGACATGAGGGACAGGGGACCCTCAACAGTCAATTCAATCATGGCGGAGGTTTTTCATTCGAAGAGATTTGATCCGTGGGTCATTCAAACGGCTTCCCAGTGGGCAGCGCGACGCAAGCTCTTGGCTGCTCGCCTGCCGGCCTCTCACGACGCGCACTTGATCGTCGCACTTGGTCGTCGCAGTTGATCGTCGCACTTGGTCGTCGCACTTCATCGTTGCGCGACTGGCGATCGATACTGGGTGGATACCCACCCCGCGAGGGGTCATGGCGCGGTGCGGGCCGCGTTTCAGCCGCCCGGTGGTCGCGCAAACCCAGCAGACTCTGCTGCGGGATCTCAGCGCGAATGCCCATCCATATTGCTCTAGTTGCTGCATTGCTTTACTTGCATAGCTTTGATCATTACTGCTACTAGTGACGTGACGGGGCTCATGTCCCCCACCCGCCCGCCTAATTACCTGGTAGTATTAGTCGCCGCGCGAAACCGAGCGACACACGCAGCCAACAGAACGATCGTGGCGACTACCGCCAACAGCAGCGCGCGGTTGTCGCGAAAAGCCAGGCGGCGAAGCCAGAGTGGCGCGACACGCTCCCAGCGGCCCTCAGACCGATCGCCCATCGAGCCCCAATCGAGTCGATTTCGACGCTCCCGACTTGTTGCGGAAGCAATCAGGTTGACACCTAATCGGCTGTCGCCAGGTGAACTGTGCAACACTGAGCTAGTGCTGCTGCTAGTACAGTACTTTGCAGGGTCTACGCTAAGGAAAGTCCGTAGAAATGACATGTCACGTGTGGCTGTGTCAAACCGGAGCGCGCCCACGTTTGGGGGTTAAACACTGTAGCTGCTGTGTCAAATCGAGTCGTGTGCACGTGATTTTAACGAAGGCGAATCATTGGCCAGCGCCGATTTGAAACGACGACCCAGCTGGTCAAGTAGTTCGCAACGACGAATTTGGTTGGCTGACGAGAGCATTACAAATGGTCTTTGGGTCCAGGTGAAATCGACACTCTGCAAACAATGTTGTTGAGTGTCAACTCGAATCGCCTGACCCTGCGCAAATGAAATGTCACTTCTACGGACATGACCTGAGGTTTCGGGAGGGTTTGTTTCTCCCAAGTCCTCCCCCCCTCCTCTTCATCCGAATTGGGGGCTTGACGAATTCTGTTTAAAGCCGTTAACCCAAATTGCAGAAATTGTGTTTCAAGTGTCTTAATCTTGAACCTCCCCAAGCCAGAGCAGAAACCAAAGTCGCGCACCAAAACAACGGGAAACAGTTGATAGTCCCGCACAACCCCCAGCCGATTCCGTCCCTGCCCCCGTCACACCTTGCGTTTGAGGGAAAAGAAACTTGAAACGTCCGCCCATACATTTTGGGGCTTACGAAGTGCAGCGAAAGCACCACGCACAGCAAATGAGAGTTTGTTTTAGGGCAGGTACATCTCGGATCTGAGGTTCGAGGTTTGAACTCGCAAAACTATCCCTATGGAATGCACTTGATCATTTTGAAAACATTCAAAACGTATACAAACACATTAAAAATCCGAGCTTCCGTTTTAAACTTTCCCTTGATCTGACGTGTACCAGGTCCTGAGATGCGCAACGGGAGTTGCGCATCTCTCAGTCTGAACGCTAACTTGTTCGGCGAGACAAGTCATATTCTATTAGCGCGATCTCCAGGAAAAATGGAAATTGTACCAATCGTTTGGGCCCGTATGCCAGGGGCGAATGTGCCCTTACCGCTCCCCAGAATGTAGGGCCCCTGTCCGTTCTGTACTGTGCATGGGCGGCCTCCGTGTCGGATCCGGCGAAGGTTCCAAAAAGTGCTTGTCGTACGATATTCGCAAGGCGTATCAAAGCGCCGTTTCGTTGTCGTGGAAAGTATCACCTGTCAGCTCGCAACCTTCACGACAAAAGTAACACAAAAAGGCAAATAGTATCAAATATATATAGGCTAGAAAGGTGCGTACTCTTAGAGAGTACAACCCCTTAAACAAAACCACCATGTATGTCACATTCTACCTAACTTTTCAACTCTGAGAAATACTCTCGAAATAATTCATTAAGCAGACAACCTTATTCATACAAAGCGCACACAAACCCAACTATACAAAAAATGAGGGTTATCCATGTGATGAGAAGAAAAAACGACGAGGGTTATATTTGTGGGCTATCCTTGTAACAAGGGTTATCCATGAGGGTTATTTACTTAGTGAACGATCTAAGAAGAAGAAGAAAAAAAACAAAACGACACTATTTTGCAATATGTTTGATAACGTGGCTGTCTAGTCTGTCAAAACATATCTTAGTATGTTATTGTATACTTTATAGGTTTGTGCCTTAGAGGGAACAATACTAGCCTATATTCTCTTGTACTCTCACATTCTGGATTATTCTAGCATTCTAACATGATATCAGAGCCATCCGGGATTCAATTCCTAGTGTTCACGCTATCCCAGCAGGGGGGTGTGTCGTGGAACTGGGATAACCCTGTCGATCCTCTCTCTACCTCTAGGGAGGGTACTGGGGAGGCTTTCCTCGGGGAAGGTGTGTCTATGGAGCCTAACCCTCTTGAAGACATCCCTTCTTGTCCCAGTGATTAGGACTGGTGACTTCATCAGTAGGTTAGGTCCCGTTCGCCCACCAGCGCTTCCGCCCTAGGTCCAAGCCGCCCGTTACCCCTAGCCGGCCCACCCCTAGTCGGCCGCCAGCCCGCGCTCGTCCCATCGCCGTCCCGCGCCCATTCCGTAACCGGCCCACGCTTGCCCAGTAGTCGGCCCTGCGCCCGCCCCTTTTCGTCCCGTAGACGGCCCGCGCCCGTCCCCTAGCCGGCCCGCGCTGGGCCCCTCGCTGGCCCTGCATCCGTCCCATAGCTGGCCAACACTGGCCCCGTAGCCGGCCTCGCGCCCGTTCAGTAGCCGGCCTCCCGCTCGCCCCGTAGCCAGCCCTCGCGCCCGTCCAGTAGCCGGCCCCACGCTCGCCCCATCGCCGGCCCTCGCGCCCGTCCCGTAGCCAACCCGTGCCCGTTTCGTAGACGGCCAATGCCCGTCCCACAGTCGGCCCCACGCCCGTCCCGTCACCGGCCCTTCGCACGTCCCGTAGCCGATCAGCGCCTGCCCCATAGCTGGCCCCGCAACCGTCCCTTAGCAGGCCCGCGCTGGGCCCGTAGCAAGTCCCACGCCCGTCCCGTCAACGGCCCTGCGCGGGGGGTCAGCCGATCAAGTTCGACACATGGCTCGTCAACCTTCGCGGTCAGCTCACTGGTCAGCGGCAGGACGGCCACTCCCTGGCTGTCCACCTCGACAGTACGCTCCCCTGCCCTAACCCCCCTCCTGAACTGCCCGTTGACCCCACGTCTGCTGCTCATGCAGTTTGGCTCTCGCGTGACGCTGTCGCACAGCTAGCGATTAGTCATGCCCTTCCCTTGTCAAAGCGTCCTCGCTTTAGATCATTCACGACTGCGCATGTGAGAGTACGACCCCGTTACACCACTTGTCCCTTTTCTTATTTCATTCCTCCTTTTTATCTCATCTCATTTGGTTTCCTATTCTCCATTTTCCGTTAACCTTTGGTTTATCCTGCTATTATAGTTATATCACCGACCAGGCTTGGGATGTACTGGTGCGCTATCTGGCGTAATCCTGCCGTAATCCCTTAAAGCCAATAGCCCCGCGTGGCTATACGCAGGGTGATTCTATCTTCTAGAAGGGTCTATTCCCTTAGAATAAGATAAACCTGGTTACCTGATGTACTCCGGAAGTATAAAAGCGCCTTGTACTGATCGATAGTGCAACCTTTCCTCGACACATTCGATCCTGTAACACTTGGTATCAGAGCTTTTCTCACTCGACCGCGCTCAGCTAAGCAGCAGCAGCGGGGATCGTGCCTCGAAAAATCGCCGGGGGCGACCAATTCGACGCCGATTCTGGTAAGCACCAGCTCCGTGTTTTTCGAATTACCCCCTCCGCGCGTGTTTTTGAACAGGATGGCGAACCTCGACAACGCCGAGGTTACCCAGCAGCTCTTCGCGCGCCTCGCAGCCCTTCAGGAGGAGATGCGAGCGGACCGCGAAGCATGGCGAAACGAGTTCGAGCGAGTAACTCGACTCGCCGGAGCGCAACACGAAACGACAACGGCGACGACGCAGCAGTTGCAACAGTTTCTCGAGGCTCCGAAACCGCGCCCACCTGAGCCGTTTGATCCGAGCGATCGAAACTCCGACGTCCGCAAATGGATCGCCGGGATGGAGATCTACTTCGCAGCCGTCGGATGGAGCTCGCCAGTCTGGGACGGTCAACGCGTATGACTCGCGGCGACACTGATGCAAGCCAGCACTCGAGTGGATTGGCGGTAACAGTACCTTCATCCACGGTGAAGCCACGTGGCAGCAGTTCCGCGCCGACCTGCTGAAACGATTCGAGCCGATACATTCGAGTTTCCTTGCCCGGGAAAAAATTCATCGACACCGACAGTTCGGGAGTGTAGCGCAGTACATGCAGCAGATGGAGGAATTTTATAACCGCATTCCCCACCTGACTGAAGGGGAAAAAGTACAGTCGTACCTCGCCGGGCTGAAGACCGAAGTCAAACGACAGGTGGCAGCGTCAAACTACGCGAGCTACAGTGACGTCGTATCGGCCGCGGAGCGCTTCGACATGGTCAACGCCGGAACACGACGGACGCACGTCGGCAGTACGCGACAGGGCGACCGCTCGGCTCACCCCACGTTCGCCGACCCGATGGAAGTCGACAGATTCGAAGGGCGGCCACGTCTGAAAAACACCAACTACACGTGTGATTTTTGCGGGGTGCCGGGTCATCGAATCTTCGACTGCAACAAAATGAAAACCAAACGCGCAGAGTATCGGGCACGCAACAGTGGCGGAATTCCTTTGGCCAATCAGAAGCCAAAAAATGGGACTCGCCAGTGATTGCGGATCTAGATGGCAAAAATAAAAAGATCCGGAAGCGGCCGCGGGATTACGGGAAAATCAACTTCGACGAAGCTGATTCGACGCGTGAAGGAGGAAATGATGGGGGAAAATCTCCACCCCACGACCAGTCTTCGCCAGGGAAAATCGCCGAGGAAAAATACGACTCCGCGAAAAAAGACTCTGCCGAGACAGGGAAACTCCTTGAAGACCCAAGAAATTATAAGGATTCGTTAAAGTTATCTTACAAAGATGCTTTAATGAAAACTTTTGATTTTCGAGGAGCTAGAGCCTTGGAGAAATTTCGGGAGGGACTCCAAAAGAAGCAGACAACTGTGGAGATTATACCGGTACCGGACAACCTGGGGACCAAATTAAGGAGTGTGGAAAGAAGCCGACCTTTCCACGGAGTCAACGTCCTCTCCCGACACCAGTCCACAACGACCACCCGTTCCCCAAGGAAGACGTCGGTGGAGCTGAAGCAGCTCAAGAGGAAGCTGGGGGTCTACAAGAAGCTGCACAAACCCCTAATTCCTTCTCCTAGGGATGCATCCAGTTCTTCGGCATCAATGACGCGCACAGTCGTCAAGGAAACTCCGGGCCCTGGAGAAGAGCCGTTCTCCAACAGCCTCGGCCAGCTGCCAGCTCAGGAGTAAATAGCAACACAAAGGTGTGTACAAAATATTGGGATGTACCCTATGACCCAATCAATGAGACTATCTTTGGGTACTCCGAGCAACGCCTGCCCCTCGTGCTCGAGGTCACCTGCTAAGGACGACGCCTCCAAGCACTCGTGGACAGCGGAGCATCACACACCATCTGCAACAAAACAGTAATCGACCGACTTTCGGGAAGAGTACAAGCCATCAGGATTCTCTGCAACGATGGTGGACGACAGCAAGTTACCAGTACACGGCGAAGCAGTGCTACACCTACAAATCGGGCCACTGCGCTAGAGACCTGCTCTGCCCATCACCAACATAAAAGGGCTTGACATGATCTTCGGGCGAGACTTCCTGAAAAGATTCAACCCCGAGATCAACTGGGTGAACCGCACCGCAAACATTTACAACAATGAACAGAGAGTACAGCTACCCAACTGGGACGATACAGGAGATATCCCAGTAGAGACACTCGCCAGATTCGAGAAGGACGTAAAGCGAACTGACACCGGGTTCCTGGCGATAGCAACAGAGGTGGAGAACGACGGAGAGAAAGCCTCCGAACCTCCAGAAAAAATCAAGGACTTACTGAAGGAGTTCCAAGACATTCTTCCTGACGATCTTCCGAACGAGCTACCGCCATACCGAACACATCAACACGAGATCGTGGAGGAACCGGGTTCGAAGCCGACCTTCCGAGCACCATA
Source organism: Closterium sp. NIES-67 (assembly GCA_027943415.1). Taxonomy (NCBI): domain Eukaryota; kingdom Viridiplantae; phylum Streptophyta; class Zygnematophyceae; order Desmidiales; family Closteriaceae; genus Closterium; species Closterium sp. NIES-67. The sequence goes on along the minus strand of BQMB01001376.1, from coordinate 170,091 downwards.
CCGGCTTAGCCCTACAGAGCTGACCGACATGAAAAAACAGATCGAGTATCTCCTAGCCAAAGGACTCATCCGGCCATCCACTTCGCCATACGGTGCCCCCGTACTCTTCACACCGAAACCGGACGGAAGCCTCCGCATGTGCATCGACTACCGAGCTCTCAACAAGCACACCATCAAGAATAAATATCCGATACCGCGAATCGATGACATGCTTGACCAGCTTCGGGGAGCTACGGTATTTTCCAAACTGGATCTGCGGTCCGGATACTGGCAGATACGGATGGCGGACAACTCTATCCACAAAACTGCTTTCCGAACTCGGTACGGATCATACGAGTATTTGGTAATGCCGTTCGGACTCACCAACGCACCGGCAACATTTCAAGCCGAAATGAACCACATTCTACGACCACTTTTGGACGAGTGCGTGGTGGTGTACCTGGACGACATCCTCATCTACTCGCGCGACATGAAGCAGCACGTCGAGCAGCTACGACGCGTCTTCGAAATTCTTCGACGAAAACGTTTCTACGTCAAACTGTCCAAGAGCGAATTCGCCCTTGAGAAGGTCCGGTTCCTAGGACACCTGGTGAGCGCTCAAGGAGTTCACGTCGACCCCAAGAAAATCGAAGCCGTACGTACGTGGAAGACACCCGAGAACGTGAAGGAGTTGCAGCAGTTCCTAGGCTTCGCTAATTATTACAACAGGTTTGTGCCACAGTATGCGAAACTTGCAGCACCCCTCACGAATCTGCTGAAGAAGAACACGCCCTATAAATGGGAACCAAAGCACCAAGAAGCCGTGGAGCAGCTGAAACAAGCGCTCACGTCCGCACCGGTACTCATCTTGCCAGATCCCGAACGCGACTACGTAATCGAAGCTGACGCCAGCGACCAGGCAGTGGGAGCAGTCTTGATGCAAGACCAGGGGAAGGGACTGCAACCAATCGCCTACCTCAGCAAGAAACTACATGGAGCAGAACTAAACTACCCGATACACGACAAAGAGGCCCTTGCCATCGTCATCGCCTTCAAAGCATGGAGATGTTATCTCGAAGGACGAAGAACAACCGTCTACACTGACCACTGCAGCCTGAAATACTTGAAGACACAACCCAACCTTTCCAGGCGGCAGGTCCGGTGGATCGACTTCCTTGAGACACACTTCCACTACAACATCGTGTACAAGCCCGGCCGTAAAAACAAAGCAGACGCTCTTAGCCGGCCTGCACACGTTGCCGCCGTTCAGATTGAAGGGATGAATCCACTACTCAAGGGACTCTTCACACACGGGTACGCCATCGACCCCGAAATCTCCTTGGCAGAAAAGCGACATTTGCTACAGTGGGACAGTGACATCGCATACCGGAAAGGATCAACGAAAATTTGGGTACCCAATTACCCTACTTTGCGCCAGTTACTACTCGAAGAATACCACGACGTCCTATATGCCGGACACTTCGGTAGCAACAAGACGCTCACCGGTATCGCCAAACACTACTACTGGCCCCACATGGCAGATGACGTACAGAAATTCGTCACCTCGTGTGATACATGTCAGCGGATGAAGAGCAGCAAGCAGAAAAAGGCGGGACTACTGCAGCCTCTTCATGTCCCAGAACAGCCATGGCAAGTGGTTAGCCTGGACTTCATCACCGGGTTACCAACTACCACCAGCGGTCATGACGCAATTCTTGTCGTCATCGACAAATTCTCCAAAATGGGACACTTCATCCCGACACACACGACGGCGCGCACCGAGGAGACAGCACAACTCTTCGTTCGTCACATCATCTCACAGCATGGCATTCCAACCACACTCATCTCCGAGCGAGACCCCAAGTTCACCAGCAAGTTCTGGAAGGAACTTATGTCTCTTCTCGGAACCAAACTTGCCATGTCATCCGCTTACCATCCGCAGACAGACGGACAGACCGAGCGCCTCAACCAAATTGTTGAGCAACTCCTCCGAGCAGCCTGCAAGGACGAGATCTCCAAATGGGACCTGCACCTGCCCGTTCTGGAGTTTGCTTACAACAACGCCACACATGCCGCTACCGGACAGACGCCGTTCTTCCTCTGCTACGGACGCCACCCACTTACACCACAGAAACCGACCATATCCGCTACAGTACAACCTGCACATGATTTCATCACAACCATGCATCAGCTTTGGGATCGGACCCACAGGCGCCTCCTCGACATTCAGCAGCAACAAAAGCGCCAGGCCGATCGCCATCGCAACAACCACACCATCACGGTGGGAGACCAGGTGCTTCTTGACACACGCAACCTGGACATCAGCCACCTCCCATCTAAACTGCGACGTCGCTTCTGCGGACCTTTTCTCGTTGAAGCACAGGTTACTCCTGTTACCTTCCGCTTGCGTCTGCCAGCCACCTGGAAGATTCACAATGCCTTCCATGTCCAACTTCTGAAGCCCTATCGGGATCCGAACACGCTCTTCGTCGGACGTCAACCGCCGCCGCCACCACCCGTCCTCGTCCAGAATGAACCCGAGTACGAGGTCGAGTCCGTGCTTGCACACCGCCGACGTCGGCATGGCGCCGTCGAGCTTCTCATCCGTTGGAAGGGTTAAGATCCTTCTGAGGACAGCTGGGTCCCTGAGTCCGACATGGGTAACGCCCGTCGTCCTCTGCATGACTACCTTGTCAAGCAGGGTGTTACTTCTACCACCCAGCTTTGAGGGGGGGAAGTGTGAGAGTACGACCCCGTTACACCACTTGTCCTTTTTCTTATTTCCTTCCTCTTTCATTCCTCTTTTTATCTCATCTCATTTGGTTTCCTATTCTCCATTTTCCATTAACCTTTGGTTTATCCTGCTATTATAGTTATATCACCGACCAGGCTTGGGATGTACTGGTGCGCTATCTGGCGTAATCCTGCCGTAATCCCTTAAAGCCAATAGCCCCGCGTGGCTGTACGCAGGTTGATTGTATCTTCTAGAAGGGTCTATTCCCTTAGGATAAGATAAACCTGGTTACCTTATGTACTTTGGAAGTATAAAAGCGCCTTGTACTGATCGATAGTGCAACCTTTCCTCGACACATTCGATCCTGTGACAGCGCAGGCATTCGTAGATGTAGTTATTGCGCGCTATTCCACCCCGCCCGCCGCTTCCGTCAGTCGCCTGATCCTGCCCCTGCTTTTTCGTGATCTCGCGTCTTTCCCCACTGTCGCTAACCTAGCCGCCCATTTGCGCACGCTAGACTCGACCTAACGCAATGCTTGCACTGAGGCCCAACCACACGTGTTCCAGCCCCCCCTCTGTGCTACCTTCTACCTGCTTGCCACCCGCCTCCCTGACCGCCTTGCTACTGCTCGCGATCGTTTTCTTAGTCTCCAACCCGCCGACCTCACCCTCACTGACTTTGTCGACACCCTGTCTGCCATAGAGACCCGCCAGTGCTCTATTGCCCAGACTAGCGGTACTGTGCCGGTCTCTATCTTTCAGGGCTGTGCGCTCGCTCAGTGCACTTTCTCTGACGGCTCTGCTGCTGTGGCTGAGACACCCGCTGCGGCGCGGTTCCGTCCGGGAAAGGGCCACCGCCCTAAGGCTGGGCGCGGCGGTGGTAGTAGAGGGGGTGGTGGTGGAGAAGGTGGTGGAGCCGGGTCGCCTGCAAGGAGTGCTGACGAGGGCGTTGGGCCTGGCACCGCCAAGCAGCAGCCTAAGCAGCAGCAGCAGGTTCCGCCGCAGGATCAGCAACCGCCGCAGCAGACGCCGCAGCAGCCGCAGCAGCCACTGCAGCAGCAGCAGCAGCGGCGGGTTGGTCGTCTCCAGCCCAGGTGGCCCGGCGCTGGTGGTGGCGGACGTCGCAGTGGTCGTGCGCGCGGCGTGACATCGGGTGGTGGTTCGTGTGAGACTACGACCCCGTTCCATTCCTTTCTCCTTGCCATCTTCCCTTTCTATTTCATTCCTCTTTTTATCCTGATTCATTTGGTCTTTATCTCATGCCATTTGGATTCCTATTCCTTATTTTCCATAAACCTTTGGTTGATCCTGCTATTATTATTATATCACCGACCAGGCTTGGGATGTACTGGCGCGCTATATCTAGCGTAATCCTGCCGTAATCCCTTAAAGCCAATAGCTTCGCGTGGCTATACGCAGGGTGATTCTATTTTATAGAATCTGGTTACCTGATGTACTTTGGAAGTATAAAAGCGCCTTGTATCAATCGATAGTGCAACCTTTCCTCGACACATTCGATCCTGTGACACTTGGTAATCAGAGCTTTTCTCACTCGGCCGCGCTTAGCTAAGCAGCAGCAGCAGGACTCCTGCCTCGAAAAACCGCTGGGGGCGACCAATATGACGCCGATTCTGGTGAGCACCAGCTCCGCATTTTTTCGAATTACCCCCTCCGCGCATGTTTTGAACAGGATGGCGAACTTCGACAATGCCGAAGTTACCCAGCAGCTCTGCGCAAGCATCCCTGCTCTACAGGAGGAGATGTGAGCCGACTGCGAAGCTTGGCGACAAGATTTTGAGCGAGTAACTCGACTCGCCGGCGCGCAACAGCGACGACGCAGCAGTCGCAGCAATTTTTCGAGGCTCTGAAACCGCGCCCACCTGAGCCGTTCGATCCGAGCGATCGAAATTCCGACGTCCGCAGATGGATCGCTGGCATGGAGATCGACTTCGCAGCCGTCGGATAGAGCTCGCCAGTCTGGGACGGACAACACGTACGACTCGCAGCAACACTGATGCAAGGACCGGCTCTCGAGTGGATCGGCGGTAACAGCACCCTCATCCACGGCGAAGCCACGTGGCAGCAGTTCTGCACCGACCTGCTGAAACGTTTCGAGGCGATAAATTCGGGTTTCCTTGCCCGGGAAAAAATTCATCGCCATCTACAGTTCGGGAGTGTAGCGCAGTAACCGTATTCCCGACCTGACCGAAGGGGAAAAAGTACAGTCGTACCTCGCCGGGCTGAAGACCGAAGTCAAACGACAAGTGGCAGTGACAAACTACGCGAGCTACAGTGATGTCATATCGGCCGCGGAACGCTTCGACATGGTCAACGCCGGGACACGACGGACGCACGTCGGCAGTACGCGACAGGGCGACCACTCGGCTCACCCCATGTTCGCCGATCCGATGGAAGTCGACAGGTTCGAAGGGCGGCCACGTCCGAAAAACACCAAATTCACGTGTGATTTTTGCGGGGTGCCGGGTCATCGAATCTTCCATTGCAATAAAATGAAAGCTGCACACGCTGAGTATCGGGCACACAACAGTGGCAGAAATCCTTCGGCCAATCAGAAGCCCAAAGACGTGACTCGCAAGTAATTGCGGATCTAGCTGGCGAAAAAGAAAAGATCCAAAAGCGGCCGTGGACCTCCAGAAAAATCAACTTCAACGCAGCTGATTTGACGCGAACAGGAGAAAATGATGGGGAAAAATCTTCATCCCACGACCAGTCTTCGTTAGAGGAAATCGCCGAGGAAAAATCTAACTCCGTGAAAAAGGACTCCGCCAAGACAGGGAAACTCCTTGAAGACCCAAGAAATTATAAGTTATCTTATAAAGATGCTTTAATGAAAACTTGTAATTCTCGAGGGGCTAGAGCCTAGGAGAAAATTCGGGAGGGACTCCAGAAAAAGCAGAAAATTGTGGAGATCGTACCGGTACCGGAGAACTTGGGGACCAAATTAAGGAGTGTGGAAAGAAGCCGACCTTTCCACGGAGTCAACGTCTTCTCCTGACACCAGCCCACAGCGACTACTCGTTCCCCAGGGAAGACGTCAGTGGAGCTGAAGCAGCTCAAGAGGAAGCTGGGGGTCTACAAGAAGCTGCAAAACCCCGAACTCCTTCTTTGGATGCATCCAGCTCGGCAACTTGTCGGCCGCTAAGAGGGTTTTGCGTTATCTTGTGAGTACGTCGGGCATGGGGCTGGTGCTTAGACGACGCAGGCCAGTGGTCCTTGGCACACAGACGCTTCTTGGGCAGATGACGCTGAGACCCTCAGGTCCTCCCAGGACTACTACTTTAGCCTTGGTTCAGGTGTTGTTTCGTTGAGAGCTACTCACTCCTCATCTGTTGCCGAGTCCAGCTGTGAGGCTGAGATCTACGCCGGTGCCATGGCGGCACAGGAGCTCCGCTGGCTGACCTTCTTGCTCACGGACTTAGGTGAGCGGCCTAGCTCTGCCCCGGTCCTGTACGCTGACAATAGGGCCATGATCCTCCCGTGTCAGGAGCCTCGACTTGAGGGCTGAGCAAAGCACATCCAGTTGCGGTACTTCCTCATGCGCGAGATACAGCAGCGCCGCTAGGCCTGCGTAGTACACTTGGCCTCCGGTGCCAACACGGCTGATATCTTTACGAAGGCGCTTGCGCCTAAAGACCATCAGCGGCACTGGGTACAGCTTGGTCTTGTTCTCGTAGCCTCTCATTTGCCAGGGCCTTGATTGTGTACAGACCTTTATATATATATTACTCTGACTAGCCTTGTGGCCTCTCCCAGTGGCTAGACTAGTAGTGCCGCCCTGTTCTTGCTCTTGTCTTGGTTTGTACTCGTTTGACTGGTCTTTAGACCCCTGTCTCAAAGGCTGGACTAGTAGTGCCGCCCTTAGCTGCTTGTCCGTTTGTTAGGCACTGCCCCTATATAGTCTAGGGGGTGTGTCAAAACATATCTTAGTATGTTATTGTAGACTGTATAGGTTTGTGCCTTAGAGGGTACAACACTTGCCTATACTCTCTTGTACTCTCACATTCTAGATTATTCTAGCATTCTAACATAGTGGACATCTCGTCACAGATTTTGTCGGTTGCTTTGGCATGATACGATTGGGCAACGGTATGTATGCCGTTCACCCCCGGATTTGGTGGACACATCGAGATCATTGGTCGGAAATCCTGACGTAGCGAATTCGCAACAAGTCGTGCGCCAATGCATGTGCGAGTTTACGTGATAGTGGCTTTCCGTCATTGGTGGCGATCGAAAACTTTTTTTTGGGCCGCTTCAAACCTCATTATCCAATTTCCGTTTTTTGGGTTGCGGAGCAACCTATTGCGATCGATTGGACGAGATTTTTTTTTCAAGTTTTGTTTACAAGAAAAAAGAAAAAATTCAGGAATAGGGGAAAACTCCAAATTCATTTAATCCTACATATTGCACTACATAGATTGATTATTGCCTGATTATCTAGAATGGTTGTTGGAAGGATGTAAACCGTAGTGTAAAATAGAAATTACACTACAATTTAGATCAAAACGAGGGTCAAAAATAAAAACAGGTGTTAATGTTTTCCATGATTTATTGTGGCGTATTTTTGTCGAGGACAAAAATAGGCAATCACTTCCCCAGCTGAGTGGGGGAAGTCAAAAGCCTAGATTTGTCGCAATCGGTTAGGGGGGGATTTTCAAGCTTAATGCCTACATATTACATTGCTTCAAGGTAATAAACTTCGTGAATACCAAAATCTGAATTGCACTTATCGCTCCCAGGTCAAATGACTACATTCAAGGAGAGAGTCAAGTGATCCTTCTTGAAACGATAAGAGCAATCCAATTTTTGACATCCACGAAACTCATTGCCACGAGTACCCATGCACTAGAGACATGAAATAAGCTGCATGCACCAAGCAAAAATTTGAAGTTGAAATAAGGGAAATATGATGCAGTCCAAAAAAACCAGCGAGGCACGGAGCATAATCCAACAACATCCAAAAATGTGGACCCTGCAGCCACACCACAAAAACCAATGAAACAAAAAAGGGAAAACAAGTTAGTAAAAAACCGTAGAAATAAAAAGAACGAGCATAAATTGGGAAAAAAATAAAGGAGCAACGTAGAGAACCAGTTCGCACATGTAAGGCCTAGCAACAGGTGAAGCAGAATGCCAAATAGGAGCGAGAGAGAAGAAAAAAATGAATGAAAATGAAAGAAGAGGAGTGGGTGGATAAAAGAGAACGGGGAAAACGGTGGTGCGGGAAGGGTGCAGCGAAAGAGAGAGCGAAAGAGAGAGAGAGGTAGCGTGGAATTTGGGTCGGCTACAGCAACAACGGCTGGATAGGGTGAGGGAGGTGGGGGAGACTATTTTTTAGGAGCCTCAGAAATAGACACGTACTGGAGGGGGTCAGAGAGGTGGGCATTGTCACTTGTTCACTGCTTAGCATTGCATCCTGTTAGGATTAAGGATGGAGTCTAGGTGAACTTAGGAGCTAGAATTACTCAAAATATAAATCCGAAATTCTGGACAGAAAAATCGTCTTCACAAGAAACGACGTCGACAAAAAACTAGCCGTTGGAATGTCGCGAAACTTGGATATGTTGTAGCTCTTAATCTCAGCTACCGTTCCCAATTTGAATCACGTTGATTGATGGAGTATTCGCGACGCTACGTCTTTCGACGCACTAGGGGGTAAGCTGTAGGAGGAGAACTTAACTCAATCTCAAGAGTTCAATCAAAGTTCAAGAATCTTACAAGGAATTAGAAGGAGCAAGAGAAAGGTTGGGATAGAAGAGAGGGATGAGAGGGAAGGTCCCAAGAGAGTCCCCAACCAAGGAAACCCCATAAGCACAAAGATTCCCTCCCTATAGGAACCTCAACTTTGACCTTTGTCCCTTCCCAACCAATCCATCCAAGTTGGCCACCCTTGCCAACCTAGCTTGGTTGTTCCCAACCTATTTGCAGCTGTTACAGTAGAGTGACAAGTTTCCCCAACCCCAAAGGTCCCAACTCCATATAAAGTCACCCCACAACTTCACTTAGTAACCGCCGCAATTGTAACGCAAGCTCATGAACTTTGAATCTTCATAGCTTTCGCGTTCTTGCTCCGATTGAAGCGATTCTTGTTGAGTCGAAAAGATCTTCTCAAGATCTATCATCACAAGAACCTGCTCAAACAAGAAATAACACATAACACATTCCCAAACTCCAGAACACACACCACACAAATGCTTGCACATTCAAACCACACATGCAAGTTGAAAACATGGGATGGGAGGCAAACAGAATGTGATAGCATATGATGACATCACACAACACATCCACCTCTCTCCACCTCTCTCCACCTCTCTCCACTGCCGCCCTCCTCCAGGAGATAGCGCGTGCGAGAGAGAGAGAGAGAGAGAGAGAGAGAGAGAGAGAGAGAGAGAGAGAGAGAGAGAGAGAGAGAGAGAGAGAGAGAGAGAGAGAGGTAGCACGAGTGAGAGAGAGAGAGAGAGGGGTAGTGCGAGAGAGAGAGAGAGAGAGAGAGAGAGAGAGAGAGAGGAGAGAGAGAGAGAGAGAGAGAGAGAGAGAGAGAGAGAGAGGGAGAGAGAGAGAGAGAGAGAGAGAGAGAGAGAGAGAGAGAGAGAGGTAGCACGAGTGAGAGAGAGAGAGAGGGGTAGTGCGAGAGAGAGAGAGAGAGAGAGAGAGAGAGAGAGAGAGAGAGAGAGAGAGAGAGAGGGAGGGGTAGTGCAAGAGAGAGAGAGAGAGAGAGAGTGTGAGAGAGAGAGAGAGAGAGAGAGAGAGAGATAGAGAGGGAGAGAGAGAGAGGTAGAGGGGGGTAGAGAGAGAGAGAAAGGGGGGTGTGGGAGAGAAAGAGAGGGAGAAAATGAGTGAGAGAGAGAGGGAGAGAGAGAGAGAGAGAAAGAGAGAGAGAGAAAGAGAGAGAGAGAGAGAGAGAGAGAGAGAGAGAGAGAGAGGGAGAGAGAGAGAGAGAGAGAGAGAGAGAGAGAGAGAGAGAGAGAGAGAGAGAGAGAGAGAGAGAGAGAGAGAGAGAGAGAGACCCGCTGGCATAAATCACCATTCCATTCAAACCAGACAAGGAAGCGGAAGGATGGAAGAATGAAAGGAAGGGACGAAATCCAGGAAGGGGGAAGGACGGAATGGAAGAAGAACGGAGCAAGAAATGGAATCTGATCGAACATGGTAACGGAACTGTAAAGCAAATAGAGAAGCATCAGAGGTAAAGCTAGTAGAAATGAAGGACAAAAACAAGGTAGTAGAGGAAGGACGAGGACAGGAAGGTAAGGAAAATGCAAGGGGGAGGGGGTGGGGGATGTAAAACTATGATGCCGAAATAGATGAGGCAACAGATGTTGGCGAAAGCTAGAAACGGGAAAGAAAGGGAAGTATCAATGTAAGAGCTCGCTAAATCCATATATGAGGAAACAAAAGGAGTGTGAATAGCAAAGCAGAAAAAAAGTAAAGGACAACAACCAATAGAAGGAATGAAAAGAAAGCAAGGAATAGAGAATGGAACGAAGAAATGCAGAAAGAATGGAAGGACTGGACGAAAGGGAAATCAAGGAAATAAGCAAAATGAATGAGAAAGGATGAAAGAATAATAACTGAGGAATTCGAATCAGCAAAATCGGGAAAGAAAACCTAGAGGAGAATTGAAGGAGGAAAACGAGAAGAATTAAGAAAATCACAACTAGGGAGGAAGAAAGAATGAAAAGTTAAATGAACGAACGTGGAAGAAGAAAGGACAGGAGATTAAACAAAAGAGGAGGAGAGCAATGCGAGGAACGGAGAGGCGAACGGGGGAAAAGAAATGGGCTTGTGCTTTCCGCGTTTCCAAGATGCGAATTTGGGATGGAAAAGGGGGATAAAATGTAAGAGCTCGACGAAAAGGAAGGGGACGGAATCGAGCGGAGAAGAGGAAAAGCGGGTGAGAGGAGGGGTTAGAAGGCATATCGTGCATCTAAGTTGAAATCAACCACTTACATTTCGTTTACTGAAAAGTGAGAGAGAAGACTGCACGGAAAAGTAGGTTTGCCACTATGTCACCATAGCTAGAGAAATCTATCGTATAGCTGGGAGCAAAAAAGCAGCAGCATCTGATGGCGCGTTGCTGCCTAACCAAGTGCTGCCTAACCAAATGCTGCCTATACTCACTAGCTGCTGGAAGAAAGAAACATGTGAGATTAGGATATCGAGGAAGAGTAGAGAAGATGTTCGAAGAGTAGGGCTGAAACAAGCACATTTTCTAGACTCTCTGAACCCTCGAGCGGACCAGCTGCGTTGGAGCCAGGTTTTTGCAGCTCTGAAGAAGCTTTTGTTTTCGGTCAGAAATTGCCCCATGATACTGAAATTCGCGGAATGATGTTTTTTTAATGTGAATGACTTGTAGTGTAACTTCAGAAAGCGCGTATGTAGCGCGTAATGCATCCAGTGGCGAGCTCGGGGGTTTTGCCAGTGCTTGAGGAAAAAAAATCAGTATCGTGTGGCGAGTGTGGCTAGGCGGGTGTCTTTTCCACGTCAGATTTTACTTCCGTCTGGCAGTTGCGCGTGACTGGGGAAATCAAACAAAAATAGCCAGGTGGCCAGATATGTTCGCCAAATGTCGTCTACAGTGGAAACAGTAACCACACAATCAAACAAAATCACAACGAAAACTCTCAGCGGCAGGGCATTTGGCGGAAAGGCGAAAAAAAACGCACAAAAAACATACGATACATTCCTAAAATTGGGCTACAGCGGAACAATAGGGAACAAAAAGTTCTGGAATACTGTACAAGCAGAAACAAACAAAAAGAAGAACCAATTCAAACAGCGTGGCACAATTTTGAATCAGGAGCGCAAACTCTGATGCACATGGTATAACTTAAAGCGCACCTAAATAAAGTAAACACACTTTGATGTTCGTTGATCACGCGTTTCTGTTGATGATGCTTTTCCGCCGACGTCTCACTGCTGATGTTCTCACGACGACAAGGTTCCAGGCTCCCCAGCTGGTGTTCTTCTCTGATGTCCGCTATGGAAGGCTGCACGTTACCTTGGAGATGGAGGTGGATGCGGAGTTCATGTGGACCAGAGAGGTGGATCACCAGTGCGCTGATGGCAAGAAGCTGTTCTGAAGAGGCAGCATTTGCAGAACAAAGAGTGCCTGGTGGAGAAGGCTAGGAACCCCTCTGCGATTGATGTCTTCTTCAAGAAGTTCCCGGCCGCTTTTACCCCTGAGGTGATTCGTCGCCCCCTGGTGGTGCAGAAGCTAAGAAGAGAGGTATGTCGGCGTTCGCGAGGGGCTCCTGATTACATCGGGTGGCTGATCCGGTGTCTAGGTTGGACACGGATGTTATCAAAGGTCTGGTGGAACTTCACCCGGGCGACGGTTTCCACTGGCGTCACTATGTGGCTGACCCAACTCAAGAGGGGAGGAAGCTGCTTGCGTATTACCCAAAGCTTACCTACTCTCTCTGCTCTTGTCATCACTTGACGAAGTTCCATGATGACTTCGTTGAGAAGCGGCAGGAAAACATCGCGAAGTGGAACTTGCCTCTTGAGAGGGTCCATCAGTCAACGGTAACCTTTGGTCCCACAGCCGTAACCTTTGTTCAATCTCACCTAACGCTGCTGCCACAGTGTACTGCACTGACTGCTCTCACTTACAATAATTTTTTCTGTTCTTCTAGTACACTGACTTTCCTGTCTCTTGTTCCACGGTCAGCTGCTTCTTTAAAGTCTGTAGGCCCTGCGAAGCTGATCATGCGCAACACGGCGGTGGTGCTTACCTCAACTGGGGTGAGCAGGGAGGACTGGATCTGCTTACTGAGCTCCTGCGGCAAGGCCCGTGGTAAGACTCTTGCAGCGGCGGAGAAACACGTCCTACAGCTTCGTCACCGTGATGGTCTACTGAAGGAGGGTCCTACTGCATGGAAGGACCAAGGGAAACTGAAGATGGTAGCAGTGTTGAAGACCTTCGAGTAGTGACACACAGAGGAAGGTCGGCATCACCTACTGTGGGATAGGGGAAGCGGGTGGCAGCCTGTTCCAAGGAGTAGCCTGTTTTTACATACCTTTATTTCTGCCATTACGCACATGGTGTAGGTAGTCCGCCAGCGGTAGGACCTGTGTATCACCCTCATACAGTGACGGAAAAAACTGTCCATATCTTGACCCTTTGAGAGGCTAAAATGCGTGTGTATTTTTCATACAGAGTCTTAAAAACAGGGGGCTTTAATATACTAGTATAATGCCTCCAGAGCAAGAAGAGCACATGTCATGCAGCCTGAAAGGGCATGTTTATAATGCCAAACCAACAACCACATTCACCAAGCACTATTCGGACACTTTTGGCCAGATTTGAAGAAAGTGTTTAACAATCCAAAATCAGTACCTAGTCCACCTCCCCTTAGCCCTAACTACTGCCTTCACCCTCCTAGGCATACTGTTGATGAGGCCCCTGCACACATCCGCCCCAATGCCATCCCATGTTTCTTGCACCCGCTCCCAAGTCTGGAGCATCCCTGTGGGGGGGTGCTCATACTTGGCAAGCTCCCTTTTGAGGTGTGCCCATAGGTGCTTGATGGGGTTGAGATCAGGGGAGGAGGAAGGCCAAATGAGGACTGCATACGGCTGCTCAGCCAGCCATGTTTGCACACGGCGGCTCTTGTGCTTGGGGTCGTTGTCATGCTGGAAAATTACATCCGAGGGGGTTAGACTCTAGAAATCGATAGTTTGAGCAAGCTCATCATGTAAAATGCTTCTGTACAGCTCCCCATCCATGCGGCCGTCAATCTTACACATATAGCCCGGGCCATCATAAGTCATGCATCCCCATACCATAAATGACCCGCCCCCATGCTTGACGGTTTGCTGAATGTGGTGACGTTGCAGGGCCGCCCCGTCGCGTATCCACGCGTACTTGCGGCCATCACTGGAAAAGCGGTTGATCTTGGTCTCGTCGGACCAGATAACCCGCTTCCAGTCTTCAATGGTCCAGTCAAGATGCGCCCTGGCGAAATCGAGTCGGTCTCTGATATTTCGGGCAGAAAGTCGCGGCTTCTTCGGTTTCTGCACGGCTACTAAACCGGAGTTCTTCAGGGCGTTGCGCATGGTTCTAGGGCATATCTTGATGCCGCGCTCTGATTCTAGAAGTTTCGTGGCTTCTATGCTAGTATTCGCTCGGCCAGAAGTGACGGCTCGGACCAGAGAGCGCCTATCACGAACCGAGAGTATGCACGGTCGGCCGTTCCTAGCAACATTCGGCCTGACCGCTAGGCTGCTCGAGCGCTGGGAGGCTTCGTGAGCATATTTCTGTACCGTGCCTTTTCCTATTCCTAATGCTTTAGCGATTTGTCGAATACTCTGGCCCTGTCTAATAAGTGTCGCGATCCTATCTTTCTGGCTCGAAAAAAGCGGTCGCATCGTCGCTGGGGGCTTGGCGTAGTTGCCGCTGGACTATCGAGAGAAAAATGGCAGCGTAGGTTGCGAGGTCGCGTAATGCAGGCAGGAAATAGATCTGGACGCGAAGTGGGCCTTAAGTGTCCGCATCGAGTAACGAACGCTTATTATTGTACTCTTTACAATAAACTCGATAAAAGCTACAACACCCAAGTGCATTGAGTAGCTGACGTCAAGGGGCACAGTTTGCAATATGTTATGGTTGGGTTAAGACAACAGATCATGCCAAAATCACGAAGTCTATGTACTGCAGTGGATTAATAAGCCCACTTATTTCCGTCACTGTAATTCATTTTTACTTGTCAAAACATCATGAACTTGATAAACAGTGCCATTTTGTGGACAAATTGTTCCGTCACTGTACCTGCGACGCCCTTTAGGCTTCACTGGGTCCTTCCCACCTGGTATTGAGTGGAGCCTGTGCCGCCTTGTCTACAGTCTGCATCAGGCGCCCCGTAAGTGGCATGACACGCTTCGCACTACACTTGCCACTCTTCAGTTCTTCCAGTCCCCTGCTGACCCCTCGCTCTTTGTCCGTGCTGGTCAGGCTCTGTTCTACATACTTGTGTACATAGATGACCTCATCTTTGCTACTCCAGACAGAGGCACCATGCAAAGGAATTGGAGCTGCTCAGGTGACACACCTGTACAGACCTCATCTTTACTCTAGTGAAGGCTGAACTGCTGAGGCGACACACCTGTATAGACCTGGGAGAGCTGCAGCGTTATCTGGGCCCCTAAATCTTTTGTGACCATGCCGTGTGCAAGATAACACTCTCCCTAGTCCCATATGGTATAGCAGATCCTCCAGCGATTCGCTCTTCAGTTCTCTTCAGCACATCCCACCCGTTTGCGTGTACATCACAAGCTCTCTGCTCCTGTTCTGGTTGAGCTGGCCGAGCCTAGTGGTCCATATGCAGAGCTGGTGGGATGCCTCATGTACCGGATAACGTGCACTTGTCTAAATTTAGCGTACCTTCTTAGTATCCTTGATCGCTTTGTTGCGACTGGCAAGCATAGACCAGAGCACTGGTCGGCTGCTAAGAGGGCACTGCAGTATCTGGCAAGTGCATCAGTGTTGGGACTTGTGTTGGGAGGACAAGAGCTAGTGGTTCTCACTGGACACATAGACGCATCATGGGCTAACGACTTGGAGACACTCAAGTCCTCACAGGGTTACTGCTTCAGCCTTGGTGCGGGTGCGGTCTCGTAACGGTCCACTAGGTCGTCGTCTGTAGCTCCGTCCAGTTGCGAGGTAGAGATCTATGCTGGGGCCATGGCCGCTCAGGAGCTCCGCTGGCTGATGTTCTTTCTCACAAACCTAGGTGAGCAGCCTAGCTTTGCCTCGGTACTGTTTGCTGATAATAGGCCAACGATCCTCCTATGTTAGGAGGCTAGACTTGAGGGCAGGGCGAAATACAGTGACCGAAACAATTGTCCGGATGTTTTGCATAAATTAGGGTTTTTGAGCTTTCCGACCACTGTACATAAAGTCTTAATGTTTAATTGTGGTACAATTTGGGAGGGACACATAGTGGATGTGTTCACAGCACAAAAATCCATGATAGTAGACTGGATCTAACTTAGTGCCAAAAGATATACGAAGAGTACACCAGGACAATTATTTCCCAGGACAAAGAGCAAACTTCCGCGCAGAGTTTCTAGTACCTAGTCCACCAACACTTGGCCTTGATCACCACTTGCACCCTCCTAGGCATGTTATCTATGAGGTTAGTGCAAACCATTACAGGGATCTTCTTGCATTCTTCCTGGACCCACGCTTTTGCATAAGAGGGTGAGCACTAGGAAAATTGCGAAGGATTTGAGCGTATGCAAGAGTATTGTGAACGATTTCTGACTGAATGTTATCTCTGAGACTAGCCATGCTGAGGTGTGGCCAAAGATGCCATAAGACGATTGACTCCGTCTTGCGACGGATTGTCTTCGTCGTACCTTTGTAGAGTAAAATTACGAGCAGACAGGTGAAAACTAGCATATCTATCATGAAACTTAGGGTCACATATCACGGTCGACTGTGCACCCTTGTTCTATAAGAATCATGCTAGGATTCGTAGGTCTTATCACAATGCACTAGTCAAAGGAGTCGCAACTGTTCAGAAAGAATATCCGGGTTGAGGTGTGGTGAGGAAAAGGGTCACTCCAGTGCAAAATACTCATACTCTCCAAGCCATTTCAAGCCATGTGTCCCGCCTAGGCTTGGAATGGCTTGGAGAGCATGAGTTTATAGCACTCGAGTGGCCCTCATCCTCACCAGACCTCAACCCAGATATTCTTCCCCACGAGTCGGGGCTTCTTCGGCTGCTGCACCGTAACAAAACCCGTAGATTTTAATGTGTTTCTATTAGTGAAAGGGTGCATAGTCGGCCGTGCTATGTTACCCTAAGTTTCTCGACAGCTATGCTAGGTTTTACCACTCTGCTCGTAATTTTACCCTACAACAGTACGACGAAGACGATCCGTGATAAGATGGGACTAATCGACTTATGACATCTTTGGCCACACCTCAGCGTGGCTAGTCTCAGAGATAACATTCAATCTGAAATCGTGCACAATACTATTGCATACGCTCAAATACTTCGCGATTTGCTTAGTGCTCACCCCCTTATGCAAAAGGGTGGGTCTAAGAAGAGTGCGAGAAGATCCCTGTAAATTTTTGCACCAACCTCGTAGATAACATGCCTAGGAGGGTGCAGGTGATGATCAAGGCCAAGTGTTGGTGGACTAGGTACTAGAAACGCTGCACGGAAGTTTGCTCTTTGTCCTGTGAAATAATTGTCCAGATGTACTCTTTGTATATCTTTTGGCACTAAGTTAGATGCAGTCTACTATCATGGATTTTTGTGCTATGAACACATCCACTATGTGCCCCTCCCAAAGCATACCACCATTAAATATTAAGACTTTATGCACAGTGGTCGGAAAGCCCAAAAACCCTAATTAATGCAAAACATCCGGACAATTGTTTCCGTCACCGTACTTCCTGTTGTGCGAGTTGCAGGAGCACGGTCAGGCTTGTATAGTACAGTTGGTCTCAGAGACCAACACTATTGATATCTTCACCAAGGCCCTTAGGACCTCGTGACCATCAATGATTCTGTACTCAGCTCAGTCTAGTCTTAGTTGCCTCTCCGTTGCTTGTATCTTGATATGTACTATACCTGCTCTTTACTTGCTACTCAATACCTATTGCCCTGTTACACTTGCTGACTGACCTTTTGGCCCCTGTCTTAGTGGCTAGACTAGTAGTGCTCCCCTGAGCAATTTTGATACATACTCCAGAGGCGAGACTAGTAGTGCTGCTTTGGACTTCTATTTCTTGTTATGGTTTAATTTTTATTGATGGTCGTAACCAATTATATAGTACATGCAACTTGGAGATACTGCAAGCTTGACTACTGCCATCGAACCTACAAGAGCTGCACCATTTTTTAGGGTTCGTTAATTACGTTCGGAGATTTATCCCGAATATGGTGGGGGTAATTGCACCGTTGACCGACCTACTGTGGAAAGGGGCCGAGTATAGGTGGGGGGAGAGCAATCTGCCTTCTCTGCACTAATAATTTTAGTGTGCTCAGCATCTGTCCTTCGCATCACCGATCCTCACCGTCCGTTCGGAGTCATCACTATCGGAGCAGTATTGTTACATGACTTTGGCGATGACCTACAGCCAATCGCATACGAGTCACGGAAGTTACACCCACCTGAGCGAAACTATCAGATACACGACAAGGAAATGCTTGTGATCATGGACGCTTTCAAAGCCTGTCGGTGCTACCTGACAGGGGCGGTCGTGAAAGTATGGATAGATCATCGCAACCTTCAGTACAGTACATTTGTGCGCAGCCACTGCTTAACCTGCGATAGATTTGGTAGTTGAATTTTAGGAAATCCAATCTCCACTATACTTTCACATACAAGAAATGGGCATCCAACATTGCAGACCCCCTTTCTCGCCCATCCACCAATCTCAACTCAATCATCCTCGCTCAAACATCCCTGCTCTCAACAAGCCTATTTACCAACGACTACTAGACAGACCGATTCTTTACATTGGGCGCGTACGAATAGCTCGCAAGGACTATGTTAAAACAGGGACTGACCGCATCTGGGTACCAGAATACAGTCTTTTACGAGGGTTATTACTACAAGAAGCCCACGACAGTCTCAGGGCACTTTGGAGTGGAAAAACAGCAGGATGGACCTCCTGCTCTAAAACCATGTTAGAAGAGGGTTTTAGCTAGGTAGGAGAAAGTAGCAAGAGAAAAGAGGGTCACGAGAAAAGAGAGAGGGGAACAAGAGTAGAGATGTCCCCTCTATAGTAAGCACAAGTACTTTGTAGAACACCTACAAAGCCTACACAACTATATATATAGTATAAATGTTGACGTGAGGGTCCATACTATTTGCAACCGTATAAATGCACATCACAAAAAATTGACTGAATTTCCCAGGAGTTCCTAGGGTGATATATGGGGGGGGTTACGGTACGCTTTACTGACAAAAACCAGGATACAGAAATAAGACCGCTATGTATGGTCTTAACTAAGACCGCCGACGTCGCGCTTAATGGCTTCTGTTGCTCGCTAGCGGGCATTCTGTAATATTTCTGCAAACTGTTGGGCTCGTGGCACGAGATGCTCGACGTTGGGGGTGATGGGTACTGTAGGGTTCTGATCGTCGTTGAGGTAGAATGGGGATTGTCGGGTAGTGCCTAACGGGAAGTTGTCACACGAGAACTCAATAAGTGGCAGTGGTTGTTCTCAGCCAGACACGTCACCATAGGTGGCGCGAATCAGTTGTTCCATCGTCTGATTGGTCTGTTCTATTTGTCCGTCAGCTTCGTGGTGATAGGCGGAGGAAAAATATAGGCATGTGCTAAACTGGCCCTACAAATTTCGCCAGAAGTTAATTTGACACTTCTGTCAATGCTGGGTCCACGCATGGCACAAGAACTAAAATGCATAGGATAATAAAATCCGCGCATGGTCCTATACAATATCCTGACCCCACTCCTCACAACCCCTCATCATCACCCTCAAGGCACAGCCCCCCCATGGCCCGATTCAACGACGCCACGGGGAGGCTGCCGTCTAGGCCATCCTAAACCCTGCCATCGGTGCTCTGTGCCATCCATGACTTGATAGTCATGGATGCACGCATCTGGGCTGCGCTCAACCGGTGACGACGTTCCGCCCCTGGCTGAATGCGTGCTCGTTTGGTGCCGAGGTTGCAGGGATGGCAAGGTAGTCGCAAGCCATCGCCTGCAGCCCTGGCAGCGACGAGCGGCTGCGCCACCAAGCAAGCAGGCACTCGTCCATGACCAGATGCGTCTCATGGAGGTACTTGTCGACCTCGTCCGGTGTGGTCACCCCTGCCTTCGCCTCCCTCAGCCATCTATGAGCCCAGCATGTCAAACAAGAGCCCCCCTCCCCTGCCCCGTACCCCCTCCCCATCCTCCTGCCCCTGCCCTCGTCCCAGCCCACGCCCCCCCTCCCCCCCCCCCCCCCCCCCCCCCCCGAGCTCGTCCCCTCTTGCCTTGCGTCCACTGCACGCCTGCGCTACTCGTCCAGGTACGACTTCAAGCGTTTCCTGACCCATGCCAACAGCTCCTCCTCACGCACGTCACGCACCGCCCTACGCGCCCCACCAACTGCCCTCGCCAGCCGCTCATTGGCCCCCTCCCATCTCTCGAGCTGGAAGTACAGTAGGTCTGCTTGAATCTGGGGTCCAAGAATGTGGCCACTGCTAACTTCTCGCTGATGCCGTACACATACTTCTTAAGAACCTTCAGAGCCGCCTCTGTCATCTGCCTATACAGCTCCCCAGTCCCAGTGTCATGGTAGATGCGCTCAAGCTCATTCATAAGCAGGTTATACTGCGGCACCATTACTGTGGCAGTGGGGTGTAACGGACCCTCTGCCGCAGTAGTGACGTCATGGAACGGCTTGAGGAAGTCCACCAACACCCTCAGGGCGTCCCAGTGAGCGTCAGCAAGGCGGACATGCGAGGCCTGCTCGCGTGTCTGCCTATCCTGCGCGGACTGTAGGATGGGGGGTGAGGCATGGGAAGTGGCAAATGGTAAGGCTTAGGTGCAGGGAGGGGTGAATGAATGGGCTTCGGGGGGGTTAGGAGAATGTAGTGAGGTGGAGAGGCACGCGACATCAAAGTAGAGTAAATTCGCGCCAACCATACCTGGAGTCGGGAGAAGTAAAGCAAGAGGGGCTCATTCAGCTTCAGGAACCGCTCCACCATATCATAGGAGGATCCCCAGCGAGTGGGGGTGTCGCTGATGAGGCGGAGAACGCGATTGCCCTCCCCCGCCAGCCGCAGCTGCTCGTCCTCGATGCTCTCCGAGCGTGTGGTGCTCCACCCAATGAACGAGGCCATCTCCCTCACCCGCTTGAGAGACTCCGCCACGGCCGGAACACTTAGCGCTTTCCAAAACGTGAGGTTCAGAACGTGGGCCAGGCTAAGTTGGAGAATACGCACCTCGAGTGTTGTACTCTAGCATTTTAACGCTAGAGTACATACGCTGTACGCTCTGTCAAGGGGGTGGTGGTAGGCTTGAGCATAGACCCGACCCGACCCGACCCGACTTTGCCCCACCCGAAGTCGGGTGCGGGTCAGGTCAGGTCGGGTCGGGTGGGGTTTTAGGTCTAGAAAAGTTAACCCGGCCGGGTTTTGAAGGGTCAGGTTTAAGGAAACCCGATCTCGGGTCGGGTGGGGTCGGGTTATAGCAGGGCAGAAACGGTTTTTTGGACCCGTCACTGTATTTTATGGCTTTAGGGTCACCCAGGTGGGTTTTATACTGTTTGGTGACCGTGTCTACGTGGCTGTGTTTATTGTGCTTCCCTAACAAGTAGCATTTGGTTGTTGTGCGTTGTAAAATATATTTTCTAGCCTGATATGTGACTAGAACAATGCATTTCACTCACTCTTAACAGCACCCATGCTGTTTGGGTGCTGTTTTTTGCTTGTTGAGATGCCTAATGAATGCTGGATACATAATGTAGCATGCCACTAGAGTGCGTGTAAAAAACCATGCCTAAACAACCCTTTAGCTCAATGCTGGGTTTGCCAAATAAGGACTCGGGTGCCAACCTTAGAGCACGGATGACGTGTCTAAGATTGAAGTTTGGCCTTAGGTTGCAAGTCAAGGGCTGCACAAATCCCATACAGCCCAACCATTTCCCCCAGCCATCAAACCTCCATCATCCCCCTCTCCCAAATGAGCCCATCACAACCCAAAGTCCTCACCCTCGATGCAAAGCTCCTTCAATGCGTGTGCAGCTACCGGCCCCAGGAGATGCTCACCCTGGTGCTCTGTCATCCATGACTTGATCATCATGGATGCACGCACCTGGGAGGTGCTCAACCGGTGGCGCTGCCACGACACTATGCCTCGCCCCTGACTAAACGCTATCTCGCTAGCAACGGATGTGGCCGGGATCGCCAAGTAGTCGCGAGCCATGGCCCGTAGGCCAGGCAGGTCTACCCTATTGTGCCAGAGTTTTAGGGGGCAGCCAACCTTAAGCCGAGGCTCCACCAGGTACCTCTCCAGCTCATTAGGTGCCTTGACCCCCGCCGATGTCGCCTGCTTGTCCATCCTGACGAACAGCTCGTCCACAAGATCATGCCCCCCTCCCCCAACCGAACTGCCACCCTCACCCCCGTCGCCACACTCGACATGAACCGCTGTAGGTCTGCTGGTTCCCTCCGTCCCCTCAGTCTCCCCACCGCCATGCAGCTTAGCCAAGTACCTGCCAAGGCACTTCCGAACCAGCTTCGCCACCCTCTCCTCGTCCAGCACTGGGACCACTCTGGCTGTGCCTGTAGTGTCGGTGGCCAGCTGCTCGTTCTCTGCCTCCCACCGCGGAAGCCTGAAGTAGTGCTTGTAGCGTGGGTCGAGCATAGTGGCCACTGCCAGCTCCTTCGTCACCCCATACTCGTACTTCTTCAGGACCTCTAGTGCCTCCCATGCCATGTCTTTGATCACAGGCATGGTCTTCTTGCTGTGGTACATCGTCTCGAGGTTATCGATGAGTAGGTTGTATTGAGGGACTACCGCAGCGGCTGTTGTATACAGCGATCCCTCAGCCGCTGTGGTGAGGGATTTGAACGGCTTCAGAAAAGCCGCTACCTCCTCAAGGGCCTCCCAATGGTCATCCCTCAGGTGGTACTTGCTCTGGGAGTCTGGTTGCTTCTTCGAGAAGCTTCCGGGTTTGGAGGGTTTAGCGGGGTGGACACGGGACAGGAGGGGGGAGATAGGAGAGGAAGGACGGAGTGAGATGTGAGAGCATGCCTTTTTGGCTTGCCATGAGCCATGTGCCATGCCATGCCATGCGCCATGAAGTGCCATGTGCCTTGCCATGCCATGCGCCATGCCATGTGCCATGCCATGCCATGCCATGCGCCATGCCATACCATGTCATGTAATGTGTCATGCCATGTGCCATGCCATGCCATGCACCATGCCATGCGATGCGCCATGTCATGCCATGCGCCATTCCATGCCATACGCCATGCCATGCCATGTGCCATGCCATGCCATGCGCCATGCCATGCCATGCGCCATGCCATGCCATGCCATGCCATGTCATGTCATGTGTCATACCATGTGCCATGCCATGCCATGCGCCATTCCATGCCATGTGCCATTCCATGCCATGCGCCATGCCATGCCATGCGCATGCCATGCCAAGTCATGTCACGTGTCATGCCATGTGCCATGCCATGCCATGCCATGCCATGCCGTGTCATGTCATGTGACATGCCATGTGCCATGCCATGCACCATGCCATGCCATGCCGTGTGCCATGCCATGCCATGTCATCTCATGTGTCATGCCACGCGCCATGCCATGCTTACCTCCAGCCGAGACAAGTACACCATGAGGGCCATCTTGAGGTCGATAGCACGCCTCAGCATCTCATAGGTGGAGCCCCAACGAGTGGGTGTGTCAGTCATGAGTCGCAGCACCCCCACGCTTGGGCCATCCGCAACTCGGATCTGGTCCTCCTCAAAGCGCCTCGAGTGCGTGACAGACCACCCAACATGCATAGCAAGGTCCCTCAGACGCTTCAGTGGCTCGGCGACCGCCCCCACTACTAGTGCCCGTTGAACCGCTAGGTTCAAGATGTGCGCAAGGCACCTGTGGGAATGGGGGGGACAAGGGGGGCGGAGGCAGGGGAGGAGGAGGGGAGAAGGGCCGAGCGATCACGGGTCCACTCAAGTTCAGATTTACACGACACAAGCCCGCAAGTAAGAGGCCCCAGATAGAGTGGAAGCATATGCAAGGAGCTCTATTTCTAGCGCATTACTTGAAGTGCATGTTCTTCTGTAGGACTGCATTGGTGGTGCGGGCCCTCGGTATGTCTTGTCTCCCGCCAGGATCTTGAAGGTCTTGGCATTGTTCTCGGCATTGTCTGTTGTCACGCCGAAGACTTGGTCTAGCAGCTGCCAGTCGATGAGTACCTTCTTGAACACGTCCGCAATGAGATCTCTTGTGTGGGACCCATGCAGCTGCTCAAACTCGAACGCTGCCTGGCGCAACTTGAAGTCCGAGGTGATGTAATGGCCAGTGACCGCCATGAAGGCTTGCTTGCTGGGGCTGGTCCAGATGTCAGTCGTGAAGGAAACCTTCCCTGCTGCCCCGTCTCCAACCACCTCCTGCTGCAGCCACTCGCGTGCAACATTCCCATGCTTCATCATGGTATTTTAATACCCGCCAGGCAGGTCCTGATATACCCGGCCCGGATTAGCTTAAAAGTGGGTAATGCTACCCGCCCATAAAGGAAGGCCTAAACGAGGTCTGGTTTTTTACACGAATGCATTTTTCTGGTCGTCTATCTGTCTCCCAGGTTTGTGACAGCAGCGTGGTCATGCAGAAAAATGTATTCCAGATTTTTGTGGGCTTTTAGCCACCACGATACTCCTGTACTTGCCTAGCTTGTTTTGGATTGCGCTACAAGGCATCAACAAATACCTACTGTATGTTTCACACACGCAATCCATTCTACGGCTGGTCTTAATCATTTAACAAGCATGGAACCATGTCTGCATGGCCCTATAGCTCAATGCTGGGTCCGAACATGGCACAAGCACTGGAATGTGTACGATCTGAAAAACTAAGCAATGGGGCTGTATCCTGCACCCACTCCTCACAACCCCTCGTCGTCACCCTCAAGGCACAGCCCCCCCATGGCCCGATCCAGCGTCGCCACCAGGAGGCTGCCATCGGCGCGCTGTGTCATCCATGACTTGAGAGTCATGGTTGCATGCACCTGGGCAGTGCTTGGTGCCAAGGTTGCAGGGATGGCAAGGTAGTCTCGTGCCATCGCCTGCAACCCCGGGTTCGACGAGCGTGTGTGCCACCAGGCGAGCGGACACTCATCCATGTCCAAACGCGCCTCCTGGAGGTACCTGTCAACCTCGTCCTACGTGGCCACTCCCGATCTCGCCTCCACCTCTTCCATCACTGAGCCCAGCAGGTCAAACAAGCACCCCCCCACCTCGGGGCCTGGCCACTTTCCTCGCCCTGGCCCGCACCCCCCCTCTGCTCGTCCCTTCCTGGCCCCCGTCCACCGCACGCCTGCTCTGCTCGTCCAGGTAGGATCTCAAGCGCATCCTGACCCATGTCAGCACCTGCTCCTTAGTGACGTCGCGCACCACCCTATTCCCCCCACCGGCTTCACCCGCAAGCCGCTCGTGGGGCCCCTCCCACCGCTCGAGCTGGAAGTAGAGCTGCTTGAACCTGAGGTCAAAGAATGTGGCCACAGCCAGCTCCTCGCTGATGCCCTACACATACCTTTTCAGCACTTTAGAGCCACCTCCGCCATCAGATTGCACAGTTCCCTGGTCCCAGGGTCGTGGTAGAGACTCTCAAGCTCATCCATGAGCAGGTTGTACTGCGGCACCACTGTGGCAGCAGTGGGGTACAACGACCCCTCTGCCGCAGTGGTGATGAGATCCTTTAGCTTCAGGAAGCGCTCCACCATCTCATACGATGACCCCCATCACGTGGGGTTGTCGCTGATGAGGCGAAGAACATGCCCTGACCCGCCAGCCACAGCTGCTCGTCCTCGAACGCGTCCGAGCGCGTCGTGCTCCACCCAATGAACGACGCGATCTCCCGCATACGCTTGAGCGGCTCGAGGACGGCCGGGACACCTAGCGCTTTCTGGACCGCGAGGTTCAGAATCTGTGCCAGGCACCTGAAGGGGGGAACTCCATGGAAGCGATAGAGGATTGCGCAGTCCAGAAGCAAACATGGCATGGCATGGCATGGCACGGCATGGCACGGCACGGCATGGTACGGCTTGGCATGGCATGGCACGGCATGGTACGGCTTGGCATGGCACGGCTGGGCACGGCTGGGCACGGCTGGGCGCGGCTGGGCACGGCTGGGCACGGCAGGGCATGGCAGGGTATGGCTGGGTACGGCTGGGCAAGATTGGGCATGTCTGGGCATGGCTGGGCACGGCAGGGCACGGCAGGGCGTGGCAGGGCATGGCAAGGCACGGCTTGGCAAGGCTGGGCACGACAGGGCACGGCAGGGCACGGCAAGGCACGGCAGGGCACGGTAGGGCATGGCAGGGCACGGCAGGGCACAGCAGGGCATGGCTGGGCACGGCTGGGCACGGCTGGGCATGGCAGTGCAGGGCATGGCAGTGCATGGCATGTCAGTGCATGGTATGGCAGTGCATGGCATGGCAGTGCATGGCATTGCATGGCATGGCATGATATGGCAGTGCATGTGCATGGCGTGGCATGGCATGGCAAGGCATGGCATAGCATGGCATGTGCATGTGCAGGCATGGCATGGCATGGCATGGCATGGCATGGCATGTGCATGTACAGGCATGGCATGGCATGGCATGGCAGTGCATGGAATGGCATGGCATTCCAAGCCATACACTGCCATGCACTGTGGTCGTGCACCACACACCTGAAGAAGAAGCAGGGGTTCAGCACTGGCGCATTGCGGGCGTCCTCAGTCTCTGGGTCGCCAATTAGGACCTTGAGCGCCTTGATGTTGTTCTTGGCATTGTCCGTCGTGATGCCGAGAATATGGTCTTTCAGCCCCCAATCCGATATGACCTTCTCCAGGGTCTCTGCAATCAACACCCCGGTGTGCGACCCCTAAATCTCCTCAAACTCCAGCAGCGCCTGGCGCAGCTGGAAGTATGTCGTGATCCAGTGCACCGTGACAGCGAGGAAGGCGTCCTGCCCCGAGCTGGACAAGATGTGTGAGAGTACGACCCCGTTACACCACTTGTCCCTTTTCTTATTTCCTTCCTCTTTCATTTCTCTTTTTATCTCATCTCATTTGGTTTCCTATTCTCCATTTTCCATTAACCTTTGGTTTATCCTGCTATTATAATTATATCACCGACCAGGCTTGGGATGTACTGGTGCGCTATATCTAGCGTAATCCTGCCGTAATCCCTTAAAGCCAATAGCCTCGCGTGGCTATACGCAGGGTGATTCTATCTTCTAGAAGGGTCTATTCCCTTAGGATAAGATAAACCTGGTTACCTGATGTACTTTGGAAGTATAAAAGCGCCTTGTACTGATCGATAGTGCAACCTTTCCTCGACACATTCGATCCTGTGACACTTGGTAATCAGAGCTTTTCTCACTCGACCGCGCTCAGCTAAGCAGCAGCAGCGGGGATCCTGCCTCGAAAAACCGCCGGGGGCGACCAATTCGACGCCGATTCTGGTAAGCACCAGCTCCGCGATTTTCGAATTACCCCCTCCGTGCGTGTTTTGAACAGGATGGCAACCTTCGACAACGCCGAGGTTACCCAGCAGCTCTTCGCGCGCATCGCAGCCCTTCAGGAGGAAATGTGAGCGGATCGGGAAGCGTGGCGAAACCAGTTCGAGCGAGTAACTCGACTCGCCGGAGCGCAGCACGAGATGACAACGGCGACGACGCAGCAGTAGCAGCAGTTTCTCGAGGCTCCGAAACCGCGCCCACCTGAGCCGTTCGATCCGAGTGATCAAAACTCCGACGCCCGCAGATGGATCGCCGGGATGGAGATCTACTTCGCAGCCGTCGGATGGAGCTCGCCAGTCTGGGACGGACAACGTGTACGACTCGCGGCGACACTGATGCGAGGGCCGGCACTCGAGTGGATTGGCGGCAACAGTACTTTCATCCACGGTGAAGCCACGTGGCAGCAGTTCCGCACCGACCTGCTGAAACGCTTCGAGCCGATAAATTCCAGTTTCCTTGCCCGGGAGAAAATTCATCGACACCGACAGTTCGGGAGTGTAGCGCAGTACACGCAGCAGATGGAGGAATTTTATAACCGCATTCCCGACCTGACCGAAGGGGAAAAAGTACAATCCTACCTCGCCGGGTTGAAGACCGAAGTCAAACGACAAGTCGCAGCGTCAAACTACGCGAGCTACAGTGACGTCGTTTCGGCAGCGGAGCGCTTCGACATGGTCAACGCCGGAACACGACGGGCGCACGTCGGCAGTACGCGACAGGGCGACCGCTCGGCTCACCCCACGTTCGCCGACCCGATGGAAGTCGACAGATTCGAGGGGCGGCCACGTCCGAAAAACACCAACTACACGTGTGATTTTTGCGGGGTGCCGGGTCATCGAATCTTCGACTGCAGCAAAATGAAGACCGCACGCGCAGAGTATCGGGCACGCAACAGTGGCGGAATTCCTTCAGCCAATCAGAAGTAAAAAAACGGGAGTCGCCAGTGATTGCGGATAGCTGGCGAAAATGAAAAGATCTGAAAACGGCCGCGGGATTCCAGAAAAATCAACTTCGACGAAGCTGCTTCGACGCGAGAAGGAGGAAATGATGGGGGAAAATCTCCACCCCACAACCAGTCCTCGCCAGGGAAAATCGCCGAGGAAAAATACGACTCCGCGAAAAAAGACTCTGCCGAGACAGGGAAACTCCTTGAAGACCCAAGAAATTATAAGAATTCGTTAAAGTTATCTTATAAAGATGCTTTAATGAAAACTTATGAATTTCGCGGGCTAGAGCCTTGGAGAAATTTCGGGAGGGACTCCAAAAGAAGCAGACAGCTGTGGAGATTATACCGGTACCGGAAAACTTGGGGACCAAATTAAGGAGTGTGGAAAGAAGCCGACCTTTCCACGGAGTCAACGTCCTCTCCCGACACCAGCCCACAACGACTACCCATTCCCCAGGGAAGACGTCGGTGGAGCTGAAGCAGCTCAAGAGGAAGCTGGGGGTCTACAAAAAGCTGCACAAACCCCGAACACCTCCTCCGGATGCATCCAGTTCTTCGGCATCAGTGACGCGCACAGTCATCAAAGAAACTCCGGGCCCTGGAGAAGAGCCGTTCTCCAAGCAGCCTCGGCCAGCTGCCAGCTCAGGAGTAGACAGCAACACAAAGGTGTGTACGGAATATTGGGATGTACCCTATGACCCAATCAATGAAACTATCTTTGGGTACTCCGAGCAACGACTGCCCCTCGTGCTCGAGGTCATCTGCAAAGGACGACGCCTCCAAGCACTCGTGGACAGCGGAGCATCACACACCGTCTGCAATTAAGCAGTAATCGACCGACTTCGAGAAGAGTACAAGCCATCAGGATTCTCTGCAACGATGGTGGACGGCAGCAAGTTACCAGTATATGGCGAAGCAGTGCTACACCTACAAATCGGGCCACTGCGCTGGAGACCTGCTCTGCCCATCACCAACATAAAAGGGCTTGACCTGATCTTCGGGCGAGACTTCCTGAAAATATTCAACCCCGAGATCAACTGGGTGAACCGCACCGCAAACATTTACAACAATGGACGGAGAGTACAGCTACCCAACTAGGACGATACAGGAGATATCCCAGTGGAGACACTCGCCAGATTCGAGAAGGACGTGAAGCGAACTGACACCGGGTTCCTGGCGATAGCAACAGAGGTGGAGAACGATGGAGAGAAAGCCTCGGAACCTCCAGAAAAAATCAAAGACTTACTGAAGGAGTTCCAAGACATTCTTCCTGACGATCTTACGAACGAGCTACCGCCATACCGAACACATCAACACGAGATTGTGGAGGAACCGGGTTCGAAGCCGACCTTCCGAGCACCATACCGGCTCAGCCCTACAGAGCTGACCGACATGAAAAAACAGATCGAGTATCTCCTAGCCAAAGGACTCATCCGGCCATCCACTTCGACATACGGTGCCCCAGTACTCTTCACACCGAAACCGGACGGAAGCCTGCGCATGTGCATCGACTACCGAGCTCTTAACAAGCAGACCATCAAGAATAAATATCCGATACCGCGAATCGATGACCTGCTTGACCAGCTTCGGGGAGCTACGGTATTTTCCAAACTGGATCTGCGGTCCGGATACTGGCAGATACGGATGGCGGACAACTCTATCCACAAAACTGCTTTTCGAACTCGGTACGGATCATACGACTATTTGGTAATGCCGTTCGGACTCACCAACACACCGGCAATGTTTCAAGCCGAAATGAACCACATTCTACGACCACTTTTGGACGAGTGCGTGGTGGTGTACCTGGACGACATCCTCATCTACTCGCGCGACATGAAGCAGCACGTCGAGCACCTACGACGCGTCTTCGAAATTCTTCGACCAGAACGGTTCTACGTCAAACTGTCCAAGAGCGAATTCGCCCTTGAGAAGGTCCAGTTCCTAGGACACATGGTGAGCGCTCAAGGAGTTCACGTCGACCCCAAGAAAATCGAAGCCGTACGTACGTGGAAGACACCCGAGAACGTGAAGGAGTTGCAGCAGTTCCTAGGCTTCGCTAATTATTACAACAGGTTCGTGCCACAGTATGCGAAACTTGCAGCACCCCTCACGAATCTGCTGAAGAAGAACACGCCCTATAAATGGGAACCAAAGCACCAGGAAGCCGTGGAGCAGCTGAAACAAGCGCTCACGTCCGCACCGGTACTCATCTTGCCAGATCCCAAACGCGACTACGTAATCGAAGCTGACGCCAGCGACCAGGCAGTGGGAGCAGTCTTGATGCAAGACCAGGGGAATGGACTGCAACCAATCGCCTACCTGAGCAAGAAACTACATGGAGCAGAACTAAACTACCCGATACACGACAAAGAGGCCCTTGCCATCGTCATCGCCTTCAAAGCATGGAGATGTTATCTCGAAGGACGAAGAACAACCGTCTACACCGACCACTGCAGCCTGAAATACTTGAAGACACAACCCAACCTTTCCAGGCGGCAGGTCCGGTGGATGGACTTCCTCGAGACACACTTCCACTACGACATCGTGTACAAGCCCGGCCACAAAAACAAAGCAGACGCTCTTAGCCGGCCTGCACACGTTGCCGCCATTCAGATTGAAGGGATGAATCCACTACTCAAGGGACTCTTCACACACGGGTACGCCATCGACCCCGAAATCTCCTTGGCGGAAAAGCGACATTTGCTACAGTAGGACAGTGACATCGCATACTGGAAAGGATCAACGAAAATTTGGGTACCCAATTACCCTCCTTTGCGCCAGTTACTACTCGAAGAATACCACGACGTCCTATATGCCGGACACTTCGGTAGCAACAAGACGCTCACCGGTATCGCCAAACACTACTACTGGCCCCACATGGCAGATGACGTACAGAACTTCGTCACCTCGTGTGATACATGTCAGCGGATGAAGAGCAGCAAGCAGAAAAAGGCGGGACTACTGCAGCCTCTTCCTGTCCCGGAACAGCCATGGCACGTGGTTAGCCTGGACTTCATCACCGGGTTACCACCTACCACCTGCGGTCATGACGCAATCCTTGTCGTCATCGACAAGTTCTCCAAAATGGGACACTTCATCCCGACACACACGACGGCGCGCACCGAGGAGACAGCACAACTCTTCGTTCGTCACATCATCTCACAGCATGGCATTCCAACCACACTCATCTCTGACCGAGACCCCAAGTTCACCAGCAAGTTCTGGAAGGAACTTATGTCTCTTCTCGGAACCAAACTTGCCATGTCATCCACTTACCATCCGCAGACAGACGGACAGACCGAGAGCCTCAACCAAATTGTTGAGCAACTCCTCCGAGCAGCCTGCAAGGACGAGATCTCCAAATGGGACCTGCACCTGCCCGTTCTGGAGTTTGCTTACAACAACGCCACACATGCCGCTACTGGATAGACGCCGTTCTTCCTCTGCTACGGACGCCACCCCCTTACACCACAGAAACCGACCATATCCGCTACAGTACAACCTGCACATGATTTCATCACAACCATGCATCAGCTTTGGGATCGGACCCACAGGCGCCTCCTCGACATTCAGCAGCAACAAAAGCGCCAGGCCGATCGCCATCGCAACGA
The DNA here is from genome assembly GCA_027943415.1 of Closterium sp. NIES-67. NCBI lineage: Eukaryota > Viridiplantae > Streptophyta > Zygnematophyceae > Desmidiales > Closteriaceae > Closterium > Closterium sp. NIES-67. The sequence continues at coordinate 138,593 of BQMB01001376.1, read as the reverse complement.
CCACACCATCACGGTGGGAGACCAGGTGCTTCTTGACACACGCAACCTGGACATCAGCCACCTCCCATCTAAACTGCGACCTCGCTTCTGCGGGCCTTTTCTTGTTGAAGCACAGGTTACTCCTGTTACCTTCCGCTTGCATCTGCCAGCCACCTGGAAGATTCACAATGCCTTCCATGTCCAACTTCTGAAGCCCTATCGGGATCCGAACACGATCTTCGTCGGACGCCAACCGCCGCCGCCACCACCCGTCCTCGTCCAAACTGAACCCGAGTACGAGGTCGAGTCCGTGCTTGCACACCGCCGACGTCGGAATGGCGCCGTCGAGCTTCTCATCCGTTGGAAGGGTTATGATCCTTTTGAGGACAGCTGGGTCCCTGAGTCCGACATGGGTAACGCCCGTCGTCCTCTGCATGACTACCTTGTCAAGCAGGGTGTTACTTCTACCATCCAGCTTTGAGGGGGGGAAGTGTGAGAGTACGACCCCGTTACACCACTTGTCCCTTTTCTTATTTCCTTCCTCTTTCATTTCTCTTTTTATCTCATCTCATTTGGTTTCCTATTCTCCATTTTCCATTAACCTTTGGTTTATCCTGCTATTATAATTATATCACCGACCAGGCTTGGGATGTACTGGTGCGCTATATCTAGCGTAATCCTGCCGTAATCCCTTAAAGCCAATAGCCTCGCGTGGCTATACGCAGGGTGATTCTATCTTCTAGAAGGGTCTATTCCCTTAGATAAGATAAACCTGGTTACCTGATGTACTTTGGAAGTATAAAAGCGCCTTGTACTGATCGATAGTGCAACCTTTCCTCGACGCATTCGATCCTGTGACAAGATGTCCGTGGTGAGGAACACCTTCCCCGCCGCCCCATCACCAACGATCTCCTGCAGCTGGCGCTTGCGCATGGCGTCGCTCTGCACGAGCATGTCGCGAGTGAGGCGAAACCGGGTGCCAAGCAGGTCTGCAGCGGGTGGGTTGAGGAGGTGGGTGTAGCGGCAAAACTGGAGAAGGGAGGGAAGAGGAGGGGGGGGGAGATGGGTGGGGGCGTGCAGAAGTGCCGCTCTACGTGGCTGGGTGCAGAATCCAAAACGATACGTGAGAGATCAAACATGCGCGTAGGTGAACAAGGGCGAAACATCCCGAGCTTCACTCTGGCACTTCTTACCGAGGGCCGGTCGACTAGGCGGAAAGGAAGCTCCGCGTCTGCGAACAGCTCGACAAGAGCGTTGCACAGATGCTCCTGCGTGACGCGACGGCCAAAGAACTGAGGGATCTGCCACTTGCCCGCCTCGACACCCCCACCCGAACCGCCTGTGCCCGCACCAGGGATGTCGGGCTAGGCGTCAGCTTGCTCTCAGTCACCCCTAGGTATCCCTTCGCCAGAAACACCAACCCCGGCTTCTTGTTAGCATCGGTGAAGAGGGATACTAGATCTAGAGGTGAGGCATGTGGAACGTGCACATGTGCTTCCACGCCGAACCAGTGGTGCTCTCACCCCAACCGATCGGCGTCTCGCATACCTTGCAGCATCGTGCCCCGTCCCCCCCCTCAAGCTCAAAGAACATCCCCTGCATAAGCCCAGGGACAGTATCCCAGTACCCGACTGTAACCTGAGAGCTGTCGCCCGCTCGCAACCGCTTATGCTGTCCACCCGTGCCCCCTCCCCTCCACCTGGGGTGAGGGGAGCAACAAAAGCGCCGGCGTAGCACCGTCTGCATGACCCCCCTCCCCCTCGCCCTCAGCATCCCTAAAGCACGCTGCATCCCCACCACCCTCCACCTCCCCTGCACCACTAGTGCCACCGCTGCCACCCATCGTCCCTACCCTCCCCCGACCACGTCCACCACGGCCGCGGCCTCTTCCCCTCCCCTTCCCCCTTCCCCTGCCCCTCCCCCTCCCCCTCCCCCTCCCCCTCCCATTGGCGCTACCATCTCCCGACACCTCATCCTCTTCCTCCGCATTGGGCTGCCACTCCTGGTTACCCTCGCCTCCTCCCCCCCCTCCACCACCCCCCCACTGTTCCTCCCCCCATGGCTTGCCCCAAACCCTCCCCCCCTCCTGCATCGCCCTCCTCCACCTCTTCCAGGAAGTCATCCTCCTCATCCCCCTCATCCGCACGGACACCGCTCGCCAAAGCAAATCTCTGGCGGCCGCTAGGGAGAGGGAGGCCAGTCAGAGATGCTCTAGGCATGGCACCGCTCTGGAGCCCGCCACCCTCAACCCTACCACCCCCGAAAGGGACGGGACGCCCACCACGGTCATAGAAATGCATGACAAGACACCTCCCAACCCCAAACTATGCGCTAGAATGGGGAATCCAAGGGGGCATTTAGCCCTTTGAACCCTAGATCTCATAAACCCTAGAACCTTAGGGAAAATAACCCCTCCGTACCTTAAATCCGGCCTATTTACGGAAAGAAATGCATTAGGATGCGGGGAGTTGTGCGACTAATGCATTGGGAGGTGGCGCGAGTAGGATAGGGCCTAGACGAAACCAGGTCTGGGGAGTGGGAAAAGATATTTCGACCAAATGGTCGAAATTTCCAACCCTCCCCAATTTGGATCGCGCTGTTGCTGACGGGTAGCAGCGCGACCCGATTTCGGGTCAGGTATACCCGATCTGACTTAGGGTTTTTACCTGAACTCGGGTATTCAACACCCGACCCGGCGGGTACCTGTTACCCGTGTCGTCGGGTAGCATTTCGAGTAGCGGGTATTGAAGACCCGCCCGGGTAACCCGGACCCGATCCGCCAGGTAATTTTCAAGATTCTCGATACCCGAGCCGCCCTAAAAGCCGATCCGGGTAATGGGTACCCAACCCGGGCGGGTAGTATGCTCAATCCTACTCTCACCTTTGGCGCAGGTGAGTCTGTCGTGCAAACTGGATGGGGATGGGGCTAAGAGGTGAAGTGATGTGGGGTACGGTTGGGGGGAAAAAAGTGGTTGGGTTTGAGTATGAATTTCAAACTTCGAACCTCAATTTCGACGCGCCACACGTGAATGTTTGCGAATAAAGCCTCGCCAACTTGCGAAATTTCGCAAAACATTTTCAAACCTTTTTTCGCCGGGCTGCCTGTGCGTATTTTAACAAATCCCAACCCAATATGCAGCGTATTATATTTTCTTGCGTATACACGCTTTATGCAACCCTACACCTAGCTTTTTTTTCAAATTAGGGGCCAGGCACCTGGAGAGCCGTGAGCAAGGGTAGATGGGGAAAGGTGAGGAGGCGACGAAGGACCGGGTTTAGAGAGATTGCTTGACGACGCATCATGGACTGAAGCATGCAACGGGCGCTGTTGCCACAATGGGCATGCATTTGAAATAGCTATGGTACGCACAGGGGCAAGCACAAGACGACTCCACTACTACCCGAAGAAGAAGCATGCGTCAAGCACGTGAGAGTCGTGCGCCTCGGGGGTCTCCTCGTCGCCAGTCAAGATCTTGAACGCCTTGATATTGTTCACTCGACATTATCCGTCATAATGCCAAGCACGTGGCTGCGCAGCCCCCCATCCGCTATCACCTTCTCCAAGGTCTATGCAATCATGACCCTCGTGTGCGACCCCTTGATCTCCTTGAAGTATAGAGAGCCTGGCGTTGTGATCCAGTGCACCGTGACCGCCGGGAACATGTCATGTGTTGGGCTGGACCACATAGCTGTGGTGAGGGACACCTTCCCCGCTGCCCCGTCGGCGGCAATCTCCCCCAGCTGGCGCTCACGCGCAGCACCACCTTGCATCGCCTTGCATGAGCGTGTCGCACGCAAGGTGGAAACAGGAGCCCAGAACCTCTTCGGCGTGGGGATTGAGGAGGGAGGTGTAGCGGCGAAACTGAAAGGGGGGGAGGGCGCATGCGAATCAAGAACCGGTGGGTTAGATCGGGCGGGGCTACGAGATACGGGTGGGAACACGACCACGTTCAGAGGTTGGGACGCCACTGCGTGCAAGTTCGAACAGGAGATTCTTACCGTGGGTCGGTCCACCAGGTGGAAAGGCAGATCCGCGCCTGCAAAGAGCTCGACAGGAGCGAGGCGCAGTCGCTCCCGCGTGACGCGACGACCGAAGAACCGTAAAATCGGCCGTTGGCCCGCCTCGCCACCAGCACCCGCACTGCCTGTGCCCGCCCCAGGTAGGCATGAGCAAAATTGGGTAAAACCGGGTATTTACCCAACCCGACCCGGTTTTCAATACCCGACTTTGGATTGGGTACGAGTCGGCCAATATGCCCAAGACCCTTACCCAAACCCGGCCTTAGGGGGCGGAATACAGTACTCGCCTGACGGGTCCGGGTATACCCGACCCGGCAATGGTAAAAAACTGGTATTGCTACCCGCCCTTAAAAACAGGTCCAATCAAACTCCGATTGTCCCTCATTTGCCATGGTTGGGTCTGTCCAGGAGTGCGGCGGGTAGCAACAACAGCGATGGCATTCAAAAGCAAAAGAAAGAGGGTGTATGAGTGTGTTTTGCTAGCGTGTTTTACCATATTACCCGAACCCGTGTATTAATCACCCGACCCGACGGGTACCCAGTTTCCGCCCGGTCGGGTAACAAATCGGGTAGCAGGTATCGAATACATAGCCGGGTACCTGGAACCCACCCGCCGAGAAATTCACGAGAATCCGGGCACTCGAACCGCCCCAAAAGCGGATCCGGGTCCGGGTACCCGACCTGGGTGGGCATTTTGCTCAAGCCTAGCCCCAGGGATGCCGGGGTTGGCAAAACATCCATGGCTCTGGGCCGCCCGACACTAAGGTGCAAAAGAAACGACGTTTTTTTCTTCTTCAAAATTTGACGGTATAATACGGTTTCGAACATTTTGGCCGTCTAATACGATAAAAAATGGAAAAGGTGCCATTTTGAGGGTGGTGCAAAAAAAACGCTCGTGTTTTTTAAACCCGGGCGGAATAGATGGAAAAAAAATCGCGGATCTGACATTTTTACTACCGAAATTCACGGATCTCATGTTTTCGCTGGCGAAATGCATAGATCTTGCATTTCGCCTGCCTAAATGCCTGGATCTCGCAGATCACCCGCCAAAATTGGTAGATTTCGCGTTTAGGTGGGCGAAATGCACGGAATCGGCATTTCGCTTGTCGAAATGCCTGGCTGTCGCACTTTAGAACCCGAAATGCGCCGATTTGTTGTGTGCGTGGATCTGAAAAAAAAAAAAATCAACCAAAAAAATGCCCTTTTTTTTAATTACGATTGTATGCCTACAATTGATTTAGCACAAAAAAAAAAAACGAAAATTACGATTGTATTATTCGGCTCGTATAATATGATTACCTTATTTTTGCACCCTGTTCGACACCCCCGGGTACCCCCTCGCTAGAAACTCCAATCCTGGCTTTTTGTTGGGGTCGGTGAAAAGCCAGGACCAGATGAGGCATGCGGAACGTCCGTACGTGCTTTCACGCCGATCTAGTGCTGCTCTCACCCAAACCGATCGACTCCTCGCAAACCTTGCAGCAACGCGAACCGTCCTCCTCCTTTGGGTCGAAGAACATCCACTGCATCAGTCCAAGGACCATTCCCCAGTACCCAACTGTCACCTGGGAGCTGTCACCCGCTTGTGGCCGCTTATGCCGTCCTCGTGCCCCCCCCACCCTGGTTGCCACGCCGCCCCGGGTAAGCGCGATGCCCTCCGCATGATCCCCCCTCCCCCTCGCCCTCAGCATCCCCCGAGCGCGCTACATCCCCACCGCCCTCCACCTCCCCCGCACGACTCATGCCCCCGCTGCCACCCTCCGTCGCTGCCCTCCCCCGGCCACGTCCACCATGGCTGCGCTCTCTTCCCCTCCCCCTCCCCCTCCCCCTTCCCTTCCCCCTCCCCTTCCCCTTGTTGCGTCCATCTCCCGACATCTCCTCCTCCTCCGCATTGGGCTGCCTCTCCTGGTTACCATCTCCTCCTCCCCCGTTTCCACCCCCACGGCTTGCCCCACCCCCCCCCTTGCTTGCACCCTAAACCCTAAGTCCGCCTGCTAACTAAAAGGACTCAAATTAGTGCGCTGCATAGGTTTTTAAAGGATTAAATATGGGTGTACTGTGCATTTGCACTCCATAAGCTCATTGGGCTATATAAGGGGATGCTCTTCTACCCGGGGGCTTACGGGAGCAACCAGCATGTGTTCGACTCGTGCATCCGTATGAGCGCCGTGTGGAATCTGAAGATGCGGACTCAGATGACTCTCAATACATGGATTGCACTATGGGGAGCAGTGACAAGGAGGACGCGCAGACCGATGACATCGTTGCCCCACATCAAAGGGACGACCATCACCCCTACGCGTAAAAGGCACGCCGCAAGGGAAACATCTCAAAATTCTTGAAAGCAAAACTGCTTAGGTGACGAGGGATAACCCACTGGTGTCTTATGCCAAGTTGCCCCATTGTTCCCCCCAACAGTGCCAAGAAAAACCTGTGCGCAAGACGGTTCGGCCCAAACCATCAGTTTGGTTGATCAATAGCAATATGCAAAGCCCGGGCCTGGATTCAAGTCGGTTTTACAACCAATTGAATATGGAAGTGTAAAACTAGTTAGATGTAAATAAAGTAAATCATATAACTCTGGACGGGGCTTTTATGCATACGAGATTGATGGGTCAAGTCTCCCAAAAGTTGACCAATGATAGCACACCAGAGTTGTCACTGATTCATCAGTTGAAAACTCATGCCAGATCACCTGGCTTGGTAAGGATGGAACGAAAAGGTGAGGCAGGTTCTGCGGGGTGGTTTTACTATGAATGATTTCTCTGAGTATCGAAGTTAGAAGGCTTTGGATTCAAAATCGGTTCAATCTGCCCATGAGAATGTGGTATTGAATGGACAGCACTACTTAACGTACTCGACTCACGGCAAACGACCCCAAACCCAAGTTGTCTGTTGTATTGGATGCTAGCAGTGGACATAAACAGAACTCAACCCTCAATCCGATCACTCATTCCTTCTCATAAGCAACCTTTTACCTCTCTTCCTTGGCAAAGCATCATTCACATCAGCTATAGTGGCCACGTTAGGATGAAGCGCATCTTTTTGTCTTGGCGTGCTTGCTTATGACGCTTCAAGTCCTTGCCTTCAACGCGTGGCATTTGACCGCTCTCCTCTGTCTGTCGGAATCTGTGAATGAACCCTATATTCCATTCTATTCTCTGTTTCTTTCAGATACCCAAGCTCGCAGTCCTCGGACAGACTCCTCTTCGATGTTGTACCTGTGCAAATACTCCACGTACAATTCTGCGCGTGGACCCGTAGTTGAGTCAGGTGCAAATGATTGATTCCCCATTTGTGGTTTTGTCTCCTTTGCAACTCCCATTCTTCCCTGGCCTTTGGTCGGACATTGGCATTTATGTGATGCCGTTTTATCACTTCAAAACATGTCTAATTCCAGCCTTTCTAGATCGAACGGGTACCCAAACTTCCCTGCTACTAACGAGACTATATACCCATGGGTACAAGACGGACCGATTCCAACAGCAAGGAGGGTGTATTCCATAAAAGAGCAGGACGGATCGTATCTGGGTACCGGATTACAACTTGTTGAATGAGTTATTACTATAGGAGGCAGGCGACAGCACCATTTCAGGACATTTCGAGGTAGAGAACACGAAAACACAACTGCAATACTATAACCAATAGCACGACATGCGGGAAGACAGGAAGTGGATTTCGACGACGATTATCCACCTAGAGTGGAAAGTTGGGGATTTGAGGCAAGGTGCTATGAGTCAGCCTTCCTGTACAAGAACAAAGGCAGAACTAATGGCCCCGGAAGCTTTACTCAAAGCCCTCACAAATAGCGAAAGGGACATGTTGCAGCTGCTGGCAAGGATGTTATCTAAACTCAATGGAGAGGTCTCGTCAACATACTTGTCGGCAAAAATGATAAGCAAGAAAAGCGCAGACTCAAATAGAAATGGTGGAATACAGTGGCAGGAATAAATTGCCCGGATGTTCAGCACTTTAAAACTTAGCGCTATCCAACAGATGTTTCGAATATAGTAACACCTTTTTTTTTGTCGTGTTACAAGTTTGTCGAGTTTTGTTTCCACTGTATACAGCTTGGCGCGATTGTCCCTCATCTAGTTAGCAAGGATGAGATTTACTCATCGACAGTCGATGCGGACAGTTCATACCAAACGATAGCCTACATATAATTTTGCTCGCCACTTAACGTACATACCATTTCACGCAATAACCGTTAGTATAGGAATTAGGCCAGAAGTTAACCTGCGACCGCAGCACGATGAAGCCGGTAGATGAGAAGAAGCGTGCCCGTATCGTAATTATGTTGCGCAAGGGGTTGTCGACTAGGAAAATAGCCAAGGAGCTCGGTATAGGCAAAACTACCGTGCATGATTATGGGCTGAAGGTGATTGCCGAGACTAGTCGCGATGAGGTGCGACCTACAATGCCCATGGCCTGCAAGTGGTAGGCCTCCCGGTCCTCGCGTGAATAGTAGGAGTGGTGGAAGGCGTGGGTCCCCTGTACGTGAGGGGGACCGAACTCTTCTTCTCATCATAGGGAACGATCTCGTTCTCCTCGTCCTGGCAGAGGTAACGGCGCCATTACCGCTTTGGATTTGCTGAGTGGCGCGCGTCAAGACCCTGTTCAGCACGCCGAAAACGCGACAGGGGACGCGGATCGTAACACGTCACGCAATTGCGATTTCCCCCCCGAATTTCAAGGCGAGCGGCGTAACGAGCTGAACCGTGTCGACACGAACCCGCCTGCCGAAAACGCCCCGACACGCCCCCCACCTACCGAACGCAATCATGACGGTCCTGCGCGCGAGGACCACAATCATGATCGTGATCCTGCGCGCGCAGGGCGTCATCATGAGCGCGATCTCAATGCCCCAGCGCCCCAGATTCGCCAGGATTGCCAGGATCGGGACCGGGATCACGCAGATCGCCGCACGGATTTTCCTCCTGCCGCAGTGAATCCGCGCGGAAATCCGTAGATCTCGACCCCTGGAGCAGCACAAATCGCCGAAATGATTGCGCGCCTGGATCCTGCAGCCCAGCGCAATCTCCAGCGAATCTTCACAGGAGCTGATGGCGAACGCGTTACATCGCGCTCCACTGCATCCACAGCGCCTCATTCTGTAGAACATAATTCTGCTCGCTACACCAACAACAATGTTAACGCCGGCACCAACAACGAGGCCATTCACCACGTTCTTGGTCTTCTCGCGGCGCTCCAGCGTGGCAATGGCGCCGATCCCGCACCGCCACCGGAAACAGCACGCGTCGCAGCAACGGCGGCCCCTCGCTCTCGCCTCCCGGCGCCCGCCCCTGAGCCGTCGATGAAGAAATGGACGAGGAAGCACCCCATGCCACGCTCGACGAAGGTAATGCCGCCCGCCCGAAATCCGCTTCTGCAGCGCTCAACCTCGCTCCTATTTCACCTGCACGTCCTCAGTTGCGCTCTTCCTTAGTTAAAAGCGATGGCATTCGTACGCAACTTTTTAGTCTTGAGCGCATTCAAGCTGTTGCACGTCATGCTATCTCGGTTTTACCACCTGATGGTGGTGAACAAGCCGCCGAGTATCTTCAGCAGATAGTAGAGGAGGCAGAAGAAAAGATTCATTTTCTGTTTACCGCCGATCAACGCGGTTTCGAAGTGGCCAATATGGCCCTTAAGATTAAGTATGGGGAAGTGCTAGAGGATAAGAATGTGTTGGCTGCTTCTCAGATTATAGCGGCCAGCAAAAAGAGGCCCACTCGGCCCACCCATTCCACCTCCCGTCCTGAACCCCGTCTTTGCCCTCGAGGCCAAGGGGAGCGCCTTTCGAACACATGGCGTAGGGACGACGACTGCCGTTGTTTCTATTGCCGTGAACCCGGGCATGGGATAGCTAATTGCCCCCAAAGGGGCCAAAGGGCCAATCGACCAGCTAAGATTGTGTAAAGATTGCTTAACCTCTCCGATGTTGTAGCGTTCTTAATTAATTCAAAAAAAAAAAAAAAAAAAAAAACACACACACACACACACATTTGTGCATTCAAGCAAGAGTAATACGCGTGTCATACGGCCACATGGTCTTGCCCGTTGGGCCCGTGCAAGGAGACATGAACGTGCCCACAAGACGCATACACAATGTGTGTGCGTCCTGTAGAGACTGACGTTGACAAGATTCATGGCAAGATTTCTATGTCATCACCATATATGACAACCAACTACAGCCCAGCATGCCAAGTTGCCCAACCCAATGGTTTATCACTTAAGGGATGACATGGCCGAAGAATAGCGAGCGAGCGGGCACCTATAATTAGCGTTTGCCTTCCTTCCTGCCAAAAAAAAAAATAAAAAAAAACTCACTTGTTGCGGTTGGAACTAAATGAGGTGAAGCACCTTCCTGATTCCCTACCGTCCCTATTTGTGTTCCCTCTCCCACCAGAGCTCGGAACCATTTCGGCCTATGCCGATGATGCAACCAAGATTACCCGCATGCAAGGCCGCCTCCGTGACCGCGCTGCATGGTGGTCCGCCTGGTGCGACAGCCGCTTGATTCTATCGGTGATTACTTCTGGATATCGCCTACCATGGGTTGCCTCTGAGCCCCCTCCGTCTCGTACTCAGAATCATGCCGGTGCTTTGCAATTCACCTCTTTCACAGTAGATGCAGTGGCCGAGCTTCTCGCCACCGGCGCAGCTCGGGTCGTGCCTCCTTGCACAACCCTCACATGCGTAGCCCCTTAAACGTGATTGTCCAACCCTAAAAAAAGAGGTTGATATTGGACTTGCGGCATGTCAACTCATTCCTCTCGGTACCTCATTTTCGATACGAAGGACTTACTCGCGTTCCTGATTTGGTGCAAGAAGGCGATTGGCTATTCACGATCGATCTCAAATCCGGATACCACCACGTCGACATTCACCCTGCCTTTTGGCGGTTTCTCGGATATTCCCTGCAAGGGCAGGACTACCAATTCCTCCCTTTGCCTTTCGGGCTGGCTACAGCGCCATTCGTGTTTACCCATTTAATTAAGCAACTCTCCAAACGCTGGCGTAGCCGTGGCATCCGCCTTATTCCATACGTCGATGATAATTCATCAGTGCCACTCGAACGGAGGCTTTTCACAACCACTCCATAATCATATCCGACCTCGCAGCCACGGGCTTTGTTGTGAATTTCAAAAAATCACAACTCGCGCCGGCACAATCTTTGAAGTTCTTGGGCCGTCGGACCTTCTCACACTCACCATTGATCTTCGGGCAAAGTCTACCCTTCGCACTTATGAACCCTATTGGCGACAGTTTCGAGCCTTCTGTTTAGCGCACTCACTTCCCTTCCTTCTCGCCACTGACCTGACAGCGGCCCTCTTTCTGCTGCACTCGGTCCGTCGCGGCGCTACCGTCTCAGCTGTGCGCACTGCGAGTTCCGCCATATCCTGCGCCCATTGGCTGGTCGGCCACCCCTCTCCGATTCGCGGCCCCTTTTCTTCGCAAGTCAAGGATTATGCCATGCATCATTGTGGCAAGCCATCTCAAGCTAAGGAGCCCATTCCTCCAGCCAAGATTTACGATATCTGTGACATCTACTTCTCATCGCATGATCCGGCCACATTCCAGCGGGGCCTTATTCCCCTCCTCATGTTTGCAGCCTTCCTTCATTTCTCTGACCTCATCTCCCTCCGGTGGCACCAGATCGAGTTCGATCGGGACTGCATGTGGTTGGTCATCCCCTGTTTGAAGACCGACCAAGCTAGCACTGGTGTTTGGGTCCCAGTGGCTGCTTCTTCTGCCCGCCACTGTCTGGTGTCGCGTGTCCAACAATTTCTCTTCCTAGCTGGCTATTCTCCGCGGACCCTTGCCCCCCTTATTCGTATATTTCAGCCGGGTGCCCGAGCTTCCCCTTCAGATCGCTCTCCCTCGTACGCCGCTATTCGGGGTTGGTGTCGAGATGCTTTCTCCCGTGTCGGCCTCAACCCGGCCCCCGTGGGCACCCATTCTTTCCGCAAGGCGGCTGCGACGGTCGCCGTTGATGTTGGAGTTCCCGACCGGCTTTTCAAGGCCCTCGGCCGCTGACGCAGTGATACAGCCAAGGAGCTTTACATTACTCAGCTTGATCGCGAGCTAGTGGCCGCTTCTCGCACGCTACAAGATCCTACTCGCTCGAGCGCGACCGATCGGTACCAGGCCACCCTCGAGCGCCATCGCCAACAACCTCCCACTTGATGTCTCGTTTGACCTATGACGACTGCACTGCACGTCTCAGAGAAAAATTTTGTAATAAAAAAAATTACAGATTGTGATTCGACTAGAAGAGGAGTTTGTTGTAAAGGAGACAAACTCCTTCATCTATCGGCAGGTCTTTCAGACCTGCCACCTAGTCTCATTTGCATTTTTCTGTTCCAACTTGCCCACCCTTCCCTCCCTCCCTTTGATAACTAGCATGGCCTGCTCACCCTTGTTCCCTTGCCATGTATTTGCCCTATCTAGTGTGCTGTATTATGGAGCTATGATATGCTATGACGACTGCACTGCACACTCCTCTGAGGTCGTGTCACAATCATTGATTTTTACAAGCTCCCCCCCTCAGAGGTCATATTCCAGCACGATAATGATCCCAAACACAAGTCACGTTTGGTGCAAGACTGGCTTGGGGAGCAGGAGTATGCAGTGCTGGAATGGTCGTCGTCCTCCCCGGACCTTAACCAGATAGAGCACCTGTGGGCACACTTGAAAAGGGAGTTGGAGAAGTACGACCCGCCTCCCAGTGGAATTTTGGAGCTGTGGGAGAGGGTGCAGGAGGAATGGGACAAGATTCTGGCGGAAGTGTGCTCAAACCTCATCGACAGTATGCCAAGGAGGATCAAGGCGATGATCCACGCAAAGGGACACTGGACTAGGTACTAGTTTTGCTAGTAATTAGTTTGCTGCCTGTCCTCGGTACAAATTGTCCGAATGCGCTGTTATTAAATGCTGTCGTGTTGAAGGACCAGGTACTATACTACTCTGGTTTTAGGAGACTTGAGTGAGTGCTCTAACTGCTCTTCTCTATGTGTATGGCCACGGCTTAATGTTCACAGCGTACAGCTCGTCAAAATGTAAAAACATGCTAAACATGTGGACAAATTTTCTTGCCACTGTACAAGGGTTGTAGGCACAGTGGGGCGAGGGAGGTACTTCACGTATGTCTTCGGGGGGTCTAGCTCATCAGGGATGCTGATGCCGTGGAGCATTGACCTGGAGAAGCAATTCTCTGGAGCAAAGGCAGCAATGCTGCACCCCCTGAGGAAAAAGAGGTTAAACATGCCATCTCGGATCTCGCGAAGAACAATCCCCAGGTAGCGACGGCTTGCCAAAGGAATTGTTGGAATATAATTGGGATTTGCTGGGTGGACATATCATGGAGTTCATTAGACTGTTGGAACAGACAGCGACTCTATTGATGGAGGTTGAGACAGCAGTCACTGTACTACTGCACAAGAAGGGCTCGACCGACAGGCTACAGAACAACAGAGCGATCGCCCTGCTCAACACCTCGTGTAAGGTAATAGCCAAGGTATTAGCTTACAGGGTTAAAACAGATAGCACAAGGTAATCTCTGAAAGACAGTTCGGGTTCTTACCTAGTAGACGGTTAGCGGAAGTAGTAACAGTGGTGGCGGATGCAATTAAAACAGTGAAATACAGGAGAGAAGACTGGCTCTTGCGACTCGTGAACTTCCAAAAGACATATGACTCTGTTTCACATTCGTATCTCTTCGATGTGATGCGGAAAATGCGCCTCTCCAAAATGTATGTTTGCTTGGTAAAGGGCCTCTATGATGGCGTGACTACTAGGGTCTGCACCAATGGCTGGCTGGGAGAGTCAATGGTTACATGATGCCGACTGCCTTTTTCCATGCCTCTAGATGTGACCTGGGACAAGGTGAGAAAGCTCTGCCATAACATTGTGTTGCGTGGTCGCGCATCGACGAGCGAAAATTTCATTTTTTGGAGCTACCCGTGGATGTGCACATGAAGGGAGGAAGGAGGTATAGGAGTGGTGGACCCAAAAGCAAGAGTAGACAGCTTGGCTCTTCGATCAGTCGACAGATTGCTATGCGAGAGACACCCCCTGAAACAATGGCTGGCAGAGAAGGTGGCAACGTTTTTGCTCAGCTACGCACCACTCTACGGTCATGTATCCCTGCTAAAGCATTGGAAGGGGAGGATTGTGCGCTGGAAGTCAATTGGGGAGAGCTTTATGAGGTCATTATTGGCAGATGTCCTTGAGGCGGAGAAGAGATGGGAGGTGGAGAACGAGCAGTTGACGTTCAATAAGAAGATAATATATCCGGGAAAAAGCTCCTTCGAGAGCCAGTAAGAGACAGCGTGCCTACATGGGAAGAGGATGGGGGACTTAGTCCCTAAGACGTTGGATGGAAGTAGAGTAAGAAAAATTGGATGGGAATTAACGAAGGATTTTGGAAGCAATGCGGCAGTGAAAGTAGAAGAGAAGGCTTATGAAGTAGCATCGGAAGCTTGGGAATGGATGCTTCTGGAACATCCGAGGGCAGAGGAAATTGCTGGGATTGCCACGATGGTACGGGCAAGCAAGTATTGTATAGGGAGCCTGGTTACTGGTACTGGAGAATACGACCGATAGTCGGTGAAAACCTGTGTTGTACTCGGGTCACAATATAGGAAGGCACGGTGATATAGAGCTCATTGGCAGAAGTGGAGTTGGAAGAGGTGGTAGTTTCACCGATGAAGCTATTACATTACAAAAGCATCGGGCCTTTGGGGACCCCAAGTTACGGTTGCTGTCGACAAGCGTTTGTGAAGAAAATCGACCGGCACCATTGAAACGCCTCGGGCAATTCTTAGCAACGCCAAGCGAGAAGCCTAAGCATTAGAAAGCTTGGGAGGAGTTTTGGGGTAGGAGGATCAACTGGGCAAGAGTCATCAAATGTAGGGACTCCAAAGCAATACCTCTAATAGCAAGAGATGTCCTGCTCAGGATTCATCGTCAAAGCCTCAGGTGGGCAGCTGTTTCGCCTTTCTGGGCGATTGGGCATGTTGTTCTCATTGCAAGGATGACAAAACTCTCGCCCACGTATGCTTCACCTGCCCCAAGATCAAGCTCATCATCAGCGTGCTACTCAAAGCCCTGTGCATGATGAATCCATCAAGGAGAATTGGTTCGCTAGAGGGCCTTCTACTCCGAGATGGGTGCACCTCGTCCGACTTTCCAGAAATCATTGTCATCGCCATCACGAATCACCAGCTTTGGCTGGAATGGTGCCATGCAGTATTCAGGGGGGAGAAGTTCCGCCCAATGAGAGTGCTGCTGCATACGGCGCTGTTTTACAACTTACATGGGACAGCATTGTTAGAGTTCAGGAGTGAGTCTAGATGAGCTTAGGAGCTAGAATAACTCAAAATTATAAATCCAAATTTCTGGACGGAACAGTCGGCCCCACAAGAAACGTCGCTGGCAAAAAGCTAGTGGTTGAAACTTCACCAAACTCGGCTATGTTGTTGCTGTGTACCTCAGATATCCATCCCAATCTGATTCACTTCAAATAGTTGAGTATTCGTGACGCTATGGCTTTCGATGCATTGCGAGGTATGGTGGAGGAGAGAAACTTAACTCATAATCTCAAAGTTCTAATCATGAAGGTCCAAGAATCTCACAGGAATAAGAGGAGCAAGAAGACAATTGAAGGGGAAGAGAGGGATGAGAAGGAAGGTTCCAAGAGAGTCCCCAACCAAAGAAACCCCATAAGCACGAACATTCCCTCCCTATAGGAACCCCAACTATAACATTTGTCCCTTCCCAACCAATCCAACCAAGTTGGCCACACTTTCCAACCTAGCTTGGTTCTTCCCGACCAATTTACGGCTGCTACAATAGGGTGACGAATTTCTCCAACACCCAATGGTCCCAACTCTATATTGGATCACCCCACAACTCCACATTGAAGTTGTCGCAATTGAAACACAAGCTTATGAACTTTAAATGCGTATAGCTTTCTTGTTCTTGTTGTTATTGAAGCGATGCTTGATCCATCAAAAAGATCTTCTCAAGAGCTTTCATAAAAAATACCCGCTCAAATAAAATAGAACAAAAACCATTCACAAACTCCAGAACACACCATACATACACTTGCACACCTTCAAACCACAAATGCAAATTAAAACAGACAGAATGTGATAGCATCTGATGACATCACAGAACAATGTCCCCCTCTATCTCCCATCCATCATCCACCACACCACATCTTAAGCATGCATACTCAATGCACATTCATCCCAGCAAGCTTGATGCCCTTCCAATGATCCGCCGCTGCCAGGCGCTTAGTGAAAATATATGCTGCCTGCTGATGAGTCTTCACTGTATCCAGCCGCACCTCCTTATCTAGGAGTCTCCTCACCCAATACCGCTTAGCCTCATGTGTTTTTTCAGCCCATGCATTCTTGGACAGCTTCACCGTAGGTTCATTGTCACAAAAATTGACTGCCGGTTCCTCCCAAACAACTCCCAACTCCTCCAACAAATGCCTCAGCCAGACCACTTCCTTGGCCCCATGATGGAAGGCCATGTACTGAGTCTCACATGAGGACAATTCTGCCTCATTTTGCTTCTTGCTGCACCAGCTGATAGCACCACCCAACAAGCACACTGTTATAGGTCCAGGATTAAGTGGAAGCTTGAATGAATGACTAATCAAGAATTGAATTAACACAAGCAAAGACACAATCTTACAGTGACGGAAAAAACTGTCCGGATGTTTGGCATTAATTAGGTTTTTTAGGCTTTTCGACCACGGTACATAAAGTCTTAATGTTTAATGGTGGTACGCTTTTGGAGGGGCACATAGTGGATGTGTTCACAGCACTTACGTCCATAGTAGTACACTGCATCTAACTTAGTGCCAAAAGTTATACAAGGGGGTCATCCGGACAGTTTTTTCCCGGAACAAAGCGTAAACTTCCGAACAGGTTTCTAGTACCTAGTACACGGACCCTTGGCCTTGATCACCACCCGCACCCTCCTAGGCATGTTATCTACGAGGTTAGTGCAAACCGTTGCAGAGATCCTCTCGCACTCTTCCTGGACCCTCCCTTTTGCATAAGAGGGTGGGCACTTGGAATACCGCGAGGGATTTGAGTGTCTGCAAGTTTTTTGTGCACGATTTCCGTTTGAATGTTATGTATGAGACTAGCCACACTGAGGTATGACCAAAGATGCCATTAGCCGATTACTTCCATCTTATCATGGGTCGTCTTCGTCGTACCGCTGTAGGGTAAAACCACGAACAGAGCGGCAAAAAATAGTGTATATGCCATGAAACTGAGGGTGACGTAGCACAGTTGATTATTCATCCTTGCACTATTAGAATCACGCTAGGATCTGCATGTCTCATCACGGTGCAGCAGTCGAAGAAGTTGCAACTGTTCGGGAAGAATATCCAGGTTGAAGTCTGGTGAAGAAAAGGGTCACTCCAGTGCAACATACTTATGCTCCCCGATGCTCTCCAAGCCAATTGTACCGCATAGGCTTAGAATAGAATTGGAGAGCATCAGTTTGTAGCACTGGAGTGGCCCTTTTCTTCACCTGACCTCAACTTGAATATTCTTCCACAACAGTCGCAACTTCTTCGAATGCTACACCGTGATGAGACATGCAGATCCTAGCGTGATTCTAATAGTGCAAGGATGAATAATCAACCGTGCTACGTCACCCTCAGTTTCATGGCATATACACTATTTTTTGCCGCTCTGTTCATGGTTTTACCCTATAGCGGTACGACGAAAACGACCCATGATAAGATGGAACTAATCGGCTAATGGCATCTTTGGTCATACCTCAGTGTGGCTAGTCTTATACATAACATTCAAACCGAAATCGTGCACAAAAAACTTGCAGACACTCAAATCCCTCGCGGTTTTCCTAGTGCTCACCCCCTTATGCAAAAGGGAGGGTCCAGGAAGAGTGCGAGAAGATCTCTGCAACGATTTGCACTAACCTCGTAGATAACATGCCTAGGAGGGTGCGGGTGGTGATCAAGGCCAAGGGTCCGTGTACTAGGTACTAGAAACCTGTTCGGAAGTTTACGCTTTGTTCCGGGAAAAAACTGTCCGGATGACCCCCTTGTATAACTGTTGGCACTAAGTTAGATGCAGTGTACTACTATGGACGTAAGTGCTGTGAACACATCCACTATGTGCCCCTCCAAAAGCGTACCACCATTAAACATTAAGACTTTATGTACCGTGGTCGAAAAGCCTAAAAACCCTAATTAATGCCAAACATCCGGACAGTTTTTTCCGTCACTGTATTTATACCTACGAGAACTCTAGGGAAGGGTAACTAGGACCTTCTAAGAGAGTTCTAGAGATGAGTGAAACCGTCCGTAGGAACACCATCTAGAAGCACGGTAGGGATTCTAGAGATATGGTGACAGTGACGGAACACTCGACGCAATAGAAAACGTGTCACACAAGGAACGTTCAAAACACTCCGTAACACGTACAATATAATACATCAATGTGTAGGGGAGGAGTGTAGGGATTTCCACGAAAGGAAAAACACATAAACAATACACAATAAATAGAAAAATAAGCAATTAGATGTGCTCAAGGATTCGGCAAGCCTTATCCCCTCACATTCCCCCCCCCCCCCTCAAAATTGGGTAGACACTGAAAGAACCCAGTTTGTCAGCAAGCACTGAGGGCTGTGAGGCTCAAAGTAGTCAGAGAAAATCGAGCCAACAAAGTTGTGCTGGAACAGTAGTGCCTCTGTACTTTATTCTGGACACTTGTGAGCCTGTACGAGTGAAGGTACCAGGTATCCCATGATGAAGAACTGGGACATGTGACGCTCCAACTCAGGTTGCAGAGTAGCGTAGCGAATGGCAAGTCCATGCCTGAGTTGAGGTTAGTAAAATTCAGTAAGTTGACTGGTATGCAGTGGCAGTTGAAGGGAAATCGACGATGTAGCAGCTGTGCCGTTATAAAACAAGGATCGTTCCTGGAAGAGGAATATTGAGGAAAGGTACCCCAAGCTACGAGTCAAGCGGCTTCTAGCTGCACGATGTAGATGAGTAGGACAGCTCTAGAGATCACCCTCAAGTAACTCGTCGGTTCTTTGGAAGTGGCTGTCACTATCGTGTATCCCAAAACCGGGCGTCCCACTCGTCAGTGGTGTTTTGTTCATACCAAGGACTATAAGAATGAATGATTTGAGTGTTCACCCAAACACATCACTCCTTCAATTTCAACAGCTCTTCTTGATGGTCATATACTACCCAAATATGCCATCACTGCGGATAAGTGGATATAGGGGTAATCCCCATATATCGCTTTATCCCTTGGTCTTTCCATTTGGCTCATGGAGGTGAGTGATAGTAGCAAGCTCACACGTCTTCATGGCAGTGGTCCAGGTCTAGACTCCTCCGCTGGCACTGGCTGCTCATGCTGACAGGGAACAGGCGGATCTCGTCATGAGGCTCGGCATTGTTCCTCAGTCTTGGTCTCTTGTGGACAAGACCGTTTGTGAGGTCGGATGCAAATGCACATGATACTGTATGTTGGTGCTGGAATGCACAGGTGCCTTGTTTTTCAGCTCCCTTCCGGTATCACTCACTGCCTTCAGCTGCATCCAGTCCAAGTGTAGATGATGTTGGACTCTGCTGCACTGTAGTATGCTGTAGTGATGATACTGCTCCATGTGGTCAAGAAACCACCAAGTGTTCGAGTTTGATGTTGCAATCGTGTAACGGTTTGAGTACATGAATGACAGTGTACCTATTGCATGCCGTAGCAAAGAGGATTGGTGCCAAGTGATCGCAATAGGGCAAAGTCACCATACTCGCCGATAGAGCACAAATCTATGGTCGTGCTCAAACGATTTGAATCCTCTGCCATTTTCCTTCCGTCGATTTGACGTAACAGCTTCATTGACGTTGCCATTTCAGCTACTTAGCATTGATGTTGAATCTGCTCCAATTCCGCTTGTAGGGGTGCCATTGGAGTAACGCAGATTCCTCAATTCATAGCGGCCTTGGCACTCCGAATCATGCATATTGGCTTCCATGGAGGTGATGCTAGAAATGGATTGGTTGGTGACGCGGATTTTATGACTGAGTCCACAAGTGCAGTGCGGCAGGGTTATTGAAGGCCCTATCCTCCCATAACTACATACCACGGCCAAATGACGATGAACGTTGCGCCACACTGTGCTGTCGATGCTTGAAAAATATCCTAACCCCATACAAGCAGGCACCATGCTCATGTGTCGAAAAATTGTGATGAAATGCTCGCCACGCAGGACAGCGATGAGAAGCACCAAGGTCGCAAAAAGCGCGGTAGGGATCTTCAGAGGGGGTTTGTGGCATTTGGCCTGCATTTGCATGCCATTGACGCACGAGGACTAACCAAAGCGCATCCACCAGTGCACGACACGTGTCCGCACGTGCTTGCATGTCGGTGCATGCCACATCTCTTGGTAGCGCAGACCACAACACACCACCAAAATCACAAATTTGACATCGGACCTCCTTTAGTTGTCCCTGTCTCGCAGCATCGTGACCGTGGATAGAAGCAGCAGACAACGATGGCTGCCAAGTGTTGCCAAACCGAGCCAGGTATGCATCAATTCGCGGCACGAGTGAGCATTTGACTAGAAAGTGGCTTGACGCATCCGGAAACCAGGTAAACATTGGGCCGCTACATAAGGAGTGCCAGTTTGGCCTCAATGGTGTGGCTTTTTACAGTTAAGACTATCAAAATTATACCAGAGCGTACAGCCTGCACGTGACGCACCACTATGGATGTTCAGACACCATGGATATCGACAACAAGCATCACGACGGTGATGACAGAGATGCAGGACAGCTGATGCTGGAGAACCTTCCTGATCTATTGCGGCGTGTGGCGCAGGATGAAGAAGCCTTGCAAGAAGATGAAGACAACAACAAAAAGTGACTAAATTTTCCCCAATGCGACCACGGGGAGCCAGTGGTGAACATCGCGGCCTTCTTCCCCACGGACTGGCTGAGCAAGATTGCTCTTGCTCGGCAACATCTGTTGAAATAGGATGCTGGTACGATGGTTGAGCAGTACTACGGGCGCATTCGGGAGTACAAGCGGTTTTTCTACAAGTACATGCTGCATGCGGAGCTTGAAGGATACCCCCCTGAAATCGTTTTCACAGCTGACGACGAGGTGGGTGTGGTCAACGGGCAGGACAGGCGCGATAGGTGGCTGCGTGGCCCAAGGGCAGAATGCTGGCTGCACGTTCCATGCTCGAACAAGGACCGCGTACTCGCGTACGTCTCTTACCTCGCATAAGAGATGCCTAACCAAGACGAATGGATAAATGGCCATGAGTGGGTGAAGGGTGTGCAGGCCCCCTCACCAGCGCCTTTCCTGCTTCTGCTGTTTGAGGTGGATTCTCAGGTGGTTTGCTAGGTGGCCCCAGCACCTTTGCAGGGCTGCAGGTTCCACCTGAGGCTCTGTTGCCATCACCTGAGGTGACTCAGACCACTCAAACAAGCAGTGCCCGATCCGCCTCTCCTTTTGCCAGCCACAAGTAAGCAGCCTGTGTCGTACGCTTGTAATATCCAAATAAGCACACCACTTTATGGTCTAGATTCCATGGCCAATGAATAAGGGCACATCAATTGCTATGTAGTGAGCGTTTCCATCAAATGCCTCCTTTTGAATCACACATTGCTCTTCTCTGGTTGTTACGCCACTGTAATTTTTTCTCCTTTGTATGTATCTACTACCTCATCTCTTGTGAATATAGTGAGGGCATGTCTTCCCCATCTTTCTATCTACTACCTCATCTCTTGTGAATATAGCTGAGGGTATGTCTTCCCTAGCTGCGTTCCTTTCAGAGGACAGTAAGAGAAGTGTGGAATGGAGGGCTGCAGCAGCTGCTGCTATTGCTATGATTGCCGTGTCTTGCGCGACCATCTTACCCATTCCCCCTACTCAAGCTCCATTATCCCCTCCCTCGCTGTCACCTGTTTCTGTGATTGCAGCAAGGGAATGTCTTCTCCAGGAGAGTCCCTATCAGAGGACAGTGAGGAGAGCATGGAATGGAGGGCTGCGGTTGCTGCTACCTCCACGTGTACTACCGTCTTCCCTAACCCCCTTATAAGCCTTCATTTTCCCCTCTATTATCGCATGTTTTTGTTGTGTGATGTCATCATATGCTATCACATTCTGTCTGCCTCCCATCTCATGTTTTCAACTGGCATGTGTGTATTGAATGTGTGCAAGCATTTATGCGTGGTGTGTTCTGGAGTTTGGGAATGTGTTTTGTGTTATTTTGTTTGAGCAGGTATTTTGTGATAGATCTTGAGAAGATCTTTCCGACGCAACGAGAATCCCTTCAATCGGAGCAAGAACGCGAAAGCTATGAAGATTCAAAGTTCATCAGCTTGCGTTACAATTGTGGCGGTTACAAAGTGAAGTTGTGGGGTGACTCTGTATGGAGTTGGGACCATTAGGGATTGGGGAAATTCATCACCCTACTGTAGCAGCTGCAAAATTGGCTGGGAACCACCAAGCTAGGTTGGCAAGGGTGGCCAACTTGATTGAAAGGGACAAATGTCAAAGTTGGGGTTCCTATAGGAAGGGAATCTTTGTGCTTATGGGGTTTCCTTGGTTGGGGACTCTTTTGGGACTTTTCCTCTCATCCCTCATCTTCTATCCCAACCTTTCTCTTGCTCCTCCAATTCCTTGTGAGATTCTTGAACTTTGATTGAACTTTTGAGATTGAGTTAAGTTCTCCTCCTTCAACTTACCCTCTAGTGCGTCGAAAGACATAGCGTCGCGAATACTCCATCAATCGACGTGATTCAAATTGAGAACAGTAGCTAAGATAAAAATATACAAAATCCGAGTTTCGCGACATTCCAACGGCTAATGTTTTGTCGACGTCGTTTCTTGTGAAGACGACATTTCTGTTCAGAATTTCGACTAATGTTTTCTGTTCAAACACACCTAGACTCCGTCCTTAATCCTAACAAGTGGTATCAGAGCCATATTGAGGACATTGAGAGGAGTCTACAGAAGTGTGAAGACCCATTTAGACCCACCATGGCCTGTGGGTGTGCCTAAGTGGTGGTCTAAAGGTTGGATGTGTCTTCCGCTAAGGGGAAACTCTGCCGAAATTTTGTGGACGCCGACACTTGTGAAAATATCGAGGGAGCTGAGTGTGGACAGCAAAAGGGAGCTGAAATTCGTCATTTCTCAAGGAGAAGATGAATGAGAGGGGAGGAGATGCTAATGGAAGAGGAGCTGTACCTGAGAAGACAAGTGAGCCGCCACCATCAAAAGTTGAAGCTTTGGATGGCTCCAACTATGAGGAATGGAGCGGGCGGATGAGGAGTGCCTTCAAACGCTACAAGCTACTGAAGATTGCTGTTGGGGAGGAGAAGATGCCGGAAGAAGGCGAAGCACGTGAACGGTGGATTGAGAAAAGCGCGGTGCTTTTCGACCTCATCCTTCAATCGGTCAACAAGGAGATGTTCGAGCACATCAAGGATCTTGTGGAAGCGGATGATTCGGGTCCAAGGGCGTGGAAACTACTACGTGATGTGATTCAACCCAACACTCTCCCAATGGTGATCGTGCTCGAGAAGGAACTTGCTGCCATCTCCATGCGACCAGGGGACGATGTGAAGCCGGTCATTGACAAGATCAAGGACACCTATGCAAGGATGGCAGTAGCGGGCAGCAGTGTATCTCAGCTGCAGCAGTGCACCAAGATCATCTTGGTGTTGGAGAACTCTTGGGACAACCTCATCCCCACCCTCAACTCTCAGCAAGATCAATGGACACCTGAGTGGCTAAGGCAGCAGATTCTGCAGGAGGACTTCCGCAGACGCCATGTGGGAGGTGGTGCCTCCACTAAGACTGCTGAGGGGTATGGAGCTGCAAGGCGCGGCAGAGGAAGAGGGGTTTGGAGAGGCCGAGGCCGTGGGAGGAGCTTTGGCAGAGGTAGAGGCCGAGGTGACTATAATGAGGGGCATGGGAGCTCTAGTGGCAGGGGGAGTACCATAATGGAGGGCACCTGCTGGTACTCCAAGAAGGTCGGGCATCCTTGGTTCAAGTGCTTCAGTAGGCCGGAGGGATGGGCACCTCCAGGCATGAAGCCGCCAAGTGGTGAACGCGCACAAGGTGGCGCTATGCAAGGCTCAGGTGCACAAGATGAAGGTGCACAAGGTAATACCTATCCTGGGATGTTTCTCATGGTTGAGGATATGCATGGGCATGAGGGTGATGTGGGATCTGTGGGAAAGGTTGTGATGCACCCTCTCATGCACTGGGTGATTGATTCAGGTTGCACCAGTCACATGACCCCACAGGCAGATTTGCTTGATGAGGTAAAACCCCCTGGGAAGATTAAGTATGTGGCAGCAGCGTCAGGTGCTTTGCTCCCTATGATGGGTGTTGGAAATGCCAAGGTTAAGGGAGCTAATGGGGAGCTTGTGGGGCTTGGAAGTGTTCTGCTGGTTGAAGGTTTGTCTGCTAACCTTCTCTCTGTGCGGCGACTGCAGAAGAGCAAGGCCGAAGTGACCTTTGGACCAACCAGCTGCCGTGCTAAGCTTGGGAAGAAGGTGCTGTGGAGTTTGGACGAGGCGACCAGCTGCATCAAGGACCTGTGGCAGCTGCCCATCATACCTTGGAATGGGAAGACTCCAACAGCAGCAACGGCAGCAGCGGCAAAGGCAACAGCAGGAGGAGATGCAACTGCACCAACTGATGGGGTCCTGGAAGCAGTCAAGAAAGTGCAGCAGCAGCAGACACATGGTGAGGTGCTTGCTGGTGTGGATGCGAGTGCGGCATGGGCTAAGGCTTCATCAAGGAGTGGTGAGGCCGATTGGGAGACATGGCATGAGAGGCTGTCATGTGAACTTCCCTATGCTGCAGAAGTTGGTGAAGGATGGGAGCCTGAAAGGATTGGAGGTCAAGGGGGGAGTGAAGGAGATTGGGAGCTGCCCTACATGCTTGGAGACCAAGTTCTCCAAGTTCCCCTTCAACAGCACTACAGGACCAGCCAAGACCCCACTTGCACTTGTGCACATGGATGTGGTGGGGCCCACAAGAGCCCTTTCCCTCTCAAGCAGGCGCTATTTTTTTACAATTGTGGATGACCACACTCCGGCAGTGTGGGTTTACCCTTTGAAGAACAAGGGGGAGGTGGCAGCGGCTGTCCTTAAGGAGTGGATGCCTAGAGCTCAGAGGGAATGCGGACACAAGGTGAAGGTGATCCGCAGTGATAATGGTGGGGAGTTCATTGGAGCTGATTTTGAGGGGGAGTTGAAGAGGAAGGGGATCCAACATCAACTGACAGTGCCCTACAACCCGCAGCAGAATGGCGTGGCTGAGAGGTTCAACAGGACCCTGCAGGAGGGGGCACGCACTCTCCTTGGGCGTGCAGGGCTGCCTGATCCGTTTTGGGTGTCTGCACTGAGGCAGTTCGCCCTTGAGAAGAACAGGGTGCTGGCTACAGTTGGGGAGAAGGAGTGGATCCCGTATACTAAGTGGTATGGGAGTGCTCCAGCTGTGAACATGCTGAGGGCATTTGGGTGCATGGTGGTGTTTCATGTGCCCAAGGAGAAAAGGGGGAATTTGGAGGCTTCTGGGTGTGCACTTGGGGATTGCAAAGGATCACAAGGGGTGGCTGCTGTGGGACTTGACCACCCAGAAGCTGACTGTGTCAAGGGATGTGAAGTTTCTTGAGTCCCTGTACTACAAGGACTGGAAGCAGCAGCAACAGAAGCTTCCATCTACACCGCTCATTGTGGAGGCAGATGAGGTGCAGCGGCCTTCAAGACAGGTGGAGGTTGCAGTGTCTGAGGAGGAGATGTCTGGGGTGACTGAGGAAGGGGGAGCAGCTGAAGTGGAGCAGCAGCAGCAGCAGTAGCAGCAACAGCAGCAGCATGAGTCTCCACCTCGAGTTCCACACCCGTCTGAGAGACCTAGGAGGGATGTGCACCCTCCGGTGAGGCTGACCTATGGGGGAAGAGGCAAGCCGAATGTGGTGCAGGCCGGGAGTGTGGTTGAGCAGATTGAGGAAGATGAGATCGCTCACTGCTACTGGGCACCAATCCCTGAGCCCAAGACTCGAGAGGAGGCCTTGAATGGACCAAATCGGGAGAAGTGGAAGGCGAGTGGGGATGAGGAGTTTGGGTCCCTGATTGAGAGCGAGACATGGGACCTGTGTGACTTGCCTCCTGG
Organism: Closterium sp. NIES-67; assembly: GCA_027943415.1. Taxonomy (NCBI): domain Eukaryota; kingdom Viridiplantae; phylum Streptophyta; class Zygnematophyceae; order Desmidiales; family Closteriaceae; genus Closterium; species Closterium sp. NIES-67. The sequence goes on along the minus strand of BQMB01001376.1, from coordinate 112,383 downwards.
GAAGAAGGCAATCACTTCCAAGATGATCTACAAGCACAAGTATGGACTTGAAGGGGAGCTGACCCGCTATAAGTCTAGGCTTGTGGCAAGGGGGTTTCAGCAGACAAAGGGAAAGGACTATGATGAGGTGTTCGCTCCTGTGGGAAAAGGAACAACACTAAGGGTGCTATTGGCGATACTATAGCTGCACTCCTGGGATGGAAGATTCGGCAGATGGCCATTGTGACTGCCTTTCTGAATGGGATCATTCTGGAGGAGGTGTACATGAAGCAGCCAGAGGGGCTGGATGATGGGAGCGGCAGGGTCTGCAGGCTGGAGAAGGCCATCTATGGCCTTAAGCAGGCGCCTAGTGCATGATATCACAAGTTGGAGGAGGCGCTGTTGGCTGCGGGTTTTAAGAAGAGTACTACCTGGGGATGCATGTGGAGAGAGATGTGGAAAAGGGTGTGCTGAGGTTGCACCAGAGGAAGTACTGTGAAGGGCTGGCTGAGAAGTATGGGCTGCAAGATGGGGGAAAGCCAGCAACACCACTACCTTCCGGGTTTACTGTGGAGCCATGTGCTGATGAGGAGGTAGTGGGTGAGAGTGATAGGAAGCTGTTTCATTCGATGGTTGGATCTCTGAACTGTGCTGCAAGTCATACACGGCCTGACATTGCACTTGCTACATCACGGTTGGCTAGTGTGGTCTCATGCCCTAGTCATGAACAACTGGAAGCGGCCAAGAGGTTGGTCCGCTATGTGAGTGCTACGGCATCAGTGGGATTGGAGTACAGTGGAGTGAGGCAGCAGCTACAGAGAGGTGCTGCAGATGTGAAGAGTGGTGAGATGCTCTTGAGTTGCTATACTGACGCTAGCTTCAACTCAGTGAAAGCGGATGGCACCAGCATTCGGTGTTATGTGTGCTTGCTGGGAGGTGGTGCTGTGAGCTGGCGCAGCAAGAAGCAGAATGAAGTGGGATTGTCCTCATGTGAGACTGAGTACATGGCCTAACATCATGGGGCCAAGGAAGTGGTGTGGCTGAGGCGCTTGTTGGAGGAGTTGGGAGTTGGCCAGGAGGAGCCGACAGTTGTGTTCTATGACAATGAGTCTGCAGTGAAGCTGGCCAAGAATGCTTGTCTGCATTGGGTGAGGAGACTCCTTGATAAGGAGGTGCGGCTGGAGATAGTGAAGACCCATCAGCAGGCAGCAGATATTTTCACTAAGCGTCTAGCGGGGGCGGATCATTGGAAGGGCATGAAGCTTGCTGGGATGAGCATGCATTGAGTATGCATGCTTGAGATGTGGTATGATGGATGATGGTTGGCAGCCAGAGGGGGAGATTGTTGTGTGATGTCATCATATGCTATCACATTCTGTCTGCCTCCCATCTCATGTTTTCAACTGGCATGTGTGTATTGAATGTGTGCAAGCATTTATGCGTGGTGTGTTCTGGAATTTGGGAATATGTTTTGTGTTATTTTATTTGAGCAGGTATTTTGTGATAGATCTTGAGAAGATCTTTCCGACGCAACGAGAATCCCTTCAATCGGAGCAAGAACGCGAAAGCTATGAAGATTCAAAGTTCATGAGCTTGCGTTACAATTGCGGCGGTTACAAAGTGAAGTTGTGGGGTGTTGGGAAAATTCATCACTCTACTGTAGCAGCTGCAAAATTGGTTGGGAACCACCAAGCTAGGTTGGCAAGGGTGGCCAACTTGGTTCGATTGGTTGGGAAGGGACAAATGTCAAAGTTGGGGTTCCTATAGGGAGGGAATCTTTGTGCTTATGGGGTTTCCTTGGTTGGGGACTCTCTTGGGACCTTCCCTCTCATCCCTCATCTTCTATCCCAACCTTTCTCTTGCTCCTCCAATTCCTTGTGAGATTCTTGAACTTTGATTGAACTTTTGAGATTGAGTTAAGTTCTCCTCCTACAGCTTACCCTCTAGTGTGTCGAAAGACATAGCGTCGCGGATACTCCATCAATCGACGTGATTCAATTTGAGAACGGTAGCTAATATTACAAGCTACAACATATCTGAGTTTCGCGATATTCCAACGCTAGTTTTTCGTCGACGTCGTTTCTTGTGAAGACAACTTTTCTGTCCAGAATTTCGGATTTATATTTTGAGTAATTCTAGCTCCTAAACACACCTAGACTCCGTCCTTAATCCTAACAGTTTTTGCTATGATTGCAGTGAGGGCATGTCTTCTCCACCTGAGTCCCTGTCTGAGGACAGTGAGGAGAGTGTGGAATGGAGGACTGCTGCTGCCGCCGCTTGTGTAACGTTGCCACTTTTTCCCATGTCAGCATCAGCGTCAGAAGCAGGGACTAGTGTCGATGCAGCAGGAGCAGCAGCTTCAGCAGCGGAATCAAGGGGTGCCACAGCAGCAGCAGCAGCACTATTACCAGCAATAGCTGCAGGGCCAATGGCAGCACGAGTATCAGCAGCTAGACCCACGGCAACCAGCTCAGGTGCCATCTGGTCAAATCGCCCTCCTCCAGCCAGCACCTCCCCTTCCCTCTCCCCTCCTTTCGCCTTCACTCCTCCCTCTGCTCCATGACAAGAAAATGAACGGCCAACCGTCACTTCGACCGTGCCAAGCCTGCAGTACTTCGATGCTCATGCAGCGTGTGAAAGCACTCGTGACGATGTGCAAGCTGGAGGCCACCCTCTTCGAGGAGCAATCGCTCAATATATTCGACGACATCGTGCAAAGTCAGAACGTGAATCCACACCGTGTGCCGCCACCAGGCAGAACGCGACATACAGTGAGTATTGGGCACAGAGGCCGGGTTGGATCATGGGGGGTGCACCACCCGCATGATGCTCTGTCGCTTGATTAACATGGTTTCTCTGCCTCGCAGGAACTGCGTGGACTGCCATCGCGGCTCAATCAACGACATGTATACCGAGCACCAATTCAAGAAGCTCATGTCTGAAATGCTCATCAAACAGGCCGTCGATGCGCGGGTCTGGCCCGCAAATATGCCGTCACCGGGATCGCACCGCGCGCTTCTGCAGAAAGCCATGTCCCTGCTTGCATACAAAACCCTCACTCGTGGGGTCACCATCCAAATGTCGGACATGTTACCTCTACTAGATCGGCAGCACCTCGGCCCTAGATCCTTGCAACAAGGCTATCATTCTCGTGTTTATGATGCAGCACGGGAAGACAAACAAGGATGGCACCCTGTAGCACATGTATGTGACACGCCACATGGAGTTTGATCTCAGTGCCATCAGCAACCTGCTGCTCTGGTTCCACTGGGTCTGTGACCTTGTCCACAGAAAATACGACTATGATGTTGTGGAGAAGCTGGATTTCAAGGAGGCAAAGAAGTGGTACAACAAGCACATACAGCGACGGAACAATTTGTCCGCAAAATGGCACTGTTAAGCAAGTTCGCGATGTTTTTGCAAGTATAAATGGATAGATATCAATCTTGAACCTATGGACATTATGCAGAAACAATTGATGCACCTCCAAATATGTCGAACGCCAGGAGATATCGATTTCCTAATAACGAGTACAAGCTTTAAGGCTCGATGGTCGATGTGGACAAATACTACCCGAGCAGAGACTAGATCTGTTTCCGCCGAGCATTTTTTGCACGAGCTAGCAAAGTCGCTTAGACTTTCGCTAATGCTTGCCCCTTACCCCGTGAGCCTCCAGTAGGCACGCGGCCGCTTGCTTCGTGTCACAGATAGAGGATCATGAGACTCTGTCGCCAGGGTCTGAGTTTCTGACAGATCGCACGTACGCTAGGAATAGGGAGAAGAATCATCCAAAAAAATGCTATGAAGGCTAGTCACAGCAGTAGTCATCTAGCAGCTAGGCCAACAGTCCCCTCTTCAGGTCGACATCGATTGCTCTCAGCATGACTCGTGCGCACCTTCGTGCACATCATCATGTTAGGTGTCGCATTGACGGGCATCAAGGCTGTGTATCCACTGGAATCGTATAACGATGTTAAGGTCCACCCTCGTACTGCACGAAATGCTCTCAAGCTGCCTGAGTTAGTCGCCGTGCAGACACTGCGCAAGTCTAAACTATCAGCTCGCAACGGCCGTGACCCTCGGTATTTTGCTAGAGCCCATTTGGACTGGACTCTGGACGACTTAAAGCGGGAGATCTGGTTGGACGAGATACGGATCGCTCGATATTGCTCGGAAAGCCGCACCCACGCATGGATTCGCAAAGGCACTGCTCGCCAAGGGCATCAGGTGAAGTTGAATGTGAAGCATGAGGGTGGGTAAGTCATGGTTTGAGTATGTATGACGTATGATGTGCCTGGTTACATGTGCAACATTGATGGCCACACGGGTGGCCAACTCTATCGCATCATATTACAGGACGAGGTGGCTCAAGCTCTTGATTTTTATTATTTAACCATCTCTGGCATGACTTTCCAGTACATTGTACGACCCCAAACCCAAGTGCAGGATCGTTCAAGAGTGGCTAGCAGAGCAAGATTTCGCCGTCCTGCAATGGCCCTCTTCCTCCCCTGACCCCAATCCCATCGAGCAGCTCGCCAAGCATGAGCACCCCCTCACAGGCATGCTGCAAACTTGGGAGTAGGTGCACGAGACCTGGGATGGCATTGGGGCTGGCGTGTGTGAAGCTCTGTTAGACTGTATGCCTAGGAGGATCACAGCAAGAAATAGGGCCAAGGGGAGATGGACACGGTATTGATATTGATAATTTCAACTGTGGCTCATCCTGGGAACATTTTGTCCGAGTGTACCTCTTCTGATCTTGGTTGTTCTATGTTCTATTATGGTGTGTTTTTTGGACAACATGTTATTTGTCACACAAGCCTATAACAGTAGCAACTAGAACCTTAAACCATCAAACCTCCTCTCTATCCTCGTCCACCTGTCGTACAATTGTTCACTTGCTACATGGAGGGCTTCAACATGGCAAAGTTCACTGAGGGTACACACACCATTATCCATGTGAACGATGATGAGCGACACCGCCTGACGACTCCGGATTCAGCGGCATACACCCTTTGCGGGTTTGACGTCAAAGCCCTCACGCACACGCGCATCGTTACCGTGAAGAGAGTGGTCCACTCGTTGGGGAACCCAATGGTGCGCGGCCTCGAACCTGCGTTCAAAGGGCAGTACCGCATCTGGTGGATGTGTCACCTCTCCCAGGACAAGGGACAGCCGGGATGGATGGACAGGCTTTGCTGCCGCGGGATCGACGACCCTACCGCAATACGTTGGATTCACCACGCATGGGTGTTCATGCACGAATCAACAATTCAAAGGAGCTTCTGACATGTGGGCTGCGTTCCCAACTCGTGGGTTCGGCACATGGATCACCTTCGCCCCGAGAGTCCGGCGGACTTGTTCGAGCCACTCGCGAGCACCATGGAGGAGGTGACGATCCTGATACGCAAGCTCAATCTCAGGTGGCATGCGATGAGCGCAGTCCAGTACCTGACTTGGGACCGCCGCCCGCTGTTATACAAGTGGGGTAGGCCCCCGCAGCATCCCCCACCGTTCTTTCGCCCGTACATCGACCCAGTGGCGGTAGACGGCGATCGGGCAGTGCGGAAGCTGACTCGACTGGTCGGGACCTTCTATTCACGCTATGGCAAGGTCACAGGGCGCGCACCGTAGCGATTAGTGCTGCGTGCATTGCTCCAATGTGCCGCGATCTTATGGTGCTTATCGAGTCCGTGTTATTGGAAGGGTATGTTAGAATAGGCCGGTATGTGTCTGGCTTGGGTTGCATGAGTATGGTTAATCACCCATGGTTGTGCACACTCTGCGTACTTTACAGACTCCGTAAACCCGTCTGGGACGAGATTGCAAAAGCCACCAAGGGTATCCACCTGTTTCCCACATGTACACTTTAGGAGTAAAAGCCCTTGGCCACATTGTGCGCGTCACAATGCGCGGCCACATGTACTGGACGAATATTATGCACACTGCATGACTCGTCTGTGCTTACGAGGAAGGCGGCCCTATGCCCAGCATCTCCTAACACATAGGCGACACGGATATTTTAATCGGCCACGTGTTCCAATTGATCGCAGTGCACACCCAGAGGTCGAAGCTGATGTGTCTCAAGGTGTGCAGACATTCTTAGGAACCAATAACTGCATGCCAACACACTGGCGTTATCGCTGTCAACTTATACATATTAGCTATGTAGAAGTTATAGGCTAGACTGAGGTATGCTTCTAGTGAGTACAACCAACTAGTATTTGTTCTAGGTTTCCACCTCTAGTTATCAATCCTTCTCACGTTAACATGGTATCACGCGTAGGTTAGCATCCCCCACCTACCGCTTCCGCCTGTACCCTAGCTAGGCCTTGTCGCGCCTCCTGGCCACGTCGCGCCCCTCCAGGGCCCCGTCGCGCCACCCTAGCCTCGTCGCGCCACCCTAGCCCTGTCGCGCCCCTCATGGGCCCCGTCGCGCCTCCTAGCCCCGTCGCGCCCCTCCTGGGCCCCGTCGCGCCACCCTAGCCCCGTCGCTCCACTCTAGCCCTGTCGCGCCCCTCCTGGGCCCCGTCGCGCCACCCTAGCCCCGTCGCGCCACCCTAGCCCTGTCGCGCCCCTCCTGGGCCCCGTCGCGCCTCCTAGCCCCGTCGCGCCCCTCCTGGGTCCCGTCGCGCCACCCTAGCCTCGTCGCGCCCCCTCGCCCTGTCGCGCCCCTCCTGGGCCCCGTCGCGCCCTGCCTGGCCCCGTCGCGCCCTGCCTGGCCTCGCCGCGCCTCCCTGGCCCTGTCGCGCCTTCCTGGCCCCGACGCGCCTGCCTGGCCCCGTCGCGCCCGCCTGGCCCCGCCGCGGCCTGCCTGGCCCCGTCGCACCTGCCTGGCCCCTCCGCGCCTGCCTGGCCCTGCCGCGCCTGCCTGGCACCGCCGCGCCTTGTCAGGCCCCGCTGTGCCTGCCTGGCCCCGCCGCGACTGCCTGGCCCCGCCGCGCCTGCCAGGCCCCGCCGCGCCTGCCTGGCCCCGCCGCGCCTGCGTGGCCCCGCCGCACCTGCCTCACCTCGCCTCGCCTGCCCGGCCCCGCCGCGCCTGCCTGGCCCCGCCGCGCCTGCCTGGCCCCGCCAGCACCTGCCTGGCCCCACCGCACCTGCCTGGCCCCTTCGCCCCAGCTCGTCCTGCCGAGCCGCCTCGGGCTCCGTCTCCTCTGCTCGCTCGTGCTGAGGCGCTTCGCGGCCGCCGTGCTGGAGGGGGCTGTTGCTGTGTTCCTGCGTCGCTGTGCTCCTGTGGAGCTGTGCCGCTGACCCTGCACGATGGCGGACTTCGTGCTCCGTCTGGACGCTGAGGGCCATGCGGTTGACTTCGCCGCCTGGCTCTCCGATCTCCGCCGCCACCTTACAGGTCAGCGCCAGGATGGCCACTCCTTGGTTGTCCATGTAGACGGCTTGCTACCCCGCCCCCCCGCACCTGCTCCCCTCCCTACTGATCCCTCCTCTGATGACCGTGAGACCTTCTCTACTGCTGCGCTTGCCCGTGCGATCTGGGACTCCCGCGATGCAGTCGCTCAGGTTGCCATTAGCCACGCCCTCCCTGTCTCTGAGCGCTCGCGTTTTGCTACTATTGAGACGGCCAAAGCTTACTTAGACGCTGTTATTGCTCGCTATTCCACACCCGCGTCTGCTTCTGCTGGTCGCCTGCTCTTCCCTATGCTTTTCCCAGACCTTGCAGCTTTCCCTACCGTCGCAGACTTTGCCACTCACCTGCGTACCCTAGAAACCCGCTATCGCACTGCCAGCACTGCTGCTCAGCTCACTGCGCTCCCCCCCCCTTTCTGCATGACGCTCTATTTTATCGCCATGCGCCTGCCAGACCGCCTCGCTAGTGCTCGCGATCACTTCCTTAGCCAGCACCCGGGTGACCTCACCCTCAGTGCCTTTGTCGATACCCTCACAGAGATCGAGACTCGCCAGCGCACTATCGCTCAGTCGAGCGGTGCGCCGGCAGTTTCTATCTTTCACGGTTGTGCCCCCTCCGAGTGTACGTTCACTGACGTTTCGGCTGCGGTCGCCTCGGCGGCCCCTCTCACCGAGACGGCTGGTGCAGTCCACCCGCAGCAGCGCTCGCGCCACGGTGGCCGTGGTCGCCAGGGAGGTAGGGGTGGTGGCGCTAGTGGTGGTGACGGTAGTCCGCCTGCGGGGACTACCACTGGTGGGCAGGAGCAGCAGCCCCAGCCGTAGTAGGAGCAGCCCCAGCCGCAGCCGCCGCCCCAGCAGCAGTCACCGTCTCAGCAGCAGTCGCCGCAGCAGTGGGCCCGTCTCCCGCCTGGTTGGCCCGGCGCCTCCGGAGGTAGTGGCCGTGGTGGCGGCCCGCGCAGCTTAGCGTCTACCGGCGGCTCCGGTGCTGTCACCTGCCAGTACCAGCTTCAGACCGGGCCTCTTCGCGGCACTCTGTGCCGCCGCCCGCACACGACCGCCCCCTGTTTCTGCCGCCTCGACGATCTCTTTCGTCGTCGCTTTGGCCCGGCCCCGGACCTCCCCGACTGGCACAGCCTGCTCCGCCAGGGCGTGCCGATCTTTGAGTTAGACATGGATCAGATAGGTGCTGCTTTGCATGCTTTGTATTCTGACGCTTCTAGTTTTGCTGGATCTTATTACCCTGTGTACTCTAGTTTAGGTGTTGCACCACTGTCTAGCTTAGCCTCCCTTGCTGCGTCAAGCGTAGGACTGCCTAGGTTGCCTAGTCTAGTCGCTGCACCGGCTCCGTCCCCGGCCTCCGCCACTGCGTCGCTGTCCTTCACTCTCGACTCCGGTGCTTCTGCCTGCTTCTTCCGCGACCGTTCCACGCTCACGCTGCTTGCTGCACCTGCTGTTGTCTCTCTCGCTGACCCCTCTGCGGGTCCTATCGTCGCGCGCAGTTCTATGTCCCTTCCCTGTCCAGCAGTTCCCTCGGGCTCCCTTACTGGCCTCCACATTCCCTCGTTCTCCAGGAACCTGGTTGGTGTCAGCTGTCTCCAGGACCTCGGCGTCACCACCACGTTCCCCGGGCACGAGCGGTTCGCTGTCTGTTCTGAGGCTGTGTCAGGTTCCCCCCTTGCGACGTTCCCCCGGGACCCGGTGTCCGGTCTGTTTAACCTCGACACCGCTTCCCCCCCGGTTGGTGCGTCCTCCCAGGTCGCTGCAGCTTGCTCGTGTCGGTCCCTCTCTCACCCGTCCCTTCTCTGGCACCACCGCTTAGGTCACCCTGCTCTCCCGCGTCTGCGTCACATGTCCCAGCACGGTCTTGTCTTAGGTTTCCCCGCGTCACTCCTTGCACTTCCTCCCTCGACTGCGCCACTGTGCACGCCTTGCGTCGAGGGTCAACTCCGCCGTGCTCCTCACTCCTCCTCGCTGCGCCCTGCTACTGCCCCCCTTCAGACCCTGCACCTGGACGTTTGGGGCCCTGCCCCCGCCCCCGGACCGCGCGGTGAGCGCTACTTCCTTGTGCTCGTCGACGACTACACGCGCTACACCACGGTGTTTCCCCTGGAGCGGAAGGCCGACGTGCCCAACGTTCTTCTCCCGTGGGTTGTGGCTGCGTGTCTCCACCGCGGTCTCCCCGTGTTGTGTCTCCACTCCGACCGTGGCGGCAAGTTCGTCTCTGGTCGGCTTGGACAGTTCTGTCGTGCGGAGGGCATCACCCAGTCGTACACCTTGCCGGACTCGCCACAGCAGAATGGGGTTGCTGAGCGCCGCATCGGCTTGGTCATGGAGGTCGCCCGTACTTCCATGATCCATGCCGATGCCCCCCATTTTCTGTGGCCGTTCGCTGTTCGCTACGCTGCTCACCAGCTTAACCTGTGGCCACGCTCCCAGCGGCCGCAGGTTTCGCCGACCCTCCTTTGGACCGGGTTCCCCGGTGACGCGTCTGCGTTCCACGTCTGGGGCTGCCTTGCTCACGTTCGTGCCTCCGGCACGGACAAGCTCACTGCCCGCACTGTCCCCTGTGTCTTCCTCGGTTTCCCCCTGGACTCGTCTGACTGGCTTTTCTACCACCCGCCGTCTCACCGCTTCCTCCACTCTCGTGACGTCACCTTTGACGAGTCCGTCTCCTTCTACCGCCGCTTCCCTCACCGGGGTCTCCCAGTTGCCCCCCCCTTGTTCCTTCCTCCCTCTCCCCAGGTAGCCCCTGCCCCTCTCCCGCCTCGTCCTGCCCCGTCTGGTGTCTCTCACGTCACTCCCCTCCCGTCGGTTGTCCCCGTTGAGGAGTCTGCTGACTCTGGTGGTACCCCCGGTCTGTCCTTGCCACGTCCCCCTTCCCTGGTGCCTCCGCCCCCCCTGTCGCAGTCGCCGACCCCGCTGCAGCCGCCGCCGCCGCAGCCGTCGCCGCCGCAGTCGTCGCCGCCACTGCCGCCGCCGCTCTTGGCCCCTTGGGGTGCTGGTGTGGAGGAGGGTGTTCGTCCTGCGGCTTCTGGGGGTGCCGCTGGTGTTGGCGGGGGTTCTCGCTCTGGGGGTGTTGGTTCTGGGGGTGCTGCTGTTGAGTGTTCTGCCAAGCTTATGAACTTTAAATGGTCATAGCTTTCTTGTTCTTGCTCCGATCAAAGCTATCCTTGATCCGTCGGAAATATCTTCTCAAGAGATTTCATCACAAATATCTGGAAAAAAAAACTCAAAACCTTCCACAAACTCCAGAACACACCACACAGACACTCTTGTACACCTTCAAATCATACATGCAAATTGAAAGCATGGGATGGGCAGAATGTGATAGCTTATGCTGACATCACACAACATACAATGGCATCAATCTCAGGTCCAATTTGAGGAAGATTCTAGATGGGAATAGAACCAAATGGTGCCACATGATGAAGGATGAGTATAAGATAATCCACCGCATCTGTGTCACATGTCAAAGCTACTAACGTGGAACAACTGCTTCCAGTCTATATGGACCAACCTGAGAAGGTCCACATTAATCCCTACGTATCAGTTATGACTAAGGTAGCCTTACATTCATCTCACCCATGCATGATTTCCTTTTTTTTTTTAAGTTGACTAGATCGTCTTAGGGTTGCGGAGATATCTTTTTTTGTTGTTGCAATTTTAGGCATGTAATTTTGCATTTTAAATCAAGATTATGAGCATTACCATTTGATGCGATGCTATTTTACAGTTGTGAATGAAGTGTTAGTATATTTCATTTGTATACATTGTTTTAACAGTGCATCTCATTTATTTTTTTCCAGGTTTGACACAGCCAACTCTAAAATTGAGGGGTGTTAAAACGTGCTTCCGAGAAATGACGGTTCGTTCGCAAACTGGCACGAAGTTGACACCTGTCTTCTCCTCTTACCACGAAGTTGACACCTGCCTTCTCCTCTTACCACGAAGTTGACATCTGTCCTCTCCTCTTACCACGAAGTTGACACCTGTCTTCTCCTCTTACCACGAAGTTGACACCTGTCTTCTCCTCTTACCACGAAGTTGACACCTGTCCTCTCCTCTTACCACGAAGTTGACACGTGTGCAGCACTGAGTCCGCCATCATGGTCGATGTAGCAGCACAAAGGCGGTAGTGGTGCTGTACTGAGCGACAGAGTGCGGCGGGAAGCAGTGGTGTGTGGTGTGGTGCAGTGCGGTAGACTGCGGTAGAGTGAGGTGCAGTACAATAGGGTGTAGTGCGGTGCAGGGCGATGGAGTGCGGTGGAAAGGGGCCGATGAAGCTAGGTGGGGTAGGTCGCGGGGCGGCTGGAAGACAGGGCCGCGTAGCGGCTGGAACACGGGGTTGCGTAGCGGCGGGGATACGGGGCCGTGGGCGGCGAGGCAACGGGGCCGGCTAGGCGGCTAAGTGACGGGGCCAGCTAGGCGGCAGGGCCAGCTGGGCGACGAAGCCGGCTAGGCGACGGGGCCGGCTGGGTGGCGGGGCCAGTTAGGCGACGGGGCTGGCAGGGCGACGGGGCCGGCGAGGCGACGGGGCCGAGTAGGCGACGGGGCCGGCTGGGCGACGGGGCCGACTAGGCAACGGGGCCAGCAGGGCGACAGGGCCGGCTAGGCGACGGGGCCGGCTAGGCGACGGGGCCGGCTTAGGCGACGGGGCCGGCTGGGCTACGGAGCCGTCTAGGCGACGGGGCCGGCTAGGCGGCGAGGCCGACTGGACTACGGGGCCGGCTGGGCGACAGGGCCTGCTAGGCGATGGGGCCAGCTAGGCGACGGGGCTGGCTGGGCTACGGGGCCGACTAGGCGACGGGGCCGGCTAGGAGACGGGCCAGCTAGGTGCTAGGTGACAAGGGGGCAACTAGGGGACGGGCCAGCACGGGCGGGAGGGCGATGGGGCGGCTAGGACCTATGGCGGAAGCGCCGGTGGGCGGGGGGGACCTAACCTACTCATGATACCATGTCAAAGTTAACAAATGACTAGAACAATGACATACAAGGGAATATAACCTAGTGAGTTGTACTCCCTAAGGCATTGTATAGTCTATAACAACATACAAAGATATGTTTGACACCAGGGCCGCAGATTCGTTTAGAGGCACCCTGATAGCTCAGGGTCCCCCCACCGTGGTCTCCTGATTTTGCAGGCCTCTCCAAAAAAAAATCCCTGGTCCACTAGGGTCCCTAGAAATTTTCACGCTAAGTAAACATGATTATAGACAGAAAGCACACTGTGTAATATATGCCTAGTATTATGCGGTAGCATGGTTCTCAATGGCAGCAGGCGCAGAGGGACCAAGGCTAGGATTGGGCTCTGAAAGTACGACCGCGTCGGAAACTAAAATGGACGGTCGCATTCAAGCCGGCGGGATTGACAAGGGGCGGTTGGGGAAACTCATGGGAATCACGGGTGGAGGGGTGGGGCTGCGAATCTGCTATTACACGAATCTGGACAAACATGGATCACTACACTAGTAGCGCTGATCAATCAGAGTTCACTCCTAAAAAAACGCTGAAATTTCAGGCCTGTGTCTTTAAAAAAGCCCTGATTTTACCCTGAATCAGGGTAAGAATCCTGAAATCTGAGGCCCTGTTTGACACCCTGAACCAACAGCCCCTCAAAATCCAATATACAAAGCCCTGCTCTATTGCATTACTCAACTCCCATCTAAATTTCTTCACAACATATGTAAGGCCTGGAACCGACCCGACCCGAGGTCCGGAACTGACCTGAGGGTTCACAAGTGCACGCAATAAGCAGTATAGCTCAGTAAGGAATTAAAACTCCTTAGAGACTTACTAAGCTACACTTACTAGCATTAAGTGCAGCAAAGTTACAGTCCGAAAGTCAGGGAGGGTCGGCGGAGGACTAGTAGAATTCAGGATTGAGGGTCCACTTCTACATGTTGTCGGACCAGTAAAAATCCTAGTCCCCATAAACCTAAATTTTCTCACCACCACTCGCCGCTGTTCACGCGTCGCCCCCGGCCCCCGCCGCTGTGTCGTGGCCATGGAGGTGATCGACGACAAGGACGCCATGCGGCAGTGGTCGCGCAAGCAGCACCACGAGGGGCGCACGGTGGCGCTGGTGCCGACCATGGGGTATCTGCACGAGGGCCATCTGTCGCTGGTGCGCCTGGCGGCGACGCTGGCGGACGTGGTGGCGGTGTCCGTGTACGTCAATCCCTCGCAGTTCGCGCCGCACGAGGACCTCCTCTCCTACCCGCGCGACCTCCCCCGCGACCTCGCGCTCCTCAAGGCACGCCCCGCACAACCCCGCCCCCCGCCCGCGTCCCCTTCCCAGTCCCCTGCCGCATGCTCTCGGTGCCTCCTCTTTTACGCCAGCCACATTGCTTAGCTGGGGATTGCTGGTGGGGGAGTGGAAAGGAAAAGAGAGCAGTTTGGGTTGACATTTGACGAAGCATTTGGACTATGCGGTCGGGGTTTGCCGTGCGTCGCTGCACTAATCAGACGAGGCCATCCGACATGGCGCCCACGTGCCATAGCCAACACCAAACACACTTGAACTGCCAGGTCAGCAGTTTTGGCGCAGTAGAAGGGCGACCTGAAAGTGGAGAGGAGGTACGGAGTACTTAGACGGACGCATCCAGGCTTCAGGGTTTAGAGCATGCATGAGCTCGTGTATTCTCAACATCCACCCACCCACCCACCCACCACCCACCCACCCTCACCCCCCCGTCCCCCTCTCTCCCTCTCGCTCTCTTTCTCTCCCTGTATCACTTCCTCTGGACCTTGAGTAAGGATTGCAAGGCTACTGCGCCAGATGCTATGGCATGGGCCGTGCAAGCCAAGTGTGCCAAGGACGGTGGGCTGTGAGCTCCGAGTGAGCGATTGGCTTCACCCCGCAGCCGCAGTGTGTGGCACGGCATGCTGGGTGTGGAGTGTGCGTGCGCAGTGCAGGGTGCAGGCTGCAGCTTGGCCCGGGACGTGGATGGTCAGCATGCCATGGCCCTTATGGTTGCAGTGCCACCCTTGTTGAAGCGATGCCATGCCAGGACGCGAGAGTGTAAGCTGGCTCTTGGCGAGAATTGGGGTGAACGGAATGGCAAGAAGCGACCGTAGGCACGCCAGTTGCTTTCTGTGCGACCAGGTACAGCAACTGCGAGCTGGGTTCCTTAGCGCGCAGTGGAGGAGGTGGATTCAGGGCGTTGGGTTTAGGAGTTGGGTGCCGGTCATGCCCACCTCGCGGCGTGCAGGGAAGGGCTTGGGGGACAGCACAGCACGCCACTGAAGCGCTGTGTGGTGGACGCCAAGGACGCGAGGTTGGGCTCTGCACGTGTGCTGCTGGTTCTTGAGAGCTTTCTAGCGTGAGCTGCATCAACTTGGGCTCTCCCCGTGCCCACTAAGCTGCCAGCCTGTGTGAGAGGCTGTAGCTTGCAGCCAAGGAAGTTGGGATGGGCCGCTGCTGGAACTGATGGGATGTGCTTAGAGGGGGCCCGGGTGCTCAGGGCTCCATGGCGCCCCTGTGGTCCTGGGTCAGTGGGTTACAGTGCACCGTGGGGTGGAGGCGTGGGGTAAGCATGCCCGCAACTCACATACGCATCACAAGAGGGGTATAAAGGCCTGTCGGTGCGGCCTGCATAGGGAAGTGCTACGACTAGCAACACAGGGAAGTACAGAGTGACTAGGCGTCTTACCACCTCTCCCGGAGGGTATGAGTTGGGGCGCATGCAAGTGAGAAGCAGGGAGGGGGGTGCACACAGCACAGTGGGAGGGCACCGCGTGGCATGGCCGTGGAGGTGAGTGTGAGCACGGAAGAAAGGCCTGGGGGGGTGGCTGTGAGGTGAGCACGGAAGAAAGGCATGGGGGGGTGGCTGTGAGATGAGCACGGATGGCGACTGTGCGTGACCGAGGCCCATCGGATCGCTGTGTGGGGCTCCACTGCTGCTGGGCTGGTGCAAGGCAGCAAGGTGTTGTTGCTGCCACTGTGTTGCTGTCCACCACTGGTCCACTGAGTGTGCCAGCAGCTCGTGAGCAAGGACGCAGTGGACGCTTGCAGGGACATCATACCTGAGCCCCGGACCCTTGGGGGATGTGACCCGGTGACATGGGGGATCTGACCTGGTGACATGGGGGATGTCTCCCAGTGACATGGGGATGTGGCCCGGTGACACGGGGATGTGATCCGGTGACATGGGGATGTGACCCGGTGACATGGGGGATGTGACCCGGTGACATGGGGGATGTGGCCCGGTGACATGGGGGATGTGGCCCGGTGACATGGGGGATGTGGCCCGGTGACATGGGGGATGTGGCCCGGTGACATGGGGGATGTGGCCCGGTGTCATGGGAGATGTGGCCCAGTGACATGGGGGATGTGGCCCCGCGACATAGGGTATGTGACCCCATGACATGGGGGATGTGGCCCAGTGACATGGGGGATGTGGCCCCGCGACATAGGGTATGTGACCCCATGACATGGGGGATGTGACCCCGTGACATGGGGGATGTGGCCCCGTGACATGGGGATGTGACCCCATGACATGGGTGGTGACACGACAAGGGATGACACAAGCTGAGGGCCTGACATGGTAACGGTGGCGACGCCATGGGACACAGGCAAGGGTTTGGGGGATGGGCGGTTACTTTGCCCTATCATCATGACATGAGAGTTCGTGGCATCTATTGCATAGGGTGGTGCTGCTGCCTTGTGCCATCGAGAGCTCGCTCCCCCGGGGGGGTGTAGCACTGTGGCCACCAAGGTGCAAAAACACGGCGTTTTTAACCTTTTTTGGCCGTTTAAAACGGGATCGTATAAAACGGTCGTATAATACGATTAAAACAGTCGAAAGTTGCATTTTGCGTTTGGTGCAAAAAACGGCCGTTTTATACGACCGTTTTTTTTGTACCACCATATAATACGGTGTACAATGTTTTTGGCCGAGCTAATAACGCTTAGGGGGGGGGAGGACTAGGGGGGGAGGACTAGATGGATGACGCTTAGGAGGAGGAGGACGGGGGGGATGGTGGAGTAGGAGCAGAATGAGGCCTAGAAGGCGACGGACTAGGGGCATGGACATCACATGCCTGTTTCAAAGCCGCTAATTACCCCGTAGAATGATGCAGGCCGCCTTAGCGATCAGGCCACTTGTTTACGCGTGCTTTTTAGACATAAAAACTTTTCATTAAAAAAAGTCTAACAAAAAAACGTCTTTTTTTACCAAAACCCACCATAAAAAACGGTCGTTTAAAACCGACTGTTTTAAACGGACCGTCTTAAACGGATGCCGTTTTTTTGCACCTTGGTGGCCACGCACTAACCGCACCCGCTCGTTGCTGGCTGCCGTGACTCCTTCGTTCACTCCCCCCTATGCACGATGCACGGATTACAACATCGCTCTACTCCTTCCCACCCTCCTCACCCGCTTCCCATGCACCCCCTCTGTCCTTGCACCCCCCATGCTCCCCCCCCCCCCCCTCAGGACCTGCCAGTGGCGGCAGTGTTTGCCCCCACCGACCTGTACCTGCGCCCCCTCTACGCGCCGCCTGACCAGCGCCATGCCGTGGCGGAGCCTCCTGCAGCGCCCGCCCCTGGCGCGGCGGAGGGGGGAGTGGGGGGGCACGAGACGTGGGTGACGGTGGAGCGGCTGCAGCGGCCGCTGTGCGGGGGCGGGCGGCCGGTGTTCTTCCGCGGCGTGGCGACAGTGGTGGTGAAGCTGCTGCACATCGTGGAGCCCGACGTGGCCGTGTTCGGCAAGAAGGACTACCAGCAGTGGCGCCTCATCCACCGCATGGTCAGGCCCGCATGCCCCTGCTCCCACCATCAATGCCCGCTTGGGGGTTCAGGGGAAGGTGGATGTGAGAGGTGCACTGGGGCATCGCGGCAGGGCAAGCGAGGCATGTGGTGACGCACAGGGGGGCGTGCAGGAAGGTCAATGTTGTCATCTCGCCCTCTCTCTCCACCACATGCATGTGTGTCTGCTGCTGTCCCATGTGCCCCACGGCCCGTCCTATCTACCCACCCCCCTGACTGCGCTCTCCTGCAGGTACGCGACCTGGACATGGCGGTGCAGGTGGTGGGTGCGCCGCTGCTGCGCGAAGCAGATGGGCTGGCCATGAGCAGCCGCAACGTGCGGCTCACAGCCCAACACCGACAGCAGGTGAATGCAGGGGTGGGCAGGGCCAGCAAATGGCATGCACACACATGGGGACTAGGCTGACGACAGCAAATCACGGCTTGGGACGTGGGATTTAAGGTTGCTGGCATGTTGCTGTACCACATCATGGTAATCAGAACGCTTGAACTCTGCACCACCATGTTGCTGGGGCTCATGACGTGAACTCTGCGTCTTCACGTCACTGTGCTGTCACTTTGCAATGTGCTGCAGCACCCACGTTGAATCAAACCATGTGTGACATACTGCCCCCTTCCTCTCATCTTCCTCCCATCCTCGCCCCCTCCTTTCTGCATGCGTGTGCCTGGTGCCCGCATGCTCACTGCGCCGTGCTGTGCTGCCTGTGGGGCACCTCGCCCATGGCAGGCTCTCTCCATCAGCCGTGCGCTGCTTGCGGCCAAGGCGGCAGCGGAGGCAGCTGAGAGAGGCGCAGGGGAGGGGCAGGAGGATGTGGCAGATGCCGGGGCGATTGTGGAGCAAGTGCGGCGAGAGATTGAGGGGGCAGGGGGGCGGGTGGAGTATGTGCAGGTAGGCATGGGACGGAGATGGGCGGAATGAGCTGTTTGGAAACCTGTGCGTCTTGGGCATCTCGTCATTCTCTTCCCCACCCCTTTCATCATGCGAGCATGTGTTTGTATTGGTCATCCCTCGCCACGTTACTGATGTTCCATGTATGTCCATTTGCTGCTCAGGAGGCACCATGTGACTGCTTGCCCATGCGTCTCTGCTTGCCCATGCACAATCTCTGTGTGCGCATGTATCTCTGTGTGCCCATGCATCTCTGTGTGCCCATGCATCTCTGTGTGCCCATGCATCTCTGTGTACCCATGCATCTCTGTGTGCCCATGCATCTGTGTGCCCATGCATCTCTGTGTGCCCATGCATCTCTGTGTGCCCTTGCATCTCTGTGTGCCCATGCATCTCTGTGTGCCCATGCATCGCTGCTTGCCCATGTGTGCACTTGCATGGCATGGCATAGCATGGCATTACAGTTGGTGGAGCAGGAGAGTCTGGAGCCTCTCGCACGCGTCACTCAGCCTGCCGTGTTGGCTGTGGCTGCTCACTTCGGAGCTGTGCGACTCATAGATAATGTGGAAATACAGGTGCCTCAGTAGCAGAGGCACGCCAGACTGCTGTTATTGCTGGCATGGATAAAACAGTGTTTCTCCAAATGTCATAATAGCAGCTGACACATGGACGGGTGGATGAAGGTGTTCAGAGGATTTGCAGCAGTGTGGTAGGCCAGGTGGAGTGCAACTCCAAGTGTGACATTCCACGGGGATGGCTTGCATAGATCAACTTTTCAGGTTCTACTGTAAGGCAGCAATAGGGGTCAATGCATCATACCAATGGGCATGAACTACGACGGTACTTCCGGTGCGAGACAGCAGCACCATGATCTTGTTCCCCCTCATGCGGCCACCTACGTTAATGCTAATGGTACGTGAGCGGCGACCCTAGGCCGCAACCTTGTGGATCCACCGCGACAGGAAGCCTTGCATGCCCATCGCCGCACCGCCAGATGGAAGCCGCTTCCTCGCCCCACCCACTCTCCGCGACGCGTCCTTGCCACTAGTGTCCCTGCCCCGCGCGCCTTGCGCTGCTGTGCCCGTCGAGGACGAGGGCGACGACGCGACGGCGCTGGGCGACGCGCGCGTGGATGTGTCGTCCATGATGCCTTCGTCGCGCTCATCCTCGTCGTCGCTGTCGCCCTCTTGCTCGTCCTGCACTTCCAGCGCCCACATGTTCGCAGCGTGCTGCAGCCTGCGCGCACAAGCAACGAGACGGAAATGAGCCTACACTCACAGCAATCCCCAAGGCGTGGGCATGCGCCATCATGGCAGGAGGGCGTACCTTTCGCGCACGGCGTCGAGCTCCGAATAGTCCATGGACTGCCGTCGCCCACTCATCGACATGCGCGGCCCCTGCATGCTTAGACGGCCTCCGCCCGCGGCCAGGCCGCGTTGCGCCATCATGGACTTCCTCCGCGCTCGCTGCGCGCCGCCCGTCGCCACCCAGCGGTCGAAGTTGTCGCTGGGGGACACCGATTCAACGCGCGCCGGCTTCGCTGACGCGTCGGCCGGCAGATCGGCTTGGAGCGCTCGAAGTCGGGGGAGCTGCGTGCTGGCGAGCGGCAGGCGCGCGGCACCCGATGGTAACAGCCCGGCCATCGTGGACTGAGCGCACCAGTCGCCTGAGGCAGCTTGCGCATCGTCAGCCCTTGCCGAATCAGCGGTGCAAAGCGGCACGAGGTCCCTCGCAATCTCGCAGCGGAGCTTGTCCCGACCAATCGCGCCACCGGCCTCCACGAGGAGGTCGACGGCCATGTTGGCCGCGGCGAGCGCTGGCAGGGCCAGCGAGAATCGGCCAGGAAGTGCGTCGGCGCGGCCAGGTGCTCTAGGCAGGGCGGTGGAGAGGCTGGTACGGCAATTGCCGGCAGAGCGAAGGTTGGCCGAGACTCGAACTTTGGTGGTGGCGAGGTTGAGGCGAGGGTCACGGCCATATGCGGTGGACGCAAGATAAGAGAGAAGCCAGTCCTCATCCTCTGAACCCAAACCGGCCGCAGGGCTGCTAACTCGGCATGCTACGCGACCGAGCTGGGACGCCATCACCCCTGGCGGACAGCTGGTGACGCAGTTGATAAACAACTGCGCGACTGAGGGCACAAGAACTGCTCAGTATCAATCAATCTGGACTGTGATTGTTGAGCGTTTGTGAGACTTATTTTAGCTGGCAAAGAAGCACAAGCTCAAACGAGGTGCGGGTGATGGGATTCGCTGGTTGCTGGTGGGACAGTGGGGGATGTGATGACGCATTTTGGAGGGATGTTGTGTGGGATTCTGCTCGCGCGACTAGTGAAGGGTCCGGGACTCTGGCTAACAGGATAATCACCCTCAAATGTCGTGAAATAAAGAGTTGTTTTCGACCTGTTTCCGTTTTTCGGCGTAGTAAAACTTTCCTGATTCTGTCCGCCTAACGGAAATATTTTCTTGTGATTCCATGATTTACAGGTTATTTCACTCCGTGCGAAGTGCACTTGTAGAAGGAGATCTGTTCGTGGTGGTGTATCCCCTCCTCCCGCCGTTCCCCTACCTCCACTAAGCAGAGGAAGACGTTAGTTAGCGGGAAATTTTGCTACACTTCCAACTGCCTGAGGCATAGAATGTGCGAGGAACAGTCGCTGGGGGTTCGAAGGCCTTTCCTTAGCCCTGGCGAAGCCCATTTGTCTCTAGTATCAAACCAAGAGTAGCACTTGGACGAGTCCGTAGGTTAACGGGTAGTGTTTCGACGATTCCGTCCACTAGCGGGTAATTTTGGGCCGATTCCGTGACCTAACGGAATACCCCTGGCCTTAGCAACAGCCCTGGAAGGGTCAGGGAGAAGGTGCGGAGGAGATCGCATGCCTGAAAGTGGACCAATCGCGGAACGGATCCCCACACTTGACATTGGACGAATGGATACGCTTGCCCTCACCACTCAGCATTGCTGTCGACCACCAGCTCCTCAACCTGATGCTGTGGCAATCAATTCGACATCGCTCATTGATTGTGCGACTGTTGTGGAGCAGGTACCGTACCCGTAACCGGGCCAAACAAGACCAGTCAGTACAATACGGAAAGTGAAGTCGCAATCCCAGAGTACCCCCAAATGTTTTCGTGTACGGTGTCATCCAAATGCCTGACTAAAATTATATGTTTGTATACAAATGTCGGCATAATTATTATAAATTACGCCTGCGTTTCAACAAGACTTAGGAAAACTCCACTAGATCTGGCATTTATCCAAATGCAAACTCCACTAGATTTCTAGGCCGGGTAATAAAAACATTTGAAAGTTACCTTGGAGCGATGTATGTCGATGTGGTGTGGAGTGGAAGGGTTTGGCCTTGCTGCTTGCAATCGAATCGGTGTCGTGTCGATGTATTCTGTCAACTGTTGGGGCAGCTCTACGTGGCTCTGTTGATATTTTTCTAGAATCCAGCCAATCCCCGCTCACACTATGCAGCGATGCTGTCGTGCGTGGTGTCGCCTCGATCCACTCATTTCCCTTGCTCTCGGAGCATGTTATCCGGGACAACTTCGCCTATGCTCAAATTATGCCATAGCCCGTTTGCACTTGTACTCAAGCCAATCAAATCGTTTCTGGGCAGCCCGAAAATATAAACCCAAGAGGGAACCTGGTTGGTATTCGAGAGGCATCGAACCCAAACTCGTTTCGGACAGCATAAAGAAACCCTGTGATTGGCTTGAGTAAAGATGCACACAACGCCTGGGCATAATTTGTGTATGTGGTAATTCCCGTATGTTATCCGAAGCGATCAAGCTACTGTTCGACTAGTGCAACAACAACAAGCGCAACTATTGGGAGAATTACTGCCGCGGACTATCCACACAACTTTTCATACTTTTGTGGACAAGCCCTACTTTCATGGACACCACATCGAAGTTTTGCTTCTCCTTTGGACTCCGTCAATACTTTCGTGGACTCCTGGCTTACTTCCATGGACACACGCATATTCGCAGTTAAAAAGGAGTATACACCAATGTACAAGTGATTACGGGCACAAAAATCGAAATACTCCAGACTATCTGTCCGTCGCAAGTAATCGCGAGCTACACTATCGGAAACCAGTTCGCAAACAGAATCTCGGAGCTTTTCTGGGAAGAGTTTGCAGCCGCACTCAAATATGCAGTAGAATTTCAAAAACATAGTGTATTAGGGTCCGCAGATAGAAACACTTATTCTTCAAATCAGAGCTACTCAACAAAAACATAATATGCACGTGCTTGACGAGCCAGCATCAATCAGCAGTTGTTTTCTACTTCATAATGTATTGTTTCATTATAAAGAATTCTGTGAACAAACAAATAGCACATGAGAAAGATATTTTTCCTAATCACTTGTTTTATTTGCATTATTACGTTTCTAGTTCAAAACAAATCTATTCCCAAAATTGTGAATCCAAAATACTTGTCATTTTCATGCCTATTATTATTTTATCATGCACAAAACTTTTCATAATAATAGAATCAAGGCCTGAAACCTTCCATTTATACAGCCATATTTACCAAACCTTATTAGTATTCAGATATCTCACATCTTTATTAAAAATGCAAGCCAAATATTGGTTGAAATATTTGGAAATGCCATAATTTATGGTATTCCCGATTCTTGGTGGGCAGAAATTCCAAAGCGTTATCTTGGGACAACTGTGATTTTTTCTGAGCTCTATTAATCTTGTAACCATAATATCTATCTTTATTCTACAACGTGAATCTTTTGTAGTGAGATTTCGCCTACTGAAACTGCTACAATTGTCGTTCAACTAAAACCGCTTCGTCACAGTCGTTCAAATGAATTTTGAGGATCGCTTCAGAGTTTCTTAAAACACGCAAAGCAGCTAGCGGACTTGGTGGTTTGCAATTACTGTAGCTTGCGACTATTTGCGAAAGACTTGATTACGTCATAATTTTGTTTTTTCTTCGTGTCAGCATCTGTACAGTTCTGTCATCTTGTTTTGTTTCAAATTCGCGTGTGTCAATGGAGCTAAGCCTGGAGTCCACGAAAGTATTGACGGAGTCCACGGGAGAAGCGAAACTTCGATGTGGTGTCCATGAAAGTAGGGCTTGTCCACGAAAGTATGAAAACCTGGTTACTTGATGTACTTTGGAAGTATATAAGCGCCTTGTATCCGTTGATAATGCAACTTTTCCTCGACACATTCGATCATGTGACACTTGGTAATCAGAGCCTTTCTCACTCATCCGCGCTCAGCTAAGCAGAAGCAGCGGGAAAACCTGCCTCGAAAAACCGCCGGGAGTGACTAATTCGGCGCCGATTCTGGTAACCACCAGCTCCGCTTTTTTTAATTATCCCCTCCGTGCGGGTTTTGAACATGATGGCGAACTTCGACAACGCCGAGGTTACCCAGCAGCTCTTCACGAGCATCTCCGCCCTTCAGGAGGAGATGCGAGCCGATCGCGAAGCTTGGTGAAACGAGTTCGAGCAAGTAACTCGACTCGCCAGCACGCACCACGAAACGACAACGACGACGACGCAACAGTCGCAGCAGTTTCTCGAGGCTCCGAAACCGTGCCCACCTGAGCCGTTCAATCCGAGCGATCGAAATTCCGACGTCCGCAGATGGATCGCCGGCATGGAGATCTACTTCGTCGACAATGGAGCTCGCCAGTCTGGGACGGTCAACGCGTACGACTGGCGGCGACATTGATGCAAGGACCGGCACTCAAGTGGATCGGCGATAACAGTACCTTCATCCATATGGAAGCCACGTGGCAACAGTTCCGCACCGACCTGCTAAAACGCCACGAGCCAATAAATTTGGGTTTCCTTGCCTGGGAAAATGTTCATCGACATCGACAGTATAGGAGTGTAGTGCAGTACACGCAACAGATGGAGGAATTTTATAACCGCATTCCTGATCTGACCGAAGGGGAAAAAGTACAGTCGTATCTACGCGAGCTGAAGACCGAAGTCAAACGACAGGTAGCAGCGACAAATTACGCAAGCTACAGTGACGTCGTTTCGGCAGCAGAGCGGTTTGACATGGTCAACGCCGGAACACGACGGGCGCATGTCGGAAGTACGCGACAGGGCAACCGCTCGGCTCACCCCACGTTTGCCGACCCGAGTGAAATCGACAGGTTCGACGGGCGGTCACGTCCGAAAAACACCAACTACACGAGTGATTTTTGCGGGGTGCCAGGCCATCGAATCTTCGACTGCAACAAAATGAAAGCCACACGAGCAGAGTACCGGGCACGCAACAGTAGCGGAAATTCTTCGGTCAATCAGAAGAAAAAAAAAACGGAATTCGTCAGTGATTGCGGATCTAGCTGGCGAAAAGGAAAGGATCTGAAAGCGGCCGCGGGATTCCGGGAAAATCGACTTCAACGAAGCTAATTCGACGCGAGCTTAAAGAAATGATGGGGAAAAATCTCCACCCCACGACCGGTCTTCGCCAGAGAAAATGGCCGAGAAAATAATTTGACTCCGCGAAAAAGGACTCTGCCGAGACGGGGAATCTCCAAGACCCAAGAAATTATAAGGATCTTGTAAAGATGCTTCAATTAAAAAAAAATATTCTCGAGGGGCAAGAGCCTTGGAGAAATTTCGGAAGGGACTCTGAAGAAGTAGAAACTTGTGAAGATCATACTGGTACCGGAAAACTTCGGGATAAAATTAAGGAGTGTGGAAAGAATCCGACCTTTCCACGGAGTCAACGTCCTCTCCCGACACCAGCCCACAACGACTACACGTTGCCCAGGGAAGACGTCGGTGGAGCTGAAGCAGCTCAAGAGGAAGCTGGGGGTCTAATAGAAGCTGCAAAAAATCCAGAACTCCTCCTTCGGCCTTCAGATGCATCCAGTTCAGCAAATTCGGCATCAACGACACACTCAGTCGTCAAGAAAGCTCAGAGTCCGGAGGGAGAAAATTTCTCCTAGCAGCCTCGGCCAGCTGCTAACCCACGAGCAAAAAGGAAGAAGGTGTGTACGGAATATTGGGATGTACCATATGATCATATTAACGGAACTATCTTTGGGTACTCCGAGCAACGCCCGGCCCTCATGCTCGAGGTCATCTGCAAAGGACGACGCCTCCAAGCACTCATGGACAGCAGAGAATCGCACACCGTCTGCGACAACACAGTAATCGACCGACTTTGGGAAGAGTACAAGCCTTCAGCATTCTCTGCAACAATGCTGGACGGCAGCAAGTTACCAGTATACGGCAAAGCAGTGTTACACCTACAAATCGGACCACTGCGCAGGAAACCTGATCTCCCCATTATCAACATCAAAGGGCTTAACTTAATCTTCGGACGAGACTTCCTAAAAGATTCAACCCCAAGATCAACTGCGGAAACCATACCGCAAGCATCGACAACAATGGAAGGAGAGTCCAGCTACCCAACTAGGACGATACAGGAGATATCCCAGTAATGACACTCGCAAGATTCAAGGAGGACGTAAAACGAATCGACATCGGGTTCTTGGTGATAGCAATGGATGTGGAAAGCAACGGAGAGAAAGCCTCGGAACCTCCACAAAACATCAAGGAATTACTAAAGGAGTTCCAAGACATTCTTCCCGATGACCTTCCGAACAAGCTGCCGCCATACCAGACGCACCAACACGAGATCGTAGAAGAACCAGGTTCGAAGCCGACCTTCCGAGCACCATATCGGCTCAGCCCCACAGAGCTAGCCGACATGAAGAAATAGATCGAGTATCTCATCGCGAAAGGACTCACCCGACCACCTACTTCACCATACGGTGCCCCAGTACTCTTCACACCGACACCAGACGGAAGACTGCGCATGTGCATCGATTACCGAGCTCTCAACAAGCAGACCATCAAGAACAAATACCCAATACCACGAATCGATGACCCGCTTGACCAGCTTCGGGAAGCCACGGTGTTTTCCAAACTGGATCTGCGGTCTGGATACTGGCAAATACGAATGGCGAACAATTCCATCCACAAAACTACTGTCCACACTCGGTACGGGTCGTACGAGTATCTGGTAATGCCGTTCGGACTCACCAACGCACTGGCAACGTTCCAAGTTGAAATGAACCATATTCTATGCCCACTCTTGGACGAATGCGTGGTGGTGTACCTGGACGACATCCTCATCTACTCGAGCGACATGTAGCAGCACGTCCAACACCTGCAACGCGTCTTCGACATTCTTCGACGAGAACGATTCTATGTCAAGTTATCCAAGAGCGAATTCGCCCTCGAGAAAGTCCAATTCCTAGGTCACATGGTGAGCGCTCAAGGAGTTCACGTCGACAACAAGAAGATCGAAGCCATACGCACGTGGAAGACACCCAAGAACGTGAAGGATTTGCAGTAGTTCCTAGGTTTCGCTAACTATTACAACAGGTTCGTGCCACAGTACGCGAAAATCGCAACACCACTCACAAATCTGATGAAGAAGAAGATGCCCTATAAGTGGGAACCAAAACATGAAGACGCCGTTGAGCAGCTGAAACAAGCACTCACGTCCGCACCTGTACTCATCTTGCTAGACCCTGAACACGACTACGTCATCGAAGCTGACGCTAGTGACCAGGCAGTGGGAGCAGTCTTGATGCAAGACCAGAGAATGGACTGCAACCAATCGCCTACCTCGGCAAGAAACTACAGGGGGCATAAATAAACTACCTAATACACGACAAGGAAGCCTTTGCTATTACCATCACCTTCAAAACGTGAAGATGTTATCTCAAAGGACGGAAAACAACCGTTCTCACCGACCCTTGCAGCCTGAAATATTTAAAGACACAACCAAACCTCTCCAGGTGGCAGGTCCGTTGGATTGACTTCCTCGAGACGCACTTCCACTATGACATCGTGTACAAGCCCGGCCACAAATACAAAGCAGACGCTCTCAGTCGGCTTGCACACGTTGCCGCAATCCAGGTCATAGGGATGAACCCACTACTCAAGGGACTCTTCACATACGGGTACGCCATTGACCCCGAAATTCCTTTGGCAGCGAAACGACACCTGCTACAGTGGGACACTGACATCGCGTACCGGAAGGGATCAACAAAAATCTGGGTACCCAATTACCCTCCTTTGCGCCAGCTACTACTCGAAGAATACCACGATGCCCTATACGTAGGACAATTCGGTAGCAATAAGACGCTCACCGGTATTGCAAAGCACTACTACTGGCCCTACATGGCAGCCGACGTCCAACAATTCGTCGCCTCATGTGCAACATGTCAGCGGATAAAGAGCAGCAAGCAGAAAAAAGCAGGACTGCTACAGCCTCTTCCTGTCCTAAAACAGCCATGGCAAGTGGTTAGCCTGGATTTCATCATTGGGTTCCCAACTACCACAAGCGGTCATGACGCAATCCTCGTCGTCATCGACAAACTCTCCAAAATGGGACACTTCATCCCGACACACACGACAGCACGCACCCAAGAGGCAGCACAACTATTCGTTTGCTACATCATCTCACAACATGTCATTCCAACCACACTCATCTCCTACCGGGACCCCAAGTTCACCAGCAAGTTTAGGAAGAAATTGATGTCTCTGCTCGGAACCAAACACGCCATGTCATCCGCCTACCATCCGCAGACAGATGGACAGACTAAGCGCGTTAACCAAATTTTAGAGCAACTCCTCCGTGCGGCATGCAAAGACGAAATCTTTAAATGGGACTTGCATCTGCCCGTCCTGGAGTTGCCTTCAACAACGCCACTCACGCCGCTACTGGACAGACGCTGTTCTTCCTCTACTACGGACGCCACCCGCTCACGCCACAAAAACCGACAGCATCAGTTGCAGTCCAATCCGCACACGTCTTCATCATGACCATGCATCAGCTTTGGGATCGGACCCACAAGCGCCTCCATGACATTCAGCAGCAACAGAAGCGCCACGCCGATCGCCATCTCCTTGTCGCAGTTACGAATTCTCGCATTTCACCACGCTGACGTGCCTGCCAATCTCATCTAGTGGCTGCTCGCCGCCCGCACACAGCCACCTTCCCGTAATCCGTCTACACTCTGACTGTGGTGGCGACTTCGCCTCCGGCCATCTAGGTCAAATCTGACTTGTGTTACAAAGTGTTTTGGACTTTCCTTGTGCGACACATTTTCTATTGCATGGAGTGGTCCGTCACCGTAACCGTATCTCTAGAATCCCTTCCGTGCTTTTAGGTGGTGTTCCCGCGGATGGTTCCACTCATTTTTAGAGCTCTCTTAGAAGGTCCTACAAAATAAATAGAGTAGGGAACGGTTACCCTTCCCTAGAGATTGTGTATAAATGGGTATAAATAGGATTGTGTCTTTGCTTGTATTCAATTCTTGATTAGTATCATTCAAGCTTCTGCTAAATCGTGGACCTGTGATACTTGGTAATCAAAGCACAAGGTCTTCGATCTATGCCTAGCTGCTAGGCCTCTAGGAGCACGCGAAGGATGGAGTCGAACTTTTCGATCGCGTAAGTAAATAGATTTGTTTTCTTACGAAGTTTCGACCTACCTTGA
Organism: Closterium sp. NIES-67; assembly: GCA_027943415.1. Taxonomy (NCBI): domain Eukaryota; kingdom Viridiplantae; phylum Streptophyta; class Zygnematophyceae; order Desmidiales; family Closteriaceae; genus Closterium; species Closterium sp. NIES-67. Next base: position 83,874 of record BQMB01001376.1, on the reverse strand, counting down.
GCAGTTGCACACAGGGTCCCCATTGATGGCAAGCAGCATCACCAACCATTCAATAGTCAGCATCGACAGAGCCAGTTTTTTTGGGGGGCATACTTTAGTGACCCTTGCCTCTGCGAAGATGTCCCCGAAGTACCTCAAACAATTATTGAATATTTTCTGCCCTCCGAAACAATCGACGAAAGCTGGTGGAACTTACCCTGTAACATTTCCAAGAATTTCTAACTTCGCCATTTATCTTGGAGTTGCGCTAGAATGTGTGGAGCTACAATCCACGACTGCCATTCGATGCTTCAGATCATCCGAGGCAAAACGAACCGGAGCTGATGGAGAACCAGCTTCAACACGATTGAAAATGGGACCTCGTCTGCCACAAATTCTTTAAGACATCCGATTGACCAAGATTCGACTACGAATTTCCGCAGAAAACGAGTCGATTCCGATATTCGCTTGGAGTTCGACGCAGTTGAACGAGCCTCAAGAATATTTTCAAATCTCTTGGAGTTGGGACGGTCGAATAAACATCTAACTAGCAGACCAGATCGAGCGCCAGTTTCTCTGAAACAAGGAAATGATACAGGAAAGCAAAAAAACGCCGACTACAACTTTGACGACTGGACTTCCGATTTTCTCGTCTGTTAAAATTTGGATCTCCTCATCAAGTCACGAAGAAAAACTGCTTGACATTCATAATAATCAGCAACAGACACCTGAGGCAATATCAACTGGCAGAAATGTTGTCGCAGCACGCGAATCGTCGCCAAATCATTGGCACACATGGACCGTGAGAGTACTCGATGGGAGAATGACGTCCGGGTGTCACAGGATCAAATGTGTCGAGGAAAAGTTGCACTATCGATTGATACAAGGCGCTTTTATACTTCCAAAGTACATCAGGTAACCAGGTTGACTATATCCTATCCAAAAGGAATAGACCCTTCTAGAAATTGAATCACCCTACGTATAGCCACGCGAGGCTATTGGCTTTAAGGGATTAAGGCAGGATTACGCTAGATATAGCGCGCCAGTACATCCTGAGCCTGGTCGGTGATATAATCATAATAACAGGATAAACCAAAGGATAATGGAATAGGAAACCAAATGAGATGAGATAACAAGAGAAATGAAATAGAAAGAAGATATGGAAAGGGAAATTGGTATAACGGGGTCGTACTCTCACACTTCTCCCCCTCAAAGCTGGGTGGTAGAATTAACACCCTGCTTGACAAGGTATTCGCGAAGAAGACGACGAGTGTTCCCCATCTCGGATTCAGGAACCCAACTATCATCAGAAGGATCATAACCCTTCCAACGAATGAGAAGCTTCACGGTGCCATTCCGACGACGGCGGTGTGCGAGCACGGACTCGACCTCGTACTCGGGTTTATCGTGGACGAGGACGGGCGACGGCAGTGGGGGTTGGCGTCCGGTGAAGACCGTGTTAGGGTCTTGATAGGGCTTCAGAAGCTGGACATGGAAGGCATTGTGAATCTTCCAGGTAGCTGGCAGGCATAAGCGGAAGGTAACAGGAGTGACCTGTGCTTCAACAAGGAAGGGCCCGCAGAAGCGAGGTCGCAGTTTGGATGGGAGATGACTGATGTTGATATTGCGGGTGTCGAGTAGAACCTGGTCTCCCACGGTGATGGTGTGGTCAGTGCAGTAGCGCTCCCTGCTAAGACCATGGATTGGGGCAGGGCCCGAGACATCCATATATAGTGTCTGTAGCTGTGCTGTGGTAGATGGAAATGAGAAAGATTGAGGGGTGGCGCGCTACCGGCCCTCGACTTTGGAGGTGCATAGGGGTGATACCAACGCATGCAGGGCTGGGAGCGACGCAGGAAGTCAAGTGACTCGACCATGCTGGGACATGCGACGAAGATGCGGGAGTGCAGGGTACCTAAACGATGGTGCCATAGAAGGGTCGGGTGGCCGAGAGAGTGACAGGAGCACGATGCAGCTACCTCAGTAGATGCAACAACCAGCGATGATTCTGTGTGCAGTGTGAAGAGACTGGATGCTGGATCACGCTCAAAAGTGGCTAGATTTCTACCTGTGGCTGTGCCCGTACAGGTGGCGTGTCTCTTGTGGCCAGGAAAAAGTGGTGGTGACTCCTAGGTCCTGGATGTGACTAATGCTGTCTCGAAAGAAGCAGTGAGATGCGCCAGAGTCTAGTGTAAAGGAGAGGGCTGCAGCAGCGGGGGGCAGTGGGGGAATGCTAGAGGATTCTACGCCTCACGTAGCTGGGGATCCTATATTTCACACTGCAGTGGATCATAGACTACAAAAAGTAGGATAATAGGAACCAGCCATACTAGGGTCATCAACATACAAACAGTATATCGCATGCTCTATGTGAATCATATCAAGATCAAAGATCTGAACACCACTACGAAGCAAAGAGGGCCAATAAGGTACCTGTTGGTGGGGGCCAAATTGGCGGCGGTAGAGGTTGTCCGAGCGGCGGAAGCAGTGGGCGGCAGTTTGGCCCATGTGCCCGCAGACCTGGCCGGCCTGAGGGCCAGTAAGCAGCTGGTATGTGTAGGTCACAACACCTCCAGGACCGCCAGCACCCTGGCCTACAATAGAGCCATGTGACCCCCAGGGTACCGACTGCCCTGGGGCCCAACCTCCATGGCCTCCACCACGACACCACTCCCAAAGCCCGCCGGCCTCCACTGCAACAGCTGCTGCTGCTACGACCTCTGCTGCTGCTGCTTCTACTGCTGCTGTGGAGTCCTTGACTCCGTCGAACCAACCTCTCCGGCTGCACCTGCATCCCTTCCATCCGCCGCTGCCAGCAGCCCACAACCTTTGCCCACCTTGTCCTTTCCCATCTAACCTGAGGAGCGACTGGGCATGGTGACCACGGCAGCTGTTTCAATGACCTCCGCAACAGAGGTAGAGGCCTCAGAGATAGGGAGATGGGGGGCAGAGTAGCCCTGAAAGACGGGGACCACCACCGTGCCACTGATGTCAGCGATGGCATGGAGGCACGACTCAACCGTCGTCAGGGCGGTGGAAAACTCAACGACAGTGAGGGAGGGGGGGGGCTGCGCGAGGAGAGCGTCTCGTGCAGGGGCAAGACGGCCAGGGAGGTGGGTGACAAGGAGGTACAGGGTGATGTAGGTGGATGGGAAGTGGGTGGTGCGCTGCTCCCCGGGGCAAGCTACGCACCAGCAAGCCTCAAGGGAGTGCAGGTGCACAACAAGGTCCGCTATAGTGAAGAAGGAGGCTAGGTCGGGGAATTGAAATGGTAGCAGGAGATGACATACGGTAGCGGAGGACTGGGTAGAGTAGTGAGCGACAACAGCATCCCAGATCTCCTGAGCAATCTCTAGAGTCTCAAAGTGAGTTTGCTTGTCTTGGGGGAAGGGCCCTAGTGACTAACAGCTGCGCAGCAGCGTAGTGGGACTGCCAGACAAAGAGGGCAGCTAGGGCAGTCTCGTACTCCGTCCGCTGCTCGGACATCGTGTCAGCAGCAAGAGCAGCGGCCTCTGGGGGGGCCGGCAACGTACCCGAAGTGTGGGCCACCAGGGCCTGGCCGTCCTGGTGGATGACGTAAGCTGGCAGCAGAGAGCGACCAGCCAAGTGTGCGACCCTCGGCGTCTAGGTGGAGGACAGAGGTAGACAGGGTCGCCATGGCGGCAACTGGCGGCAGGAGGCCGGAGTGGTGGCAGCGGCGAGCTGTAGAAGTCTGCTAGGAGCAAGAGGAGCGGGCTGCAAGGAGGGGCAGCGGGCGGCGGTGACGGCAGCAGTAGGCTGGAAGCTGCTGGCGGTGGCAGGAGCCGTCGGCTAGTGAGGCAGACCGCAAAGTGTACGCCGGCGGAGTGCTGCGGGCAGCGTGCCATCGGCGAGCTGTCAGCGACTACGTGCGAGCTGGCAGTGACTATGTGCGAGCTGGCGGCGGCGCAGCAGCGAGCTGGCGGTGGCGAGGCTGCAAGCCGGCGGCTGGTGGATGGCGGTGAGCTGCAGGCTGGTGCTGGCGGCAACGGCAAGCTGAAGGCTGTCTGTGGCGATCGGCGAGCTGGCGGCGGCAAGGCTGCAAATTGGCAGCTGGCAGCGAGCTGCAAGCTGGCGCTGGCTGCGGGTGGCTAGCGCTGCTGGCGCTGGCGGCGGCGGCTGGCGGCAGTGGCGAGCTGCGAGCTGGCGGCTGTTGGCTGGCGGCAGCAAGCGGCGAGCAGGCGGCTGCTGGCTGGTGGCGGCAAGGCTGCAAGCTAGCGGTTGGCGGCTGGCGGCGAGCTGCAAGCTGGCACTGGCTGGTAGCGGCCAGCGCTGATGGCGCTGACGGCGGCGGTTGGCGGGTGCTGGCTGGTGGGTGCTGGCTGGCGGCGAGCTGCAAGCTGGCGCTGGCTGCAAGCGGCTAGCGCTGCTGGCACTGGTGGCGGCGGCTGGTGGCTGCTGGCTGCGAGCTAGTGGCGGCAAGGTGGCAGCGACGAGCTGCGGGCTGGCGGCGGCGAGCTGCGAGCTGGCTGCTGCTTGCTAGAAGCGGTGAGCTGGCGGCTGCTGGGTGGTGAGTGGGCGGCGACCAGCTGGCGAGGCGAGTGAGCGCTTAGGAGGAGGCGCGGAGCAGCGCGCGAAGGGCGGGCGGGCAGGCGCAAACTGGCGCTAGTTGGTGCGGGCTAGCATGGGCTGGCGTTAGGCTGCCGCGGGGTGGCGCTGGCTGGCACGGCAGGCTAGCAAGCTGGCGACGGGTGAGCAAGCTAACGACGGGGGGGGTGGGGTGGGGGGGGGGATGGGGCTAGGGGTGGCTAGGAGGTGGGTCAAGCGGCGCGAGCTTAGTAGCTAGGGGCGGAAGCGTGATTAGGTGGGGACCTAACCTAGCTCTAGATGCCATGTTGAGATGCGAGAAAGGTGGACTAGAAGGTGGGAGGGCTAAAAGTACACGGAGTTTTACGAACACAAGTGCTGAACTAGCTAGGATACACAAATTCATACAACCTAACTAGTACGTATATAGTTTTTAGTTTGACAATTAGAGCTCCCGAAGTTAAAGATAGAATCCATGGCGGAGTTGCCGTCGGAGCTGTCGCAGAGTATTGGCAGAGCTTGTGGCTAGTTATCAATTACAACACCATGTGATCACTCTAAGTTGTGATAAAGTTCTTGCCTTTTTATGGTCTTTTTGCGGCATTGAGTTATATGTAGAACAGCTACATCTAAATTAGGAACTGCTGGTTGTATGTTGAAATGAAATTATGGCAATCAATTTCTCGTCTGAGTTTTCAAGATGTTTGGTGACTGTAATGAAGCGCAAAGAGCGTGTGTCGAAGGATTGAGTAACGAGGAAACAATACAACCGAGGCAACATCAAAACAACAGGGAGCATGGATATAGCTAGCCTAGAGCACACGGTCGTGGCTCAGCAGAGCTGCGACGTGTGGTTTGTAAATTGGCGCGAAGCGCCCAGATCTAGGCATGAAACAGCAAGGCGGGCAAATTACACGCGGCTCGTCAGGAGGCCACATTTGGGTACAGTGATTTAAATATCATGGCAAAGCTGCATGGCAGCCCTGTTATAGCAGTGTACGCCTTACTAACTTAAACCCATGATAAGGAAATACACCCTCCCTCCTCCAAGGTATGGTCTTAGCTAAGACCGTCGATGTCGCGCACATTGCGTGACTGGAGGTAGGCTTCTAAGACCGGGTAATTCTCGGTCTGTGACAGGGGCACCCAAATGTTTTTTGGGGCCGTCCGGTCCTTCCAAGATATCGGAAATTCGATCAGGCGAGCCCCTCGAGGGTCCTAAATCCGATGGTTGAGAACCTTCGCAGGTTCGACCGTAGGCTCGGCGAGCGGCCGGATGTTCAGATTCACTCGGTGACGTGGTAATTTAATAGTGCTGGCGATGTATGGTCGAAGTAATCGCACGTGGAATGATGGGTTGATACCCTGGGTGGTTGGAAACAATCAAAGGGCTGTAACGGAAGATATCATGTGGCTGGTGGTAGATGGTCCACAGTAGTGGGGGCGAGATTTTGGGACGATAGGCAGTCGAAGGTTCTGGGTGTCGAGGAGTACTAAGTCTCCGGCCTGGTAAGTTACTGCTCGTCGGTATAGATAGGTGTTGCGCTTAGAAATAACATTCGCGCGCTTAATGGTTTCGGCTGTTCGCTCCCTGGCATTTTGTAATATTTCAGCGATTTGATGAGCTCGAGGTACAGGATTTTCGATATTGGGCGTGACTGTATAGTGGAATTTGGACTCCATGAAATCCAACCATCGAATCTGTCGTGGGTTTAGTAGTGGCCGTGCACGGATGTACTTTAGGCTTCGGTGGTCTGTCCGTACTATCATGTCCTCGCCCATCAGGTAGCACCACCACACCTTGAAGGCGTGCACAATCGTGAGCATCTCCTTGTCGTGTATCGGATAATTTCGCTTGGGCGGGTGCAGCTTTTGTGACTCGTACGCGATTGGTTGCAGTCCTGCTCCGATGGCGATTTCGCTGGCGCCTGTGATTACTTCTTATGGACGGTGAGGATCAGCGATGCAAAGGACAGGGGCTGAGCACAGAAAAGTTTTGAGCGCAGAAAAGGCAACTTGCTCTTTCTCCTTCCACCTATACTCAGTCCCTTTCCGCAGTAGGTCAGTTAATGGTGAAGTTTGCTAGAAATATGAACCTAATAACGCTCTCGGAATAGGGACTCAAGCATACAAAGCTTACTCCAGGGGGTCACCTCTGAGGGTCCTCGGGTGCCTAGTAAAACCAGCCCCTATCCAAGGGTCCATGTTTGAAGAGAGTAAGCCAAGTAAAGCCTTCGTCAAATTCCACTAGAGCCTTCCTCCAGCATAAACGCAGCGGATATATGACGACTTGGTGCATGTGCAGCGACTCCCTCACGTCAATATGATGATAGGGAATGCTTTTTTCATAAAAGGATACAATACAAATGCAGCACACATGCATATTTAGTCTAACAGCCCACCAAATGCAAAAGAAAGCAGCCCAACCATCACTAGCTCGATCCACGCTCCAAAAGCTTCAGGTGTTGTGACACAAGATCGTTGCCACAACAAACCATACTCTCCCACAATTGTACCTGCAAAATCCGCCCTTTTCACCTGCGTATTTCACCCGAAAGTTGGCCACCATTCACTACACATTTCACCTGCGAGATCCCACGTGTCTTCACCTTCAAACCCCCAAGTGCAAATAGTGTTAAGAGTATGTGGACGTGAAATCCACCTAGCCTCACGCACCCCAACCTGAAACCATGCGCAATTCACCTGAGCATATCCCCCCCATGCATTCCCTTATTATCTCACTCCCTTTACTCACTTACCCATGCCTTATACAAGGCTTAAGATGTATATAGTAATTGCCTAAAGGCAAAAACCATGCACCTTGCTAGACTCTTAAAGGGTTCCACAAATCTCCCACAAAACTCTTAAACCAACCTCATAGGTCCTCCATAAAACCTCCATAAGCTCCCTATGGGATTCCCGTGTGACTCCCATATGACTCGCATGTGACTCCCATGTGACTCCCGTGTGACTCCCGTGTGACTCTCATGTGACTCTCATGTGACTTCCATAGGAATTCCATGGGACTTCCACGGGACTTCCATGGGATTTCCATGGGACTTCCATGGGACTTCTATGGGACTTCCGTGGGACTTCCCTCAGCTCTTTATCAACCTGTCCTCACACAACTTAACCCTACAACTTCTTACAACAAACCCCACTTAACCCAAAGTGTGTAACCATAACGCTTGCACCTAAAAGGCTACTTCTTCAATGTTGCTTCATCCTCAGCAAATAGACGACATATTGATGTGCAAAAGTATGTTTCGCACCAACACAGTTACCCCTGCCATTTTCAGGATAAATCTCCGAACATAGTTGACGAACCCTAAAAAGCTTTGCAGCTCTTCTAGGTTCTTAAGCGGTAGCTAGGCTTGCACTGTCTCGATTTTGCGCGAGTCCAATTCGACGCCCTTAGTGAAAATAACGTGTCCCAAAAAAGTGCTTCGAGGTCCTTCAGACGCTGCTCCCGGGTCTCGCTGTAGATCAGAAAATCATCGAGGTAGACTATAACACACCTATCTACGAGCGAAATGAAGATCTGATTCATGGTCATCTGAAATGTTGCCGGGGCATTCGTTAGACCGAAGGGTATAATTGCATACTCGAAACTCCCGTACCTAGTACGAAACTCAGTCTTGTGACACTCAGTTGCGACTACGCAAATCTGATGGTAACCCCCTTATAAATATATTTTCGAGAAGAAGCGAGCTTTGCGAATCGTCGGCGCGCGGGATGGGGTAACGTGACTTGATAGTCACCCTATTCAGTGCTCTGTAGCCAGTGCACATTCGGTACCTGCCGTCTTTCTTCGGGGTGAACAGTATGGGGGCGGAAAATGGCGAGGAGCTCGAGCGGATGGTTTTTATTCTCTAATAAATAATCTAATTGTTTCCGTAATTCCTCTAATTCCGGCAGTGTTCATCGAAAGTGTCACTGCACTGTGGGCTGTGTCCCTGATTCTAATTCTATTCGATGATCGAAGGGTCGTTCGGGTGGTAATCCCTCGAGCAGGTCGTCTGGAAATATCTATGGAAATCTGCGAATCAGCTGCACGAGATCGGCCGGCACTACTGCTGCCAGCTTCTCTAAATCGGACGGTTGCGATGCCACGTCGACGGCGCGAATGACTACATCGAAAACTTTTGTGCCCCGTGCGACCACTCGTTTGATCGCCACGGAGTTCACCTGCGTCACTTCCCCTGTGGTCCCCTTCGTCCATTTTGGTAACGTCACACGGCGGCCGTTGATCTTAATGGAAAATCTGCCAGTTGTCCAATCAATTTTCGGATTGAAACGTCGCAGCGAATCCCGTCCCGGCAACATGTAAAAACCGTCAAGAGTAGTTGCCAGCATCCCCATCGAAAAATTGAATTCAGCTCCGCAGTGTACCCTAATCCTGTCCGCCATGTCTTTTATTGCTAGTGGGGTCCAATCGACTAATCAGGCGTCAATCTTCGATAGACACCTATCTAAGGATAACTTCATTTTTTTGGCCGTGGCGAGGTTGATCAATCTGTGGCTGGCTCCTCCATCCACAAAGATTTTACCCCTTTCCCCTTGAACCCTACCCTCTAAATGAATGGGATAATCTGCCGCTGCACCCTCCTTATTCAGCCGAGTTCGATGTAACAGCGTAACATCATGTATAGTGGCACGCTCGATTGGTCCCTGCGTGCAATTTCCGTTATAGGAATACGCCATTGCTCTATAGAACGAATCCAACAGCTCTGCAACCCTCTGCACCTACATCAAATCTGTAATTTCTCGGACTTGTAAATCCCTGCGCTGATCCGGTCGAAGTCCCTTGATAAATTTGTCGAACTTCTCGTCTGGGTGAATGTAGCCAACCTGGTCGCATAGATTCTTGGAGCCGCTGATGTAGTCCTGGACCGTTCCGAGCTGGCGCCACGTGCGAAGGCGATCGCGCGCCTTGCTGCTTGCGTTGACGTGTTCAAAGCGGCGACGAATTCCCGCGTACCACGATTGTCACGTGCTGTACTCGTCCACCTCGCAATAACTTCCTGCCCAAGGATTGGCCGTGCGAAAATGCCCTATCACGCGCGGCGTCATATCCGGCTCCCGCGACTGAATTATCTACTGCTACCAATCCATAGGCAGTCCATGTACAAGCGACACGGCGTATCATATTTTCTGCGCGTCGTTGTTGACGAGGTTGCTGTCGTAAAAAACGTTCGGATGGAAGATCCACCCGTTGACGGACAAATTGTCATGCTGGCTCGGGTCGAACATGGGCGGCCTCTGTGTCATGAGAATTCCCGGTGCCGTGTTGATGTTCGTAGTTTGCAGGCCTGTTGGAGAGGCAATTCGGGGCGGCAGATTTACGTTCGTCCTTTTGCCAACTTTTGTCTGTCCAATAGCCAGTGGCGGGTTATTCGTCAAACCCTCGAGCGAAGCCGCGTGTGGTCGCTGATTGTCGCTAGGTATTTCAGAATGGTACTGGGCTGTTAAAATTTTTATATGTTATATAATTATAGGCTTGGTAGATGTTATTGAAACTTACTGTAGAGGCTACAACACCCCTCTTTGTATCCCTCTCTTCTATTCTCAAACTCTTTTCTCTCATCAACTTCTCCTACCTAAACCCTTTCGCCATTTTTCATGGCTACCTAGCTCTCGTGACATGGGCTACTTGCTCTTGTCGTCCTTTGTTTGTCGTTGGTGCGATCATGTCGTGTCGTGTCTGAGGCAGTCGGCTCCGAAGTGCAGATATCTCAGATTCAGCTTTTGTCATTTCAACTCGCAGACATGTCAACTCCTGCGGGTACAACTCGTGGGTAAGACATACTTCTTCAAGTGCTACCGCCCTTTCTTCAGGAGTCATGGCGTTAGTCGTCGACGACTCCACAATTTCGTAGAACTTTTGGACGGCTTTCGGCACGCTGACACTGCGAACACAGTCGTGGCTGTAGGTAATTATCAATTAATATTACTAGGACAGCAGATGCGCAGTAAGCACAGGGCGTCGGCCTCCCTAAGTGTCGGTATTGCAGCGTGTTGGGCTGAGAAAAGCCCTTAGGATCTTTCCAGAGACTAAGTCCCAGTTGAAGAATGACACTTGAGTAGTGCAGCGGAAGTTTGAGTAGTTGAACCCTTGTACTAGTATATGAGAACAAGTGATTGATTAAAGTGAACACGCATACAGCAATATATAGAAAGTAGAAAACAAGCAGTTGTAGAATACAGTTGAATGGCGGTTTATCGAGTCGCACAGCGACTCGATTGTCGCTTCGGTTATCATTCTTGCAGTTGTAACGGTCAGTCGCAACCTCCGGTTGCGACCCTTCGAGTCCTTTCGTGTTCTTTGTCCACCCCCTCGTGTAACCTCCATTGACTCGCGTACTCATTACGATCTTCCTCGAGTGTGATGTTACACTTCAGAAACGCTTAAGTCCTTGAGATATTTCCAACACTCCCCTTCGTTTCTGGAGTGCTGACGTGTTCAGATCCGGTGACGTTTGTCTACCCGGTCAGCAGCATGCAGTAATCGAACTTCGCCTTCGCCAGTTTCTTCGTCAGGTAGTCTGCGGCCATTTCTGTTGTAGGGCAGTAACTGAGTTGAAGTCTCCCCTTGGTGATTTCATCTTTGACGAAAAAGTACCGCAGGGCAATGTGTTTGGTTCGGTTGGCGAAGCCGTCCTTGTTCGCGATTTTGATCGCATATTGGTTGTCGCAGAGGAGTGAGAAGACGGGCAGGGTCGCGATCTTCGCTTCCTCGAGCAACTCTCGTAGGTAGAGTCCTTCCTTGGTCGCAGTACAGAGGGCGATATATCCTGCTTCAGCCGAAGATAGCGCGATTAGTTCCTGCTTGCTCGACTGCCAGGAGATATTCCCGATAGGTTCTAGTCGGTAGATGTAGTCCGTTCTCGATCGTCGATTTTCCCTGTCTCCTGCGTGGTCGGCGTCGACGTATCCGAGTAGTTGTACGGATGGTGTTGTTACTTTGCTGTAGGTGAGTCCAGTCGTCGGCGTAGAGACGAAGTAGAGTAGTGCCCGGTTTAGTTCTTCGAGATCTTCTTGTTCCGGTTGCTTCAGATGCGTCGCCAGCTGGCTTGCGCTGTAGGATAGGTCAGGTCGGCAGGAAACTGCTGCGAACAGTAGGCAGCCGAGCTTCTGCTGATACTCCTGGATTTGCTTCGCGGGGAGTTTTGCGGAGGTGTCGTTGTTGTTTCCGTAGCGGTAGGGAGTCGCGACTGTAAATGGTGTTAGTCCGAACTTCTTTGCGACAACGCCTGCGTACTTTCCAGCGTATAGGTAGAACGCTAAGTTGTCTTCGACGACGTTCAGACCCAGGTACTGGGTTACGGTGTCTGACACCGTGAGTGTCAGGTCCCTTTTCAGCTCCCCTTCGAACCAGGTGGCGATGTCAGTAGTGGAGCCGATGTAGAGCAGGTCGTCGACGTAGACGATGAGTAGAATGAATTCTCTTTCCTTCTGTAGTCGGTACATGCCTTGGTCGTGTGGCAGTTGTAGGAATCCGATTCTGACGAGGCGACCGTGAAGGTGCTGCTGCCAAAGCCGCGGGGCTTGCTTGATCCCGTAAAGGGATTTTATCAGCTGGCACACTTTTGTAGGGTCGTCGATGAATCCGTGGGGCTGCTCGACGAAGATCTCGGCGTCCACATGTGCGTACAGGAAAGCATTTGCGACGTCGATTTGGCGCAGTGGTAGTTTCTTCGTGGCCGCGACAGCGAGTAGGATGCGCAGGGAGGTGTGACGGGAGACTGGGGCAAAGGTTTATGTGTAGTCGGTTCCGTATCGTTGATCGAAGCCTCGTACGACCCATCGAGCTTTGAATCGTTCGATGGAGCCGTCCGCGTTGGTCTTGATGCGGTACACCCACTTTCCCGAGAGGACGTTCTTCCCGTTGATGTTTGTTGCAGGTACCAACTTCCATGTATTTCGGTCTTGCAGAGCTTTTAGTTCCTTTTCCATCACCTCCTTCCATTTCGCCTTATGTTCCCCCCCCCAGAGCCTGCGACAGAGTCGATGGCTCGCGCGGAGATGGCGGCGGCGGATGCTGGACGGAGACCCATAGGCCGAGGATCTGCAGTCCCGTGGGTGTGTGTCGAGGGGAATTTTCATTCCCGGAATAAGCTGCTTCGTCACCATCTTCTGGATCAGGTAAGAAGTTTGGGCCGATGCGTTCTGAAACATTCGTGTCGACCGGGTGGGGTGTAACGTAACCTTGGTCAGCGAAGTGGTAAAAGGTGTCGAGGTTGTTGCTATCGAGAGGATTGTCTTCGTCGAGTGGAACAGGTACGGAACAGAAAGGGAGTGGTCCGGCAGCTTCCGAGGCTCCACGTACGTCTTCTTCTGCTGCGTCAGCCTCGGCAGCATGGTCGGCGAAGGAACGAAGGCCCGCGAGGCCGTCGGTGGGGTCGTGTGTGTTGGCAATGTTGTCCAGGTAATGCTGCAGCGTTAGTCGCTCGTAGAAGATAACATCACGTGATGCCACGGTAGTTTTGTCTTGTATGTCGAGGATTTTCCATGCATGAAAATGTTTGGCGATGCCGAGGTGTAGTCCCCACCGAGCTCGTTGAGTGAAGCGTCCTGCTCGGGCTGTGTGGGGTCTGTACTATACCATGCAGCCGAAAACTCGAAGTAATTTTGTGCTGCCCCTTTTTCGTGTCCACAGCAGGTGCGGTGATGCGTTGTTGGGAAGCGATGACGAGGACAACAGATTGTGCAGGTGGACTGCATGTGTCATCGCGTCTGGCCACAGTGTGGTGGGCAGTCTCATCCCCAGGAGCAGCTTTCGCATCGTCGTCTGCAAGGTCCGGTTCATGCGTTCTGCGACCCCCTGCTGCTGGTGAGCGTAGGGCAGAGACACCAGGCGTCTGATTCCTCTTTCCGCCAGATAGGTCCTGAAGCGTTGTGACTGGTATTCCAGTGCACCGTCTGACTGGAAGCTCTTTAGCTTGGTTCCTGATTCTCGTTCGGCGATGGGGAGCCATGTCGTGAAGGCGTCGAAGGCTTGATCGCGCGTCTTGAGGTTGTAGTGCCAGACGTATCTTGTTGCTGCGTCGATAAACGTGATGACATAGTTGAAGTCGGCTTCAGTGTCTTCTCGAGGCATGTTTAAAATGTCACTGTAGACTTTTTCCATCGGTGCGTATGCAGGTGCGCTTGGGTTGTGATGGGATGGAAAAGGCTGGTGGGGAAGATCGGTTTCGGGGCACGTAAAGCACCGTGCGCGTGGTCGTCGAAGTTCTTGGCCGCTCGTTGTAAGGAGAGCGTTTCGTTCTAACACTTTCGCTTGGATGGTTTGCAGTATTGTACTGTTTGCAGGATGTCCGAGACGTTGGTGCCAGATGTCGTCGGGAGCGCGATGGCCGGGCGAGCGGTGGTATATGTCGCTGTTGGAGAAGAACGCGACGACCGTGGCGGGACTGCGGCAGACTTCTCGTGTGATGGGCATAAGTTGATCTGCTTCGGTTGGCGATCCTCGGATCGCTGGTGGTGGTACTCGGCTGGATCTTGCCGCTGCTACTGCAGGTGATGGTTGGGAAGGAACACTTGCTGGTACTTGTCTTTCTTGTCTGATGACTGCTAACGCTCGTGTTCTTTCTGCTGCAGGTATGGTGTTGGAGTACCAGAATCCATCGGGGTTGAAGTCGGGGTCAAGATCCAGCGGGTGTGTCCAGGCGGCGAACGACACGATCCCATCGCTGTCGGCAGTACCTCGGTCGGGGACGAAGTCCAACACGAAGACGCCGGATTTCAGGAGAGCACGACCGATGAAGAGGCCGCCCTTCCCGTGGTAAAGGCGAAACTCGTTGGAGTCCGAGTCGCACTCCAGGTGAATTCTTTTTGCCATTAGCTGGCTAACGCTTAGCAGATTGTATCCCAAGTTGTCAACGATTAAGACCTTGTTGAGTTGAAGGATGACATTAGTTTCCATGGACTGTAACTGAACCACCCCTTGTCTGTTTGTTTTCAGGTTCTCGTTGTTGGCGACGGTGATGATGACGTCGCGGTTGAGGCATCGCTCTCGTTGCACGAAGCGTCCGGAAGAACACATGTGTTGACCGCAGCAGCTGTCCAAGAACCAGGTGTTTCGCCCGGTGGGTTCAGCGTTGGCGACCGCAGCGTATGTCGGGTTGACCTGAAGTCCTTGTGAGCGCGGCGGCGGGAATTCTTCTTCGTCTGGCGCGTAACTGGGTGGTGATCCGGGTGCGCAGTTGTCGATGTGTACCATGCAGTTGATGATGTTCGGTGTCCCTTGTGCAGATGTGGTAGAACGTCTTGGAGGGCTTTCTTGAGTGGAGGCAACTTGTGGGTCTACTGGACGATAGACACGAGGACGTGTGCAGTTGACTTTGGAATGTCCGGATGTTTGACAGTCGTGGCAGAACGGCGGCACGATGGTGAGTCCTCTGTTGTCGCGTTGATCTTGCTTGCCGCGTCGATTGTAGTTGTTGTCGTTCCTTCGTTGAGTGTAGAAAACTAACTGCTGCTGCTTTCTTGGTTGTCTTTCTTCGAACAGGTCCATCTCCTGTTGTTCAGCATGAAGCTCTGCGCAGAGGTGCATCTCCGAGATCATTCCGTGGGCGCGAAGAAGCGAGCGTGTGGTTCTCCATTCTGGCCCGAGCCCGGCGAGGACAAGCGTCACGAAGCTTTCTTCAGTGATTGTTCCTCCGCACCGAAGCAGGCGGTCGCGGAGTGTTTGGCATCGACTCATATACTGCATCGCCTTTTCCTCGGTCTTCATCTGTATTGTTGTCAGCTGTTGCATGAGTCTGCTTTGTGTCACGCTGTCGTTTGCTTGATAGAGACACTTGAGATGATGCCATGGGAGTTCCGCGGAGTTTCCATAGCTCCGATACGTTCTGATGCTCTGCTGTTCTTGTGGTGACAGGTTCCGCAGGAGAACTGTATACGCCAGCAGCGACTGGTACGTGAAGATTTCTTGCTCCTTTCCAGTGCCGTTGCTTGGGAATGGCAGGGACCCCTTGAAGTATCCCAAGAGATGCGCAGCCTCCATCAGCAGCTCGAACTCAAAGCTCCAGGTAAAGAAGTCCTGTCCGTTGAACGGTGAGGATGTCTGTAACTTGATTACGTGTAAAAACTGCGCCTGGAGACTCAAAATCTCATTTGGTGTCTGTTGTGATGCAGCTGCTGTTGGTTGGGCACGGGGCGGCATGAACTCGAATGTCCCCGGTGAAGAGTGATAAGGCGCAAAGGTAGGCGCTTGATTGTGTCGCCCGAACGATGAATTGTTGAGGCTCATCGGCGCTAATCCCATGTTTCATCCGTTGCTCTGTGTTGAATGCGCAGGTGTCCTTGTCTGCTGCTGCTGGTCGAAGTGCGACATGAAGCTGAAGAACCTTTCCATAAGGTTCGGATCCACGCTTGAAGAGGGTGATGGAGTCAGCATTTCCGGTGCTCTTCCTGTTGTTTCTTGAGCAGCGCCGGTCTCGGTTTGCAGTCCTGAAGTGTGCAATCCAGAGTTGCCGGTTTGAGTGTCTTGGGCGCTGGGTGAGCCCGTAGAGATTTTCTTGCCCTTGCTGTCCATGACTTGTAATCAATGAAGTCGTTTGAATTGCAGATTGTAGATAGAGCGTAGTTGCTGGGAGTTTGGTCTCTGACCAGCTCTCATACCATGTTGGGCTGAGAAAAGCCCTTAGGATCTTTCCAGAGACTAAGTCCCAGTTGAAGAATGAGACTTGAGTAGTGCAGCGGAAGTTTGAGTAGTTGAACCCTTGTACTAGTATATGAGAACAAGTGATTGATTAAAGTGAACAAGCATACAGCAATATATAGAAAGTAGAAAACAAGCAGTTGTAGAATACAGTTGAATGGCGGTTTATCGAGTCGCACAGCGACTCGATTGTCGCTTCGGTTACCATTCTTGCAGTTGTAACGGTCAGTCGCAACCTCCGGTTGCGACCCTTCGAGTCCTTTCGTGTTCTTTGTCCACCCCCTCGTGTAACCTCCGTTGACTCGCGTACTCGTTACGATCTTCCTCGAGTGTGATGTTACACTTCAGAAACGCTTAAGTCCTTAAGATATTTCCAACACAGCGGAACTAGAGCGCAAGACTCAGGATCGTTGGCTCTGATAGCCAGGTGTAATGAAGCGCAAAGAGCGTGCGTCGAAGGATTGAGTAACGAGGAAACAATACAACCGAGGCAACATCAAAACAACAGGGATCATGGATATAGCTAGCCTAGAGCACCCGGTCGTGGCTCGGCAGAGCTGCGACGTGTGGTTTGTAAATTGGCGCGAATCGCCCAGATCTAGGCATGAAACAACAAGGCGGGCAAATTGCATGCGGCTCGTCAGGAGGCCACATTTAGGTACTACGATTTGAATTTAGTGGAAGAGCTGCGTGGCAACTCCGTTATAGCAGTGTGTAATAAGGAAATACCATTTCCTTACAGTGACCCGCATCCGATCCGAGCCACCAAAGCATGTGCACGAAGGCACCTTCTGCACAACACTCCTCCGAGAATTCGACATTTTGAATTGCCATTATTTGGCGGGCTGCTTTGCCTCCGAATTCGCCGGGCGCCTGCCACGACAACCCAACCAGCCAAAGACCACTCTGCTGCAAGCGCAGTTCCTGCGCTCGGGCCCCCTTCGCGCCGCGCCAAGTCATTTCCCGTCCGCGTCGTTGGCGGCGGCGGGGAATTTCGCTCTCCCTCCGCAGAGCCACTCTCTCACAGCTCCCCCATCTGCAGTGGCAGGCTGGCACTGCATGTGTCTCTCTCGCTCGCTGCTCCAACATGCACGCAATTCTCGAGGAGTAAAGTCTCACGCCTAACTCCAGTCACAGGTCACTGCCAGCAGCTATCGATCACGCACAAACAAAGCGCAATATGCCCGTCCGTGTAACCTGGCTGCACGTGTGTCTCACCTCACAGTAGTCCCAGCCAGCACTAGTCTCTGCTGCGATTCCTAGTCGATGCTGCGGAGATTCCATATTCTTTTAGTTTTCCTGTAGGGCTCGAAAAGATGGTGGTGGAGCTAGTGGAGCTCGAGAATGGCGCCATCACGCCGTCGTACCTGCGCGAGGTGCTGGCTCTGCTCGCCTCGTCGTCGCACCAGCACCGCACTCAAGGTTACACCAAGTGAGTCCGGCTGCTAGTCACCGCTTCGCTAAGCGGTCGTCCCTCTGGCGTGCGCTGATCGTTGTGCATGCTCGTCCCTCCCAGCGCGGCGCTGACACGCAGATCTTATGTGTCGTTCCGCGTGTCCCGCCGTCCCTCCAGGCTGCTCCACCTTCAGATGCAGAGCGACACCGGCGGCGACGGCACGGCGGCCGAGATGCTGCAGCACCACCTGGCGGAGCTGCTCGGGGTGCTGCGGCCCGACATCCTCTCCACCGCCGCCGACATGTACTCTTCCTCTCCCCTTCTCGCCCTCTCCTTCCCCTCGCGCTCTCCTAGGAATGCTTTGCGAGCTCGCACGCTCCGCGCATTAGAGTATGGTCCCGACGTGGCTGCTGATTTTCTCCTTGGTCTCTCGGCGCTTCTTGGAGCTACCGCCGGTAGGCACGTGCAGCGGAGCGCACCGTCCCAGGTGCCATGCGCTCTTAACGCAACGAGCGCACCTCTAGCGTTCCTCCTGTCTCCGCCACCTAGTCACGGCTTGTGAAGACAGCGCTTTCAAAAGCTGAGGGAGACCCAGAAGCTTGGGCGTGGCTGGTAGTGCGTGCCGCGACCTCGAGTTGGGGTTGGTTGCGAGCACTGCGCTTTCGGCGACCACCTCTCGGTTGCTCGCCTCACTCCTCTGCCAAAACGAGAGCTGCTCGCCGAGTCCATCGGCCCCTTGGCTTTGGCTCGCGCAATCGTGGCGGCGTTCTGATTCCCGGTGCCGTGTTGGAATCTCTCCCCCCCGCTTCCCCGTGTGTCGTGCCGTGGTCCCCATGCGTGTGACGTCAGATGCGTGTACGCCATGAAGTGCGCCGCCTTCTTCCTCCACCACCCCGTCTTCGCCAACCATGCCTCCGGTACGCCTGCACCCCCTCCCCTCCACTGCTGCTCCTCCCCATTCGTCTGCCCTTGTGCTTGCTGCACTCCTTCCGTCATTTGAGACGCAACGTGGCTCGGTGCACAGCGGTTGGGTGGAGTGCTAGGTCAAGTGCTGAGGGGCCGTGTTGTGTGCGTGGTTGCTGTGCGCGCAGATGCGGACGTGAGCGCGACAGTAAAGGCCATTCTCCAGGCGATCATGACCACCAGCGATAAGGTCAGTGCGTCGTCAGCTCGTCCTTGAGTCCGCGCACGGTCTCACCGCTCGCTGCGTTGCTCACGCGACTCCCGCCCATCCCGTCCGTCCCACGCCGCGCCGCAGGTGGTGTGCAATCTGGCGGTGTGGTGCGTGTCACAGCAGAACGTGCGCGCGCCGCTGCTGGCGCAGCTGCTGCCGTCCGTGCTGCGCGCGCTGGTGCATGGCATCGCCAACCCCATGGCGTCGCACGCCATCTCCTGCGAGGCCTGCAAGGTGCGCCGTCTCCCGCCGCCCCCTCCCCCCTCTCACCCATCGCCCTCGCGCCCCCCCCGCACGCCCCTCCTCGCACGTCGTTCGCACTTTCCCCGCATCTCGTCTTCCAATCGCCGTGCCTCGAATGCCCCGGACTGCCTGAAGGCGCCTCTCGACGCCTCACCCCTTGCTTCCCCTTCCTGCGCCATCCCCTCCCCCCCCCACCCTCCCTTCGTTGGCGTCTCGCCTCCTTACCCGTCCACCGCGCTCCCCCCACGTCTCTCCGCGTAGGCCGTGCGCGTGCTGGCGCTGCAGCTGCCGCAGGAGATGCGGCAGCACGCGCACGTGTGGGCCGTGCCCATGTGGCGGCGCCTGCTCGTGGCGTCGCACCGCAAGGAGCGCGACCTCATCCACGCCACGCTCTCGCTCGCCGCTACGCGCCGAGTGCTGCTGCCGCCCTCGCCGCTCGTCGTCAAGGTGCGCCGCCTCTCGCGCGCCATCACCTCCTTTCCGCTCTTTCGACCTTGTCGCTCCGTGCTGCGTGCGATGCCTTGACCCGTTGCCCTAACTGTGGTTGTCCCCCGTGCCGTGGGTGCCGTGCGTGGCGTGCAGGCCATGCTGGACGAGGTGAAGGGCGGCGCGGTGCAGCGCATGGACGCCATGCTGGGCGACGTGCTCCACATGCCGCCCGTTGTGCTCGCGTGGGCGTGGCTCGTGCGCCTCACGGGCGCCACCCTGGCGGACAAGGGCAGCACGGCCCTCGCGAACGCGCTGCTCAAGGTGCCCGAGCGCACCTTCATGGCGCCCGACGCCGCCGTGCGCGCCGAGACGCACATGGCGTGGCAGGCGCTCATCGACGCCTTCGCGCCGCCGCTCCCTTCCGCGGACGCGCCGCTCGCCGCGGCTGCGCTCGAGGGGGGCAAGCGGAGCGTTACGTCTCGCTCGCCCACTCACAGTGCGTGCTGCTGCTGCTGGCGTCTCAAATTCTGCTGCTGGCGTCTCAAATTTGCTGTCTCGTACACATAGTCAGCAGATTCTCTCCCCTTCTTCTCCCATCGTCTTCAGATTACCTCTCTTCCCTTGTTGCCTGACGTCACACCATTGCTTCTCCCCCCCCCCTCTCCCCCACCCTTGCTTCCCCCTCTTCCCGCCCCCCAGAGTCCCCCGCCAGCACGCCCTTCCAGCGCGGGCGAGGCGCAATGGTGGCAGCGCCATCGCCGAAGCGCCTCACGCTGCTCATGGCGCCGCTCATCACCACCGCGGCGCACGAGGCCGATTCCGCAGTGCGCGGCGCCGCGCTGCACTCGTGGTGCCACCTGCTGGGGTCGCTGGGCCCCTGGGCGTCGTCCGCCGCCGTCTTTTCCGCCGCCGCCACCCCCATGCTCCGCATCGTGCTCCGCCGCGGGCCCTACCGCCCGGCGCAGGGGGCGGAGTCGCTGGCGGGAGAGGCGCAGGCGTGGGAGTGGGCGGGATGCCTGAAGCTGCTAGAGGGCTTTATCGCCACCACAGGCGCACCGGGGGAAGCGGAAGGGGGATTGACCGGAGGGGTGTCGCGGGAAGCGATCAAGGACGCGGGCGCGGGGAAGCTGTTGCGCGCGGGCAAGGCGGACAGCGGCGGGGAGAGCGGCGCGCTGGTGCCCGTGGAGGGAGCGGCTAAGGCGGGGACGCTGGTGTCGGTGGCGGCGAAGGGCGCGTGGCAGGTGTCGGAGGGGCAGGGGGGCGCGTTGGAGCGCAAGTACGACAGGCGGCACGCGGCGGCCGCCATAGTGACGACGGTGGAGTGGGCGCCGTGGCAGGTGGAGCAGCTGCGCGAGCTCCTGGGGCTGCTCGACGTCGTCGTGCGACATGCCTGCGACCCCAGCGACGTCGCTCGCGACGAGCGCAGCGAAGGGAGAATGGCGCTGGAAGGCGCGGCGCACGGTGCAGCTCGGGCGCAGGAGGATGGGCGGGTGGCGGAACCCGCGCGATTGGGCGCAGGGAAGGCGAAGGAAGGGGAGGCGGAGAGCAAGGCTGTGGAGGTGAGGGGCGAGTTGGCGGTGGCCGCCAGGCGGAGTGCGGACGAGGACGCGGAGGAAGACAGCGAGGGGACCGTGCAGGTGATGATGGCGGAAGCTCAGCAGCGCGCGGGGCCTCCGCAAGTCCGCGCGTCCGAGGCCTCCGTGCGCCTGTGGGCGCATCTGGTGCGCGGAGTGGAGGCGCTGGGGCGCGGCGCAGTGCGGCCGAGCGCGGAGCACGTGGCGGCGGTGCACCTGCTGCTGGAGTTCCTGCACGGGCTGCTGGGGCTGCCCGCCATGGCGGACAGCGCCGCGCACGCCGGAGGCGAGGGCGAGGGCGAGGCGGCGTGGCTGGCGGGGTGGTTCGACCTGTGCTGGGAGTTCACGCGCGCGCTCACCCGCCACCTCACGCCGCTGCTCATGGCGTCGTCCTTCTACCGCCTCGCCCTCGCCAAGCCCACCTGCCTGCCCCTCGCCGCCGCCGCCGCTGCCGACGTTCCTGTCTCCCCCAAGACTCCGACCAGTGGCACCGCCGCCGCTCACCGCCTGCATGGCGCAGCAGCTGGGGGAGCGGCAGGAGGCCGCAGCGGGAGCACGAGTGGCAGCAGCGCGACGGGTGTGGCTCGGCGCGCAGCAGTGCCGGCCGTGTTCGTGACGGCGCTGTGGGTAGATGCAGGCATCACCTTTGGAACCCACGTGACAGGTGGCGCGCAGGGATTGGCTCAGCGCGCGGAGGAGCTGGTGGCGGCGGCGGTGCAGGGCGCGGACGCGAGCAGCCGCCTGGTGGGCGTGCTGCGGGCGCTCGAGCATTTCCTGCCCTCCCTTACCGCCGCCCACGCCCCCGCCTCTCCCACTGCGCGGAAAGCAGGCACTAGCACGGCAGGGGCGGCGGGACGGTGGGCGGTGGAGCAGCGGCGGGGAGAGGTGGTGCTGTGCGTGTGGGGCGTGCTGGCGCGGCGACTGGCGCACGAGCTGACGGAGGGCAGCAGCACGGGGGCGGGGTTGGCGGGGCAGGGGCAGCAGAGCAGCGGCAAGGCGGGGATAGCAGGTGGCGCAGATGGCAAGGCAGAGGGCGCGGCTGCCGTGGCCCCGCCACTGCTCTCCTTTGCGCTCTCGTTCCTCTCAGCCGCCGCTGCTTGCGAGTCACAAGGAAAGGCGCATTCTCTGTGTGACGCAACGGCAGCATCATCAGCATCAGCACCGGCAGCGGCATGTGAGTGCGCGTGGTGCATCCCGGCATCGCTTCTCCGCGAGTTGGTGCGGGACACGGAGCACCTCATCGGCGCGCTGCTGCACTCGCCCGCTCTCAGGTCGCCGCACCACCCCAACGCGCCCCTCACACCTCTCTTCGCCGCGCTCGCTGCAGCCGCACACTGCGACACTACCGCCACCGCCACACCCACCACCACCTCCACCTCCACTGCTGCTGCTGCTGCGCCCTCTGCACGGTCGTCCGCCAGTATCCCCGCTCTCCCTTCCCCCGCTGTGCGAGCGCCCCCCGGGCGCGTGTCGGCGGCGGAGGCGTGGTGGGAGGTGGCGGTGCGCGCGAGCGAGGTGGGCGCGGAGCGCATGGATCTGGCGGCCGCGCTGCCCGCCATCGCCGTCACCATGGCGGGGCAGCGCCGCCGCCTCTCCGCGCTGCGCCCGTCCGCCGCCGCTGGCGACGTGGCGAAGGGGCTGCACGCGGGCAAGGACGAGGACCCGCGCGGGGTGGCGGAGGTGGCGCGCGCTGTGGGCGCGCTGGTGGTGGGCGCATGCAGAATGGTAGAGCGGGGGGGGGCGGAGGAGGAGGGCAGAGAGGTGGGCGCGGAGAAGATGCGGAGGACAGTGGCGGTGCTGGCGTCCCTGGCGGCGCACATCACGTGCCCCTCCGACTCCCTCCTGCTGCTGCACGCCGCCCTCCCCGCCCTCACCACCGCGCTCTCCCTCGCCTGGTCGCCCCCCGTCCCCGCTGCTGCCGCTTCCACCGCGCCCTCGCCCAGGCACCCAAGCATTGCAGCGGGTGCGGGTGCGGGCGCGCAGAGCGTGGGCAGCAGCAGGGAGCAGTGGCAGGAGGCGGTGAAGGCGGCGCAGTGGGGCGTGCTGGACGGGGTGAAGGGCAGCGTGGCGGACGCCTGGGGCGCCGTGCTGGGCATGCTGGAGTCGTGCCAGCCGCCCACCGCCTGGTGCTCCTCCGCGCTGCTGCCCGCCCTTGCGCCGGCGCTCGCCGTCGCGCTGCTGCACCCGCACCCCGCCATCGCCACGCGCTCCCTGGCGTTCTGGCAGGCCACGTTCGGCGGGGTGGTGGAGCACGCAAGCGCGCACGCAGCAGCCAAGGCCGTGGGCGTTCGCGGTGGGGCTGCCACTGAGAAGAAGGCCTTGGTGTACCCGCCACAGCTGCTGACCTCGCTCGCCATAGTGAAAGAGGCTGCTGACGTGTCGCTGCCTTACTGGCCCGCCGCAAGCAAGGAGGCGAAGTCTTTGAGCAAGGATGGGAGTGGGGGCAAGGCGACTGGGCCCCTGGCGGCGGGAGTAAGGTCGGGGTCAGCTCGAGTAGCTCCCAGTGACGTGCTGCTGTCAGCGCGGGGCAGACTCATGCAGCAGCAGCACAGCCAGGCGGCGGCCAAGGCAGCAAGACCCGCGTCACCTGTGAGGTCCACTGGAGTGGCTGCTGCTGCTGCAAGGGCAGACGCAAAGGCAGCAGGGGCAGGCAGAGCAGGTGCAGCTGGTGCAGGGCCGTCTCAGAGCAAGGAGGGCACTCCTCGCCCTGCCAGCCCTTCTGCTGTGCGACCAGCCAGCCCCTCACGTGCAGGCAGTGCAGCTGTACGCACAACAGCTACAGGAGCAGCAGCAGCAGCAGCAGGCAGCAGTGGCACGAGAAGTGGGCATGAGAACCGCGAGTCAGCACGAGCACCGGCTTCAGCAGCAGCAGCAGCGCGGCCAGCGTCCCCTGTGCGCAAGTCTATGTCGCGCCTGCTGTCCCTGTCCCGACAGCACTCCCTGGACCGCAAACCACCACCTCCCACGCCCGCCCCCTCTGCTGCCCGCACCGCTGCTGTCAGCATGGGCAGTCTCAGGGGCACAGGCAGGAGCACGGCAGGGGGTGGGGCAGGTGGCATAGGCTCGGGAGTAAGCGAGACTAAGAGTGCTGTGGCTACAGGCAGCACCGCCACACCAAAGAGCACCATCACAACCACACCCACCACCCAACCCATTTCAAATTCTACCACCCCCAGCACCCCCAGCACCCCACGCACCCCCACCACGCCTACCACCCCCACCACGCCCACCACCCCAGCGAGTGGTCGCAGCGCTGCATCCCGCCCGCCCTCCCCTCTGCGCGCCACAGGCAGGGCTCTGCTGGCAATGGCTCTCAAGGGCGGCAGCAGTGCTGCAGCGGCCAAGGCACCTGCCTCGCCCACTCACCGCAGACCCTCAAGCCCCGGCCCCAGCGCAGGCCGTGCCGCCACCGGTGGGGGGAGTGCGAAGGAGGTGGGGAATAGCAGCAGCGGTGGCAGCAGCAGCAGCGGTGGCAGCAGCGGCAGCGGCGCAGTGAAGAGCATGCGGTCGCTGGCGTCCAGCCTGAGGTCGCTGCTGCCGCACAGGGCGGGCAGCAGCACCCCGGGCAAGCACGCACACCCCACCTCGCCCAAGAGTAGCACGAGCAAACCAGTGGAGGCAGGGTCGGCCACTCGGCCAGCAGCAGGTGCAGCGAGGACTGGCAGCACTGGCGGTGTGAGTAGCGAGAGCGGCAGAGGGAAGGGGGCAAGCGTTGCAGTGGGTCACATGGGCCGCAGGGAGATAGCTGCAGCCATGGCCGCCAAACGAGGCACGCCTGGCAAGCCAGCCAGCGCTGCCAGCCGGCAGCAGCAGCAGCAGCAGCAGCAGCATGCACAAGAAGCAGGCAGCAGTGGGGTGGCGGCCACTGGCACGCCACATGCATTGGATGGGGCGGCAGCAGCGGACACAATGTGTGCAGACACAGTGATGCAGGCTGCGTCTGGTGTGGGTGTCTTCCAGTCGCTGGGCTCACCTGTGGCCACGGCAGGGGCTGGCAGTGTGGCAGCAGCGGTAGCTGGAGAATGGGGGCGCAGCATGGTGCAGTGCCGCCTGCTGTCGCGCAGAGCAAGGGAGGCAGCAGCATTGGCAGGGGAGGCGCAGGTGGTGGAGGCAGGAGGCAGTGCGGGGGAGGAGGGAGGGGGGAAAGTTTTAGGCAAGCGCAAGGCGGGGGCGTGCCAGGTGCGGGAGCAGGATGCGCGGGCGCTGCTGCAGGCTGCAGTGGTCACTGTGGGCCACAGGAGGGCGCGCAGCGAGAGTGGCAGTGAGGAGGGTGGGGCACAGAGAGGCGGTGTGTCAGCCCAGCCGCAGCAGGTGCAGCAGGCAGCAGCGAAGGCGGTGCGGCGGCGCAAGGCGGGGCGGCGGGCAGCGGTGGCAGTGATGGACGTGGAGGAGGTGGGCGAGGCGATGCGGGCGGTGGTGCATGAGGCGGGCGTGGTGGAGATGCTGCAGGCGGTGAGGGAGGCGGCGGGCATGGACGACATGGACATGGAGGAGCTGGAGGCGGCACAGAGGTGCATCACGGGCATGTCACGCCACATCGCCGCCACCATTGAACGCAGGGCCAAGGCCATGGACCATGATGGCATGGCGGCATGATACAGTGCTGCAGCACCCTGGAACTGGCATGATACTCTGGAAGAAATTTAATTGGCAGTATAAGCAATAGTACAACGCTGCCTACATCATCAGAATTCGTTTGGTTTTGCAGGACTAGCTTTTGCCATTTTTTCATACGTACGGGTTATCGCCAGCCTGTAACCACTTTATAGAGGCCCTTGAGTTGAAACTGTTTCTAGGAATGTTTGCCAGTGTCCCAAACTTTGCCAACACGCTTGAAATGAAACTTGGCAAGTCAAAAATTTACCCAGAAATACTACGTAAGCAAAGTAGCAATCAATGCTGCTCTATTCTTGTTTTTATTAGAAGAAGCTTGGGTGCAGTTTTCAATTCGCCTAGTAAGCAACGCCTTCATCTGCACATACACAAAATGAATACAGTTCCAAGTTTCCCTGCCTGGTGCACCGCTCATCATTGCCCTTCCGCTCGCCGTCATCTGTGTCATTGTCTGGCAGGTAGCCGCGGAGCATTAGCCGCGGAGCATGCGCCGCATCCGGCGGCGGCGGGCAGTCTGGGATGGCGGCGGGGCGGAGAAGCGCGGATGCGAAGGAGCGGAAAGGAAATGGCAGGATGGCGGGAGGGAAGGCAGCAGTAGCGCGTGGGGTAACGGCAAGCGAGGCGGGCGCGTGCTGAGCGCGGTATTGCTTGCGCTCGTGGGCGGGGTGCTGCAAGGCGGACGCCGGTGGCACGGAGGGGTCCTGGAGCTTGCGAGCGCGGACGACGCGAGTGGCAGCGCGGAGCAGGCGCGCGCCCTGTACAGGGTCAGTGGCGGGCGGGCAGTGGCCTTGGCATGTGCGGCACAGTGTAGCGTCGGTGGCAGCTCGCACTCAGGTCAGTCACGCCGCTCCCTCCCCCCTCCCGTCTCCCGTCCTCGCCTCACTCGCACCTCGCTCTTTGCCCCCCCCCACCGCCCACCCCCCCCTCCGCCCGCCCTCTCCCCCCCGCAGTACTGGGAGGGCGCGTACGGCCTCGACCCCTCGTCGCTGCTGCCGCCACCCTCCGTCACTCTACCCCCTGGCGTGCCGCCAGCGCCGCACCTGGAGCAGTGCGCACAGCGGGCGGCATGGCGGGAGCGCATGGAGGCGCGGGGGCGCCACGGGGAGGCGCCCGCGTGGACCCGCCCCTCCGCGTGCGGGGGGGTGCCGCAGCCGCCCTGGGTATGGACGGAGCAGCCCTGTGCACTCGTTCTTGCATCCTTCCGTGCATGCCCCTGCCGTCCTCTCTACTGGCTGCCATGGGTGTGCGCCCACACCCTGTCTGTGCCGCCAGACGAACGTCCCTCCCTCCCTCCCTCCCTCCCTCCCTCCCTCCCTCCCTCCCTCCTCACCCGCGCCGTCCGCCCCTCAGGTGCGGGGCCCAGATGCAGCGAATCTGGCGGGCACGCGCGAGGCGCAGAGGGACATCTGGGAGGCGCAGTTCCCAGCGTCGTGTGCGGGGCGGCGCCTGGTGCTCGTGCCGTGGCTGAACGTGGCGTCGTTTGGGCTGGGCGCGCAGCTGCACGTGGTGAGCGCCATCCTGGCGGCGGCGCTGCAGCACAACCGCACGCTCGTCATGCTGCCGCACTCCATGGGGCACGCCGACCACAGCGACTGCCAAGGTCAGGGCTGCTGGATGGGGGCTTGAGGGATTCTCAAGGCAGAGGCATAGGGAGGAAAGGGTGGGGTGGCGGGGAATGAGTGGAGGCCGCAAATGCTTTGCCACCACACCTGTGCCTGCAAGCTAGTTGAGGGTTTGAATGGAGGTGCGGAGGAGCATGTCTTGTGGTGTCCGATCCCGCACCGCCATGTGTTCTCACCCATGCACCAAGCCACCCTGCTGCCCCTCGTTTCCGCGCCCCCGTCAGCCGTGGGAGCGCGGGGCTCGCTGCAGTGCTATTTCTTCCCCATGGTGTCGCCTGAATGCGAGGCGGCCGCCGTGGCGGCGTACCACAGCGGCGCCATGGTGAAGTGCGACAACGCGTCCGTGATCGCGTCACACGCGCCTGTTGTGTTTGGGTGCGGGCCCAAGCTGGGCCAGGACTCCACTATCGCTAGGTGGGCGCTCGTGCCCTCTGCCTCTGCCGCATGTGCCTCACTGCTGCATTGGCTGTGCGTGACTTGTGCCATGGCCGTGCGTGCCTCTGTTGCTTGTGTTCACACCCTTGACCACTGTGCCTGCAATGCCACGGAGTGCATGCAAGCGTACCGAGTTGACCGCACTCTCTCCTCCTTGTCTCCCACGCTCCGATGCCAAGCCTCGCCACCTCTGCCGTTGCTGTCATGCAGCTTTCGCGCTATTGTTGCGCACCTTCTTTGCATGTCTCGTTGTCCCTGTCCTTCCTGCTGCCATCCACTTGTCCCTCTCTGCACGCCTGTTGTTGCGCGTGGTGTGAGCAGCCGGTGGGGTGAGGCGTTCAAGGAGCGGCCACTGCTGCAGGAGGTGGAGGGCGCCATGTACGCACGCATCGACGACAAGATCCGCAAGGTCCCCTCCCTCGCTCTCGCTCATACGCCATGTGCCATGTGCCATACGCCATGTGCCATGTGCCATACGCCATGTGCCATGTGCCATACGCCATGTGCCATGTGCCATGTGCCATGTGCCATGTGCCCATCCATTCAGCATCCACAGAAATCTCGGTTCACCAGTTCATGTCCCAGCATCCCCGCTGACCACTTCCCTTCTCTCAATCGAGCCTTCTTCGTCCCTCTTCTCCCCACCACTTCTCCCTTTTGACCCTGCCCGCGCCATTCCCCGCCCTGCACCACTGTGGGCGGGCGCAGAAGCACTGGTGGCGCGCGCAGTCCATGCGCTTCATGCTGCGCTGGCCCTCGCGCCACCTCTGCCACATGGTCAACCGCCAGCGCCACGCGGCCTTCGGCATGCATGTCGCAGCACAGCTCGCAGCGGCCGCCTCGCATCAGGCAGCCCTGCTGTCCACACTCCTCTCCCTCAACCTCCACACTCAACCGCCTCACGCCGCCTCTCCTTCCTCCACCCCTCTCCCTCCTCCCACTTCCCCCCCCGCCATCCCACCTGTGCCCACGGCCTTCCCCAGTGTGGTGCTCCCCTCTGCCCTTGACTCGCATGCGTGGCCGCTCATGGGGTACGACGGCTGTGACGACGCCACCGCTGCCACCCTTGCCACCGCTGCCACTGCTGCCACTGCTGCCACCGCCACGCTTGCCGCCCCACTCGCCCCTGACCCCACAACTGCCGTGCCTGCGCCCAGCCCTGCGCCCAGCCCTGCGCCCAGCCCTGCGGCAGCACCTGGCAACGCCCCTCCCGCACCTCCTGAGCACTGGAGTGCAGCGGAGGCGGCCGTGCTGGTGGGAGGGCCCGTGTACTTGCCGCGGCCCGTGGTGAGCATGCACGTGCGGCAGGGCGACAAGGCGAAGGAGATGCGGCTCTTCTCCTTCTTCACCTTCATGCACCAAGCCAACCGCCTGCGCCGCCTCGACCCCAACCTCAGCACCGTGTGGCTCAGCACCGAGATGCAGGTGCGTGCCCCGCATGGCAGCGCCACACATCACATGGGCTCGGTGCCACATGCAGAGGGTCACTCAGCGGATGGTTCACTCACGTTGCCCAACATGCTCCACCATTTCTGCTCTTCAAATGGCCTCCGTTTTTTGCATGATTGCATCCCTGATGTCACTGCTGCAGAGTGTGGTGGAGCAGACGGCACTCTTCCCCGACTGGACCTTCTACTACTCGCACCTGCCGCGCCAGGGTGCACGGCAGGCCATGGCCAACTATTCCACTGCCACCGGCCTTGCCATGGTGGTGGGCGCTAGCTTTGCCAACCTGCTCATAGCAGCTGAGTGTGACTACTTCGTTGGGACTCTGGGGTCCAACTGGAACCGCCTCATCAACGAGCTCAAGTCCACTAGTGGCCGCCTCTTTGCCGGCTATGTGTCACTCAATTTCGGAGAATGGTAGCACCTCCATTCGAGTTCGCTCTTCATGCAAATGCGTCAATGGTAAATAAGAAAAGCGACTTCAACGGATGTATGTTCCATGCGTTCCTAGACGGGCTGACATGGTAACCGGGTTGTAACACATAGGCAGGTTGCCTTGAATCCGTTTCCAGCTCGGGTGCACATTTCGTGTCATCAAGCTGCTTGGCGAGGGCCAGCACTGTCAGCAGCCAGTCAGCTGGGCAGCGCGCAGCATCAGCGTGCGGCCACCGGCCATGGAGGTCTCACGAGCCATCGCGTCCCTCGGCGGTCCGCTGCCTCTCGCGCCGCTGCACCGGCGGGCAGCGCCGCTGCACCGGCGGGCAGCGCCGAGTGCTGCGGACCGTAGAAGTAGCGGGTGAGTTGGCATGTGCGGCGCGAGCAGGGCGTGAATGGCGGCGGCGCAGAGCGGAGACACACTCGCAGGGCGTTGCTGCGCCAGCGCACGTGGCGCGGCCGTTCGTTCTCTTCACCTCGCTCCTCCTCTCCTGCTTCGATCGCCCTCGCTTGTTGTTCCCCATCCATACGTCCCTCCTCCTCCCCCACCTTCCCCGCGCACGTGTCTCCCTCCCTCTCGCCCTGCCACTGCATCTGCCTTTCCTCTCCGCCTCGCATCGCGCCATCCCCATGCCTCCCTCTCACCGCTCGCCCACCCTCCGCCCCGCTCCGTCTCGCTCTTCCTCGCTCTGATTCCCCTTCCCCCTCCTTCCCCCTCCCCTCCTTCCCCCTCCCCTCCTTCCCCCTCCCCTCCTTCCCCCTCCCCTCCTTCCCCGTCCCCTCCTTCCCCCTCCCCTCCTTCCCCCTCCTTTCCTTCCCCCTCCTTCCCCCTCCTTCCCCTTCCCTCCACTTCCCTCCCGCCCAACCTCCAGCCGTCCGTCTCTTCCCCCTCGCCCTCTCCGCACCTCCCTCTCCGCCTCGCCCTTGCGCCTGCCTGCTCGCCCCACCTGCGCCCACCACGAGGGGCCGTGCTGCGCCTCAGGGCCAAGGGGGAGCAGAGGGGCGCAGCCAGGGAGAGAGGGGCAGTGGGGGCCATGGCAGGGGGAGGTGGAGAGGGTTTCCGCAAGGGGAGGGAGGCGAGGCGTGGTGGCGAGGGCGGCGGGTGGTGGGGGTGGCGATGAGGAGTTGGGAGCGGGGCAGAGTGGCGATGGATTGGATGCGGTGCTGTCCAAGGCCGTGTGGGCTGGCTTCGGCATCTACATGCTCTGGCTCTTCGTGCTGCCGTACGCCCCTGTGAGCTTCTCTCTGCTGCGCTGCCGAGCACTGCCATATGCTGCTCTCCTTGCCCCATCACCTCTCTCCTCTCCTCTGCTCCTCACTCTCTGCTTCGCTCGCTCCACACGTCCCTGTTGTCTAACCTGCAGCCCTCACGCACGGGCTGCTTATGTGTGTGTGGCAGGGAGACCCCGCGTGGAGCATCAGCGAGGCGACTGTGCAGGAGGTGAAGGACCTCTCGCTCAACTTCTTCTACGTGCTGCCCGCCCTCAACGCCGGTGAGCTGCCAGTGCAGGTGAGCTGCCAATGCGGGTGAGCTGCCAGTGCAGGTGAGCTGCCAAGCCGATGCGGGTGAGCTGCCAGTGCAGGTGAGCTGCCAATGCAAGTGAGCTGTCAGTGCGGGTGAGCTGCCAGTTCGGATGAGCTGCCAGTGCGGGTGAGTAGACATGGGCATGAGCCGAGCCTGGCTCGGCTCGGCTCGTTTGGGGTCGAGCCGAGCCGGCTCGCCGGTCGAGCCGGCTCGGCTCGCATCGAGCCGGGACCTCAAAATCCCCGGCTCGGCTCGGCTCGTCAGGGGGGCTTGTGTAACCTCTCAAGAAGGCCCACTGTTTTTGGGGACTCTAGTCCAGGGGATGTGCCAGATTGTGATTGTGAACAACTGCTGCTCTGTTTGGGGCGCCAGTACAAGTCTAGGTGAGCTGAAAAGTCACAATAATTTAATTCAGTACCATGGAATGGAAGTTAAGAGTGCCCCTTTGCCAACAGCATGTTCTCAGCGCAACCAGACGCAAGCTAGCAACCACCCGACCACATGGTTTAGCACGCAGCCTACAGCTCCTCCACCCCGAGCTTCTCCGTCTCTTTGATCCACCCTGACTTTAACAGGGAGACACCAGGGTGCGTGCGAGTCCATGACTTGAGTGTCATAGTGGCTCGCACGCTCTCCCCAGACAACCTCTGCCTATGGCGGGTGATCACATTTCGGCTCTGACTGAAAACACGCTCGCTAGCTGCCGATGTTGCTGGTATGGCTAGGTAATCCCTGGCCATAGCCTGCAACACCGGCATATCAGACCTCTCGCGCCAGTACGCCAAGGGGCAACCGTCATGCAACTCCCCCTCAATGTAACGATCCACCTCATCCCGCACCGTGGCCCCCCGTCGTGCGGAGCGCGCTAACAGCTTGGCGTGGAGAGACTGGCTCAAGCCACCCCGCACCGGTACACCACTAGCATCTCCACCCTCAACCCCCCCCCCCGCCAAGCCCCCCCCCCCTCTGCCCCCGTCCTGTTGCTGTGCCGCCTGCTTCAGCCGCTTACTGTACTCAGCAAAGCGAGCCCGTACAAGGGTCAGCACCTCTGACGGCTTGAAGCTCGCCACAGGCCTGCCCTGCTGCTCCTCCTCCCCCTCCTCCCCCTCTCCCCCCTCCTCATCCTCCTCCTCCTCCTCGTCCTCCTCGTCCTCCCCCTCTGCGCCCTTCTCTGAACCCATCTCCTCCTCCCCCCTCCCCGCACCAGCGGCACGCACAACTAGCGCGCGTGAAGACCCGGCTAGTTCGCTTTCCACGCCCACCCCGTTTGCCCCCTCTCCCTCTCCCCCAGAGCGGGTGTCCGTCCCTCCATCCACCTCGAAGAACACCAGCCTCATGCCGGGGTTCAGAAACGTCGCCACCACGAGCTCATCGCTGCTGCTGCAATAGTACCGTTCCAGCACGGGGAAGGCGACGCCAACGAGCTGACGGCCGATGAGGCGGGGCGATGGCCATGCCTGCAAGGTGTCCATCAGTTCGTTGAACTGTGGCACAACAGCAGATGATGTGGGGTAGGAAGAGCCCTCGGCCGCCACCGTGATGGAACTGAACGGTGCCAGGAACTCCGCCAGGACATCCAGCGTGTCCCAGTGCGCGTCGGTCAGGCGCAACGCGACGTACTTCGCGCGCTCTTCAGCCGTCTCTCCCTGGGAAGTGAGCAGGGGTGCATGGGGGGGGGGGGGGGGGTTGTGGGGATACCATGGGTGTGGCGGCATGGAAGGAAGTGTCACACAAGGGGTGCGTAGGAGCATCCGTGCACGCAATGGAAGCAGTGGAGTGGGCTTTTGTAAAGAGGGTACCTGCTCCACTGCGAAGTGCGCAGTGAGGGATCGGCGGAGCCTTAATGCACGCGCGACCATCTCGTGCGTGCTGCCCCAGCGAACCTCGCTGTCCTGCACCAGGCGGAGGACCGTCCCTTTGAGGACGGGGTCGGACCGCTGCTGCGCTTCAAATTCGCGCGTGCGCCTCTCACTCCATCCCACAAAGGTGGCGATGTCGCGTAGGAGCTTCAGCGGCACCCTCACCGCTGGCAGCTTCAGCGCACGCTGGACTGCAAGGTTCAGGATGTGCGCCAGGCAGCTGCATGTTCCAAGGCGCACAGAGGGGGGGGGAGAGAGGGGAGGGAAATCCTTAAGGACCCTCCATGCCATTGAGAGGGGAGGTGTGGATCGTCTGAACAGCAGCACACTATGTGGACAAGACAAGGGCTGCAAGCTCGCCACGCACTCACCGGAAGTGCATGCCATCTGCGAGGAGAGGCGTGGCCAACGCATGACAACCAAGACCGGCGAGGCGACGCATGGCGGCTGTGTTGCTGCTGGCGTTATCCGTCGTCACCCCCATGCAAAACCCCACGAGCTCCCACTCCCTGATGACTCGCGCGAAGACGTCTGCAATCAGCCGCCCTGTGTGCCGCGCTCCCAGCTCCATAAACTCCAGTGTACACTGGCGCAGCTGAAAATCCCTGCTAATGAAGTGCGCCGTCACTGTCATGTACCCCCGCCTGTTACCCCCGGTCCATATGTCCGTTGTGAAAGAGACACGCCCGCTCCCGGAACCCGCCCCAAACTCCGACTTAACCACTGCCCGTGCCGCCTCAGAGTAGAAGCGGAGGTCCCTGGAAACGGTGGTCCGGTCGGGTATGGGGATTGCGTCACCGCATTGGGGGTTGCATACAGCCAAGAGGCGGCGGAACTGCCAAAAGGAAACGAGAGGGGGGGTGTGGGGTTTGGGGGTGTTTAGTGCCATGCGGGGGGGGGGGGGGAGGAGGTGGTGGTGGGGCGGGTGGTTCTTTTGGTGGGGCAGATCCAGTAGGTTATAAGGGGGGGGGGGAGTTGGGTTACACAATGACCACAGGCTAAGGGAAGGGTGGGGGGGGGGGGGCTGGTGGGGTGGCTCGCTTACCGCGGGGTCCTCTACGATGCGAAAGGAGCTGTCGGTGCTGGCGATGAACTCGACGATCGCCTGACGCAAACTCGGCTCCGACACACGTGGGCCAAGGAACCGGTCCATCGTGGGCTGCCTCGCGTCCGCCGCTGCCGGGGACAGGGACGGGATGGTGGCGCCGGGGGGGGGGTGCGGCCAGGTCTTGGACCACTCGTTGGGCGCCTTCCCATCAGGGACATGTGGGTACTCCCCCATCGGAAATGACTCTCCTGGCTCAAGACCCTCGACCACGCGCCGCTGCCATATGTCCCAGTGTGGGCGATGGTGTCTCGCCATATGTTTGGCACCCGTGCTGGTCTGGCTGTCCTTGAAGCCCATCGGCTTCTCGCACATCTTGCACACTCGCTTTCTCTCGCTCCCCAAGAAACACTCTGCCACACGCTTGTTGCTCCTCTTTGCTCCAACCTTACGGTTCTTTTTCTGTCTTTTCCTTCCCCCCTCCTGCTCAACGCCTGGGTCCACATCCTCAGCCCCATCCGCACGCCCTCCCCTGCCTTGACACCCGACGGACGGAGCAGCGCGCTCCCCCCCCTCCTCCCCGCCCCTCCTCCCCCCCTTTGCGCCTGTCCCTGGCCGTGGCCCAACCCCACTCCCTTCCTGACGCTGCCTCTTCCCCCTGGCGCTCTCCCCCCCCTACTCCCACCCGTTCCCTTGTTGGACCGACAATCCCCCTCCCCCTCCTCCTCCTCCTCCTCCTCCATCTCGAGCTCATCCTCCTCCTCCTCCTCTTCCTCCTCCTCATACTCGCTGCCGCTGGATTTTCCGCTCTCCCGCTCCTCCGACTCGCTCCCATCCCTCTCATCGCCACCGCTCTCCCGGCTGCGGCCCCGTTGTGCGCGCTTGAACCTCCTCCCCTCCC
Source organism: Closterium sp. NIES-67 (assembly GCA_027943415.1). Taxonomy (NCBI): domain Eukaryota; kingdom Viridiplantae; phylum Streptophyta; class Zygnematophyceae; order Desmidiales; family Closteriaceae; genus Closterium; species Closterium sp. NIES-67. The sequence continues at coordinate 48,987 of BQMB01001376.1, read as the reverse complement.
CCTGGGCTCTCCCCCACCCTCCCCCTCGTCCCATCCCCTGCCGAGAGAGGAGGAAATCTGTCCACTCCTCAGGCATGTGGGGCATGGCTCCACCTCCATCGGTCTCATTCGCTCTCGAACTCACACCCCCCTGGTCCCCCAACGCCTCATCTGTGCCCGCTATACGATCCCTCCCCGGCCCCCCTTGCCTAGCCGCCGTTGCCTTGGTCTTTGCCATGTGCAATGCAAGTTCGCGCACCCCCAAATGCGTGCGCTTAACCTAATCAAGCGTTACCAAGCATGCGCATACCACGAGCCAAGGCCTTGGTGGCGCGCCTAGGGCTGTCGCGCATACCACGAGCCAAGGCCTTGGTGGCGCGCCTAGGGCTGTCGCGCATACCACCAGCCAAGGCCTTGGTGGCGCGCCTAGGGCTGTCGCGCATACCACCAGCCAAGGCCTCGGTGGCGCGCCTAGGGCTGTTGCGCATACCACAAGCCAAGGCCTCGGTGGCGCGCCTAGGGCTGTCGCGCCAAGGCCTCGGTGGCTCTCATTATAAATAGTAGTTCCTACGTCTTTAAATAATAAAACAACGTGCTGCAAGTTTGGTTCTGGCTGAGGGCGAAAGACTAGGGCGATAGGCTAGGGCGTTATGGTGAGTGAGATTAGGGTTGGTTGACGAAATGAGTTTGGGGGGGGGAGTTTATCGATTTGAATTTTGACTGTCGCGAAACCCCCCCTTACCCGAACCGCGAGCCAGCTGGCTCGAATTCGAGCCATTTCGAGCCGGCTCGACTCCGGCTCGCCTGGTGTCACCTGCGCGAGCCGAGCCGAGCCGCCGGCTCGAGTCGAGCCGAGCCGGCTCGGCTCGCCTCGAGCCGGGCACCAAAAAAAAAGGCTCGGCTCGCCTTAAAGGCGAGCCGAGCCGAGCCGAGCCAGGTGTGGCTCGGCTTGTGCCCATGTCTACGGGTGAGCTGCCAGTTCGGGTGAGCTGCCAGTGCGGGTGAGGCGGGTGAGCTGCCGCTCATGCGAAGCTCATTCAGATTGATGGTATCGAGCCTCCCCTCAACATGGCCATTGTTCCCCCTTGCGCCTTAGCCATTCCTCATTCTTTCCTTCCCTTGCTCCTCTCGTCCTGCTTTGTCCAATCCCCGTGCCCTGCATCCCTGCAGCGGGCATTCACGTGCTGGAGGCACCGCAGCTGCACCCTGTCAGTGCTCCTCGCTCCCCTCGCCGCCCTTCTCCCATCTGCTCCTCCATCACTCCCCTCACTGCCTCACCCTCATTTTCTCTTCGCCCCCCACCCCCTTCCCACTTGTCTCTTTCCCCCCGCCGGCCCCCACTCCCCTTTCCTCCCTCCCTCCCTCTTTCTCCCTCTCTTGCTCTCTCTTTCTGCCTCGTGCTTTCAGCAAGCATGGTGCGCATCCATGCACCACTTACAATCTATGGCAGCAGAGTCTTGGACTGCCCTTTCTTCCATTACCTTGTCTTCTCCCCGTCCTCTCCTCTGACACCTTGCGTGCTTGTCCTCTACTCCTAATGTCTTTCGTGCATCTTTCCCCCGTCTCTTCCCCGTGTCTCCCCAACGTCCATGCGCCCAGGTGGCGGAGGCTCTCTTCAACACAGTGAATGCGTGGTCACTGCTCTTCGGCCCGCTGCTGCTTGCTGACCCCAAGGGCAACCGGGTGGGCCCAAAGCTGCCCGCGCTCTGGCTGGGTCAGATGTTCCTCACCAATGGTGGGTGGGAGAGGGGAGGGGAGGGGGGGGGTGGGGAAGAGGGAGGAGGGGGGGAAAGGGGGAGGGGGGGGGGAAAGGGGGAGGGGGGGGGAAGGGGGAGGGGGGGGGGAGGAGAGGAATCCACCACCGTGCTGTCTCTTGGTCATTCAAAGGGCGTCCAATCATAGCCATTCGTACCTCCCTCGTATCATTTCTCCCTTTCCTCCCCCCCCCTCCCCATCATCCTCTCTCCCCCCGCAGTCTTCCTCATCCCCATCATGGCTCTCCGCCTGCGCCCATCCTCCCCCTCCGACGCCGCACCTCCTCAGCCTGCCGCCCTGGCGTCCTTTCTCACCCAGTCCCCTCTCCCCATCGCCCTCGTCTCCTCCTCCGTCGCCCTCACCTCGCTCCTCTGGGCGGCCTTTGCCCGGCCCGACTTCGCCCCTCTCGACCTATCCTCGCGCCTGGCGTTCCTGTCGGATTATCTGGCCACCAACCGCCTGGCATACGCGTTTGCATGGGACCTGCTGCTCTACTCGCTCTTCCAGCCCTGGATCATGGGCGACTGCCTCGCAGCCCTGCGCCGCTCGCTGCCGCCACAGGCACCAGGCGCGGGTGGGTCGTCTGGGGATGAGGGTCTGCTGGCAGCCCTGCAGTGGGTGCGGTTCGTGCCGCTGTTTGGGCTCGCTGCGTTTCTCTGCGCTCTGCCGAGGCTGAGAGCTGCTCGTGGGCCTAAGGGGCGCGAGTGAGAGTGGAGCGGGGAGTACTTGGCACGCACAGGGAGTGGCTGGCGGGAGGCGATGCTGAAGAGGTGGCAGTGCGAGCAAGGCAGTGATGTGTTACTACTTGATGGGAATCAGGGACATAGCGCCATGCCCCTCAAGGGCAGCGCACCCAAGCCTGCCCATTTCCAGCTTAGAAGAGGCGGGTTACCACAGGAAGACCTACAATAGCTGCATTTCTGCACCACCACATTGGTGGTAGTACGCCTGATAGATGCACATGCATGCATGAGCATGTTTCCTAGCGCATCCCAGCCCAGGATTCCTGTATGACATGGTGCTATGAACACAAGCATGAAAATCAAACATGTGTTGAGAAAAACGGTTCGTGTGGCCTGCGATGTGCCTGCTTGCAAAGCTGCTCGTCTCACATGAACATACCGGTACGGCAATTTCGAGTACTGGTCACTAGGCAAGCACACCAGCGGTAGGGGCCGCGTGCTGTGGAGGCGGCACCAGCAACACCCATGGGAAGCGGTGTCACCGTGCCACTCTCCAGCAGCTGCTGCGGCATGAGAAGGCCCGCTTGCTGCTCGTGGCTGCGCCTCGGAAGGGAAGGCAGACTCGTGTGAGCGCAGGACAGGTCAGGAGGACCCCTTGTCCCCTCTGCTCCGCCGTCCCTTCCTCGGCACGCGCCGTGAGAGCAAGGGTGGTTCAGGCAGGCTCCGAGCCCGCGGGCCTTGAGGAGACCGCCGTCATAACGCCCTCTCTGCCTCACACCCCTTTGCTGCACCGCCCCCCTTACAGGAGAGACCCACAGCTGGGATCTCAACCTGAGGGGACGAGGCAAGCCCACCAGTGTGCTGCACTCCCGCTGCGTCTCCCACTACCCCGCTGCCACCCTCTCCCGCTCGCTGCTCCTACAAGCGCACACTGTGTGCGGCAGTCATGTGCGCACACGATGTGCAGAGGCAGACAGCCGAGACAAGAGAGTGCGGCCGTGCAGGGGAGAGTGCAGCGGGCGCTTAGCCTCAGCAGCCGGTCTTGTAGGGGCTCTGGCCGGAGCGGCGGGTGACGCGCAGCAAGGTGAACTCCTCGCTCATGGTGGGATGGATGCCCACCGTCGCATCAAAGTCCGCCTTGCACGCTCCCATGCGCATCGCCACTGCGTAGCCCTGCCATACACGCAGGGGGGGGGAGCGAGGCACGCAAGGGAATGGGGTGAGAGGGCACTGGTGAGACGAGGCTGCTATTGGCATGTGAGAGTGTGAGGCTGTGTGAGCTGTCGCACGGAAGGCAGTGCAGGTGGAAAGCAGCCAGTGGCCACTCAGTTGCGATCATGCCAGTGGGAGCACAGGCAACAATTCTCACATTTCATTCTTCCCCTCTGCACAATTCTGCCGATACCCACTACCCTTCCTCACTGTCAGTTTCCCCCACCACTCTCCCTCCCTTCCCCCTTCCCCCTTTCCCCCATGGCACCTGCGTGATTTCCCCTGCGTTGGGTCCCACCACGTGCAGCCCCAGCACGCGGTCGCTGTCCAGCTTGTTGCACACCAGCTGACATACCCAGCGCCACACAGCGGGTGGGGGATTGGAGAGATGAGTGGTGGAGGGGAGGGAAGGTGAGCAAAGGAAGAGGAGCAGGAAGGAAGCATGGGATGGGGGAGCATTGATACACGCGAAACGAAGAGGGAACCATCAGGTGGCTTCCTTCAGCTTGATTGAAACAAGCCTGCCCCTAACGCCCTCCCACATCACATGGCCATTGATCCATATCCTGCCCTCCCACATCCCCTCCCCCCGTCCCTCTCCCAACAGCAGGTGCCGCGCAAAGCTGCCCCACCCCCCACCTTGGCGTAGCACACGTTGTCCTCTCTGTGCGACACGCCGTTGGCCTCCTCGTGGTTCACCTGCCACTCCAGCGGCTTGAAGTACGAGTGGTACACCTGCCACCATGCCGCGGGTTGCATGGCGTGGCATGGCATGCAGAGGGCTAACGGTGAGGATTCAATGTGATGTAAGGAATTGGCGGATGGATTGAAGACTGGACGGAAGAGAATAGGCGAGGCAGGGGTGCATGAGAGCACATAACTGTGAGAGCAGGTGAGACTGGTGGAAACCGGCACTTGGTGTGCGGCGGACAGAGTGGGTCGTCAGAAAAGGCAGCACGGCGTCTCATGGCACGGCGTCTCATGGTGTCGCTTGCAACACGATGACGTGCGACACACAGAGGGATGGCCACATGGGATGCAGCATGGCAAGCAATGTGTCGTGGATTGGATTGGATTTGATTGGATTGGATTGGATTGGATTGGAAGCAGCCAGACAGCATGGCAGGGTGCAGTGACCTCGATGTTGTCGGGGCCGTATGTGGCGATGGCGAGCTCCTCCGCCATGCCGATGCACCCGTACTCCAATGGCGTGAACACCGTCGTCGGCACCTGGGGGGCACATGCATGGCATGGCACGCAGCACACACACACACACGCAAGCATGGACACACACATGCACGCAGCAGGACATGCACAACTTGCACAGCGTGGAGGCACATGCAGGTATTAGTCCATACACGGGCACGCCTGGGCAGACAAGCAGCAGACAGCGTGCTGTTGATGGTGGAGGCTGCACGGTTCCTGTCACATGCACACTGCCACCTCCCCACCACTCACGACCTCACCAACCCAACCACTGCATTCCACCCCAAGTGCCTAGCAGCCCTCCACCTCATTTTCACTCAACATCCCCACCCTGCCGCATGCACAAACACCCCTCTCCCCCAAACACCCACCCCCCCACAACCCCTCCCTCCCCCCCCCACCAGGTTATAGTCCATGCGCTGAGTGCCGCCCGCATAGAGTCGCTGCGCCAGCAGCTGGCCGGCCTTGATGGCCACAGGGGTGAGCTCCTGCCGCGTGTCCAGCACGTCGCCTATGGCGTAGATGTGCGGCGCCGACGTCTGACGGCGCACACACGCACAGGGACGGGGCATGCACAGCCACACATGGACATGCAGGGGCGGGGGAAGGGGCAGGAAGAAGAGCGGGAGGGGCAAAGTAAGAGCGAGAGGCAGGCACGCCGTGGGCGTGCGTTGATCGATAGCCATGGTAAAGGAGAGACGGCTGGCACGCGACGCACAGGCAGACCACAAGCGCGTTCAAGGCAGCACCTCCACCCACTTCAACGCCTTTCCCCACACTGCTTCTATCCCCGGCGGCTCCCGCTCTCCCTCACCCTCCCACCCGCCTCCCCTTCGCCCTCCAGCGTCTCCTCAGCGCCATGGTGGCACGCATGGCATGGCATGGCACGGCATGGCACGGCATGGCATGGCATGGCAAGGCATGGCACGGCATGGCATGGCATGGCATGGCACAGCATGGCATGGCATGGCATGGCACGGCATGGCATGGCATGGCATGGCATGGCATGGCACGGCACGGCATGGCATGGCACGGCACGGCATGGCATGGCATGGCATGGCACAGCACGGCATGGCATGGAATGGCATGGCATAGCATGGCACGGCATGGCATGGCATGGCATGGCATGGCACGGCATGGCATGGCATGGCATGGCACGGCATGGCATGGCATGACACGGCATGGCATGGGATGGCATGGCATCCCCTCACCTGCTCGTCCGGTGCTATGATCTTGCCGTTGAGCGGATTCACGTCCACGCCCGCTGCTGGCAGGTTCTGACGGGCACGTGTAGGGCACGGGAGAGAGCGGCGGAACGGACGAAAGAGGGGGCGAGGGGAAGGAGAGGAAAAACGGAAGGCATAGGGGAGCGAGGCAGGAGAGTGAGACAAGGCACAGGGGGAGGGGCGGGGGCGGGGGGTGGAAGAGACAGGGTGAAGGAGATGGAGAAAAGGGAAACGTGGGATGTTCTTAGGGAAAGGCAACGTGGCAAGGACGAATAAAGGAGAGCGCAACAGATAAGTCAAGTGAGGGGAGCGAGGACCGGGGTGGTGGGTGGGCGGCGCACCAGGTCCTCTGTCTGCGCATCCCGGCCAACAGCAATGATGACCGTGTCAAACTCCTCCCTGCCCTCCGCACCTGTCTCCATGCGCTTGAACGACACCGCCACCTGCCACACCACACAGAGAGGGGGGGGGAGGGGGGGAGAGGAGCAGGGAAGGGCGAGAGGGCCGGCAGGTGAGGGCTGCAGAAAGGAAAACAAAGGAGGTGGCATGGGGCGTGATGAGGGGGTTATGGAAGGAAAGAGAGAGGACAAGGAATGACAGCAGGATCAAGGCACTATCGCAACTCGCCTTCAAAGCTACTCCTGCCTCCGCTTCCCAGCCCCCAACCATCTCACATCTTCACTCCCTGCAAGGCCAACCCACCCTGCCATTCCCCCCACCCTGCCATGCGCCCACCTCTGCCATGCACGCACCTCTGCCATGCACGCACCTCTGCCATGCACGCACCTCTGCCATGCACGCACCTCTGCCATGCACGCACCTCTGCCATGCACGCACCTCTGCCATGCACGCACCTCTGCCATGCACGCACCTCTGCCATGCACGCACCTCTGCCATGCACGCACCTCTGCCATGCACGCACCTCTGCCATGCACGCACCTCTGCCATGCGCGCACCTTGCCGTCAGCAGTGCGGTCGAAGCGTGTGGGCACGGCGGGGCGAATGAAGGTGACGCCGTGGCGCTCCATGTACAGCCCTATGTGCTCCGCCACCTCCTGCCGCCCGGGGGGGGGGGGGGAACGTGGGGGGAGAGGGGTGGGTGGAGGAGGAAGAGCAAGAGAAGGTGAGGAGCAGCGGGACAAGGGAGAAAGGAGGAGGTGGGGGTGGATGGCCTGAGCATGGCACCAGACGCACGGCATGCCCATTCCACACACCCACGCCCACACCCATATGACACATTCCCCTCTCCTTCCCTCCCACCACAACAAGTACAACCGCAGGTGAGAGGCACCACTAGCAGCAGCCCTAGCAGCTGTAGCAGCAGCGCAGCAGCGGCGACCTGGTCGAAGCCGCGGAGCAGGATGGAGCGCGGCATGACGGACACGGGGAAGCCCAGCCCCGCCAGGAAGCCCGCCGTCTCCAGCGAGATGTAGCTGGCGCCCACGCACAGGGTCTTGCCGGGCGCATGCGGCAGCGAGAAGATGTCGTCACTGGCGGGGGGGGCACGAACGGGGGGGAGAGAGGGGGAGGGGAGAGGGGGGGCAGCATGAAGATGAGCAAGGGGTGGAGAAGGCACGGCAGGGTGTGCGGGCAAGCAACAGAGCCCTCAGTAAGCAGAGCCCCAATGAGCGGCATGCGCGCCCCTGCCCCGCACCTGGTGATGCAGAGCTCTTTGTCCCCCGGCACGCCCAGGTAGCGCGGCCGCCCGCCCACCGCAATCACAAAGCGCTGCGCCGTCATGCGCGACACCTGGGATTGGTTGGGCGTGGGGAGTTGGTTGCCTTGGCGGATGGCGTTACGACGGTGCGGTGCAATGCGACTCACACGGATGATCATGTGACCGTGACCGTGAAGGGCGTGTTAGGTGATGCCATGTGTGGTGGCGGGGAGAAAAGAGAAGCGACAGATGAGGTGCGAAAGGTGGGGCAAAGAGGGGGGGTTGTGTTGGGGGGGACATTGGCAAAAGAGAGAAAGTGAGGGCAAAAGATGGGGTGGGATAGGGGATGCTGGGAGCAGTGCTGTGGAGGAAGGGTGAGAGTAGTGGGAGACACAACGAGCCACCATCCCAAGCCAGCACATCCCTTTCCTCGCTTCCCCTCGGTTGGTTCACCCCACTCACACCCCCCAAGCACCCTTCCCCCTTCCTTTCTCCCTTCCCCTTCCGCCCCCCTCTCTCCCCAGATTCCCCCCACACACACCTGGCCAGCGCGCGTGGTGCATTCGAGTGTGTGCGCGTCCACAAAGCGCCCCATGGCGTTGACGTACGTGACCTTGCCGTCGCGCAGCGCCACGCGGTACCCCCAGTTCAGCGACCCGATGTGGTCCTGCACGCCTTGCACCAGCCGCGCCCTGCCGCCCCGGGGAAGGAGGAAGCGGAGGGGGGAGGGGGGGAAGGGGGAGAGGGGGGAGGGGGGAGAGGGGGAGGGGGGAGGGGGAGGGGGAGAGGGGGGGGGGGGGGGAGAGGGGGGAGGGGGGAGTTGACGAGGGGATGGCGCAGCTCGGGAGGTAGTGGCATGGGCGATGTGGTGGGATGGGATGGGACGCGGTGGAGGGGAGGAGGGAAGCGCCAGGGGAGGCATACACGAGTGGAGAAAGGGGGAGGGGAGGGGGGGAGGAAGGGAGCGGACGGGAGGGGGGCGAGGGGGTGAGAGAGAGTGGCGGTGAGGGCGATGGCGGAGGCGGGTGCGGTTACCAGTCGAAGTTGATGGCGGGCGGGAGGCCCCATCCGAATGCACGCGCGTCGGAGAAGGACTCGCCTAGCAGCGCCGCCTGGTGCATGAGCTTCTTGGGTATGCACCCCACGTTCACACACGTGCCTGCACACGCGCATGCACACGCGCATGCACACGCGCACGCACACGCGCACGCACACGCGCATGCACACACGCACATGCAGCATGAGCAGAACACGTTTTGGCAACGCATTGAGAGAAGAGCGCGCAAGTGTGAGACAAGGAACGGCGAGGGCGGGAGCAGCGGCATGAGGGAGGTGCGGAATGAGGGAGGTGCGGCATGAGGGAGGTGCGGCATGAGGGAGGTGCGGCATGAGGGAGGTGCGCGTGAGCGGTTCTTACCTCCGAGGCCCCACTGCGTGCCGATCGGCGTTGGCTTCACGAAGTCTAAGCATGCCACCTGCGCACAGCACACACACACGCGTACAGCACACACGCGCACACGCACAGACGCGTAGAGCACACGCCATGCACGGTCAGCCCCTGTCTGACAGGCGAAGGAGGAACCACACAAGGGAAAAACGCCAACGCGATACGCGATCCACGCGTGGGCCAAGGCGCAAGAGGAAGCGACGCCAGAGGCGCGAGGTGGCGGCGCGCACCTTCTTGCCGAGCTTCGCCGCCTCCTTGGAGCACGCGAGCCCGCCCGAGCCCCCCCCGATGACCACCAGGTCGTAATCGTACGCCGCCTCGCCGTCGAGCGCCGGCGGCGCATCTGCGGGTGGGGGTGCGGGGCGGGATGCGGATCAGCGGAGGAGCGGGGAAGACGGCGCGGATGGCTACAAGATGCGGTCCGCGGCAGGCGGGGACCGGGGAAGGGGGCACGCGATTAGTGTGAGACGCGCATCGAGGGCGCGCAAGGATCGACGAAGCGCATCCCTGGATGGAGAGGGAAGGGCGAGTCGCGAGCGGCAACGAATGACGAAAGGGAGGCGAGGGACTCGCCTTGCGCCGCCATGGCGGGAGGCGCAGCTGCTATGGAACGCGCGCCGTGCGGCGGAAACGGAGCGAGCGCGGCCCCACCCAACCGAGGCGCGAGGCCCGGAAGGATGCGGCTGATGCGACGCCACGCGGTGGCCGACGTGATGGCGGTCGTGATGGGACCGGTGATGGCGGCGGCGATGGCGGTGGTAGCAGTCTGGTGGTGGGCCGAGCAATGGAGACAGCTGCTGCCTCACATCACCGCCGTTGGTGAAAGGGGAATGAATTGCGACTACACCATCTTATCCGACATTATCGTATTCCGTGGAAGTAAAAGGGGGACATGGAGAATAATGTTGCTTGTGAACCCTACATAAAGATTATAATTTTTAAACAGACGCAGTGTTTTTCAAAATTGTGTATTGTGAAAGCGAAGCTGATTGTACTGAACCTTTTGGGCAATGTCGAAGCGCGCTACCCACCCTTCTCCAACTACAAACATGTGGGTTGGAGCTCATTTCCCTCCACCCATGTCTCTCATTTTTCAACGGCTCAGTCAACTTTTCCCGCTCTAGCCTTTTCTCCCGTTCAAGCTGGCTAAGACAAGGGCTGACGTTATCAGACTCTTTAGTATGATTATTCTGAAATTTCAAACCCTAATGTTGGCCAAACCTGAATTATCAGATTTCCCATTTTCCCAATCCTGATCACTTCAGAGTACGAATTTAATGTTAAATTACATATGTTAGTATATAATTGTAGGCTTGGTAGTGGTTACTGAACATTAATATAGAGGGTACAACTATCACATTGAAAATTCAATAATAGCTAGTGAGAGTGTACAGACAGATATACCTATGAATTGTACCCTCTAAGAGGCAACCCTATACAGTCTATACAAACATGACACATACACATGTTTGACACACCCCCTAGACTGCATAGGGGAACGTCCTAAACAAGCAGCTCAGGGCGGCACTACTAGTCCAACCTCTGAGACAAGGGTTTGAGAGACCAGTCAGAAGGAGTACAGACAAGGCAAGAACAAGAGCAGGGCGGCACTACTAGTCCAACCACTGGGAGAGGACACAAGTCCAGTCTGAGAATACATATAAAGGACAGTACAAAGTCAAGGTCCTAGCAAGTGAGAGGCTACAGGAACTAGACCAAGCTGTACACAGTGCCGCTGATGATCTTTAGGCGCAAGCGCCTTCGTAAAGATATCAGCCGTGTTGGCACCTGAGGCCAAGTGTACTACGCGAGCCTGACGTCGCTGCTGTAGCTCACGCAGGAGGAAGTACCGCAGCTGAATGTGCTTCGCTCTGCCCTCGAGTCGAGGCTCCTGACACAGGAGGATCATGGCCCTGTTGTCAGCGAACAGGACCGGGGCAGAGCTAGGCCGCTCACCTAAGTCAGTAAGCAAGAAGGTCAGCAACGGAGCTCCTGTGCCGCCATGGCACCAGCGTAGATCTCAGCCTCACAGCTGGACTGCGCCACAGACGAGGAGCGGGTAGCTCTCCACGAGACGGCACCTGAGCCAAGGCTGAAGCAGTAGCCCTGGGTAGACCTGAGCGTCTCAGCGTCGTCTGCCCACGAAGCGTCTGCGTGTCCAGTAAGGACCACTGGCCTGCGTCCTCCTAGCACTAACCCCATGCCCGATGTACTAGCAAGATAACGCAGAACCCTCTTAGCGGCAGACCAGTGCTGCGGTCGGTGTCTGCCTGTGGCCACAAAATGAGCCAGGATGCTGAGAGGGTATGCGAGATCTGGGCGAGTGCAAGTCATCAGGTACATGAGGCAACCCACCAGCTCTGCGTAGGGGCCGCTGGGCTCTACCAACTCCTCAGACACTGGAGCGGAGAGCCTGTGGTCTACAGGCAGAGGGGTGGGCTGTGCAGAGGAGAACTGAAGGCTGAACCTCTGAAGGACCTGGCGCACCAAGTGTGACTGAGTCAGGGTGATGGTGCGCGCAGCTCTGTCCCTGGAGATCTGCAAGCCAAGGTAACGGCGCAGTTCTCCAAGGTCAGTGCAGGTGTGTCTCTTCAGCAGCTCTGCCTTCACGGAGGCCAGTGCGTCCCTGTCTGCTGTGGCAAAGACCAGGTCGTCGACGTAAACAAGGATGTAGAACGGAGTCTGGCCAGCACGAACGAAGAGTGAAGGGTCTGCGGAAGACGGAAAGAACTGCAGGTCAGCAAGCGTAGCACGGAGAGTGTCGTGCCACTCACGAGGAGCCTGGCGCAGACCGTAGACGGGGCGCCGCAGGTTCCACTGGGTCCCAGGAGGGAAGGTGCCAGTAAAGCCCGGAGGGCGACGTAGGTAGACCTGCTCGTGTAGGCTGCCCTGAAGGAAGGCAGTGGAGAAGTCGAGGGAGTGAAGCTCGTAGTCACGCTGAGCAGCTAGGTGTAACAGAACCCGAAGAGTAGTCATCTTCGGGGTCGGAGCGAAGGTCTGGAAGAAGTCCACCCCCTCGCGCTGACTGAAGCCTCTAGCCACATAGCGCGCCTTGAACACAGGCGGCTCTCCAGGAGGGCGCTTCACCTTGAAGAGCCAGCGGCCATCGACTGCGTTCACCCCAGGCGGGGGAACTGCGTCGACGAAGGTGCCGGTGGATCTCCAAGATGCCATCTCCTGCTCCATGGCAGCTATCCACTGAGAGGCCCAGGGTCCCGAGGTCGCCTCAGCGTAAGTGCGAGGGGTCGGGATGTCGAAAGCGTCTGGGTCACCCTCAGGGACTAGCAGCATGGAACAGAGATGGGGAGCAGCCTCGGAGAGGAAAGCAAGCTCGAACTGGCGGTCCTCCAGGACGTCACTGCCAAGGGCAGAAGCACCCCTGACAGACGGAGGACAGGCAGGGTCAGAGACCAGAGCGGTGGCGTAGTCAAGGCGGCGGGTAGAGGCGAAGTCAGCGACCGCAGCGACAAGGGCGTCAAGGCTCGAAACTGGAACAGACGGGTCGGTAACAAGAGTGGCAAGCACCCGAGGAACAAGAGGACGGGCGGCACGAAGGTAATCAGACAGCGGGGGGGGTGCAACAACAAGGGAGGACGGAGGAGGCAACGGCAGAAGGGGAGGACGAGACGCGTGGGAACGAAGCAACATAGGGTGGGAGCGCAGGACAGGCGAGGCAGGACGAGCACGGAAGGGCCGGTGAGACCAGACGTGCGATGAAGGAGTCGGGTCAGGAGACAGAGGAGGGGACACAGGAGGAGAACGAGGGGGGAGACGGGCCGGGGACGAGTCCGGCGGAGGGAAAACAGGGCCGTAGACAGGAAGAGGAGGAGACGGCCGGGGAGGAACCGACGCAGGGTCGGGGGACGGAAGGCCGAGCAGGCGAAGGGCTGACATCGGCGGGGACTGCTGCTGCGGCGGCACAACGGCGACACCTGGACCGCAAGCTGCTCCTCGGCTAGCACCGGCACTCTCTACACCAGCACCCCCAGAGGGACCACCCCCAGGGCTACCGGGACGAGCACCCCCAGAGTCAGCGAACGGGTGCTGCGACGGCGGCGGCGGCGGCGGCGGCGGCAGCGACGGCTACAGCGGCGGCAGAGGCGGTGCAGGAGGGGACTGGGGAGGGGACGCCAGGGGAGGGGACACCAGGGGAGGGGCAGCTGGCGAGGACTGAGCAGGAGGGCCACCAGAGTCAGAAGACTCCTCAACCGGGTCCACCGACGGAAGGGGGGTGACGTGGGACACACCAGAGGGGGCGGGACGGGGAGGAGGAGGAGGAGGGGCAGGGACTACCGGGGAAGGAGGGACCAGGAACAGGGGGGGGGTAACCGGGGGACCACGGTGGGGGAAGCGACGGTAGTAGGAGACGGACTCGTCAAAGGTGACGTCACGAGAGTGAAAGAAGCGGTGAGACGTCGGGTGGTAAAAGTGCCAGTCAGACGCGTCAAGGGGAAAACCGAGGAAGACGCAGGAAAGGGTGCGGGCAGTGAGCTTGTCCGTGCCGGAGGCACGGACGTGAGCAAGGCAGCCCCAGACGTGGAACGCAGACGCGTCACCAGGAGACCCGGTCCAAAGTCGGGTCGGCGAAACCTGCGGCTGCTGAGGGTGCGGCCACAAGTTAAGCTGGTGAGAAGCGTAGCGCACAGCGAACGGCCACAGAAAATGGGGTGCACCGGCATGGATCATGGAGGTGCGAGCCACCTCCATGACCAAACCGATGCGTCGCTCAGCGACCCCATTCTGCTGTGGGGAGTCCGGTAGGGTGAACGTCTGGGTGATGCCCTCCGCACGACAAAAGCGACCAAGGACACCTGAGGCAAACTCGCCACCACGGTCGGAGTGAAGACGCAAGACAGGGAGACCGCGGTGGACACGCGCAGAGACAAGCCAGGGGATGAGGGCGCCAGGCACGTCGGCCTTGCGCTCCAGGGGAAAGACGGTGGTGTAACGAGTGAAGTCGTCGACAAGCACAAGGAAGTAGCGCTCTCGACGCGGCCCAGGGACCGGGGCGGGGCCCCAGACGTCCAGGTGCAGTGTCTGCAACGGCGCGGCGGTAGGGGGAAACGAGGAGGAGTGAGGGGCACGGCGAAGCCGACCCTCGACGCAAGGCGTGCAAGGTGGGGCTGGGGAGGAGGGAAACGCAGGGAGAGAACCTGGGAGACCAAGGACAAGACCGTGCTGGGACATATGACGCAGACGCGGGAGCGTAGGGTGACCTAGGCGGTGGTGCCAAAGGAGGGTCGGGTGAGTGAGAGACCGACAAGAGCAGGTAGCAGCAACCTGGGTGAGCGCTCCAGCCGGGGGGGTCACGGTGTCCAGAGTGAACAGGCCGAACACCGGGTCCCGGGGGAACGTGGACAGGGGGGCACCAGTGGCGGCCTCGGTACAGACAGCATACCGCTCGTGACCAGGGAACGTAGTGGTGACGCCAAGGTCTTGGAGGCAGCCGACACCAACTAGGTTCCTGGAGAACGAAGGGATATGCAGACCTGTAAGAGAGCCCGAAGGAACCGCCGGACAGGGAAGGATGGTGGAACTGCGGGCGACGACCGGACCGCCAGAGGGGTCAGCGAGAGAAACGGCAGCAGGGACGGGAAGTGGCGTCAGTGTGGTGGAGTCGCGGAAGAAACACCGAGAAGCGCCAGAGTCCAAGGTGAAGGAAAGCGAAGCAGAGGCGTCTGGCGACGGAACGACGGCGGAAGCACCAAGACTACACAAAGCAGGAGATCCTACGCCTGACGCAGCAGGGGAGGCTAAGCTAGGCACACCTACACTAGGCAACAGTGAGTAATAAGCTGGAAGCACACTAGAGTCATCAGCATACATCACATGCAGAGCAGAAACAATGGCATCCATGTCCATATCAAAGATTTGAATCTTACGACTAAGCAAACTGTGCCAGTCCGGGAGGTCTGGCAACGGGCCGAAGCGCTGACGAAAGAGGTCGTCCAGGCGACGAAAACAGCGGGGAGTGGAGTGACCGAGCCTAACGCAAACGAAACCGCGGCGAGGACCGGTCTGGATCTGGTACTGACAGCGCCCGCCGCCAGAGCTACCACTCGACACACCACCACGCGCCCGGCCACCGCCAGCGCCAGGCCACCCGGGCGGGAGAACACTCGTCTGCCGCGTCTGCGACGGCTTCTGCGGCTGATGCGAAGGCTGCGACTGCGGCGGCTGCTGCAGCTGCTGCAACTGCAGGGGCGGCGGCTCAGCTGAACTGGGCAGGGTCCCCTCGTCCGCTCCAGCACCAGACGACCCGACCCCACCACTACCCCCTCCCGCACCCCCGCCTCCGCCTCCGCCGCGCCCAACCTTGGGGTGGCGGCCCTTCCCCGAACGAAACTGCGCAGCAGCAGCAGTCTCAGCAACTGCGACAGAGCCGTCGGAGAAGGTACACTGGGCGGGGGCACAACCCTGAAAGATAGGGACAGGCACGACACCGCTCGCCTGGGCGATGGAGCGGTGACGGGTCTCTATCACAGTCAGGGTGTCTACAAAGTCAGTGAGGGTGAGGTCGGCGGGGTGAAGGCTAAGGAAGCGGTCGCGGGCGACAGCAAGGCGGTCAGGGAGGCGGGTGGCAAGCAGGTAGAGGGTAGAGGTAATGGGCGGCTGGTGGGCTCTAAGCTGTGCGTCAGTGCAGGCAGCGCGCCAGGTCTCCTTGATCGAGCGCAGGTGGGCAGCGAGGTCAGAGACAGTGGGGAAAGAGGCAAGGTCAGGAAAGAGCATCGGGAGGATCAGGCGACCCACCGAGGCAGCCGGAGGGGTGGAATAGCGCTTGATGACAGCATCTAAGTATGCCTGAGCAGTAGTGAGGGACCTAAAGCGAGGACGCTCGGACGGGGGGAGGGCGTTGCTAATGGCAAGCTGGGCGACAGCATCGCGAGAAAGCCAGACAGAGCGCGCACGGGCAGTGGCAGCAGTAGACTCACGCTCAGTGGGTGTGGGGTCAGCGGGCAGAATAGCAGGGGGGTCTGGGCAAGGGAGCGTACCGTCAAGATGTGCAAAAAGCAGTTCACCATCCTGCCGCTGGCCAGTGAGTTGGCGGCGGAGGTCGGCAAGCCACGCCTCGAACTCTAGGGGCTGACCCTCAGCGTCGAAGCGAAGCTCCGCCGCCATCAGGAACAGTCCAGTGCGGTGCAGGGCAGTGCAGCTAGGTGGAGTGCGGTGCAGTGCGGTACAGTGCGGTGCAGTGCGGTGCAGTGCGATGCAGTGCGGTGCAGTGCGGTGCAGTACGGTGCAGTGCGGTGTAGTGCGGTGCAGTGCGGTACAGTGCGGTGCAGTGCGGTGCAGTGCGGGGTAGGGCGGTGCCAGGCAGTACAGTGTGATGCGAGGCGGCACGGAGCAGGGCGGGGTGGGGGGGGAACCGTACCAGTGAGGAGGACGGGGCCGGGGCTGGCCCGACGGGGCCGGGCAGGCGCGACGGGGCCGGGCTGGTGCGACAGGGCCGGGACGGGGCGACGGGGCCGAGCGGGCGCGACGGGGCCGGGATGGGGCGACTGGGCCGGGCGAGTGCGGCAGGGCCGGGCCGGTGCGACGGGGCCGGGCGAGCGGGACGGCGGCCGGGCAGGTGCGACGGGGCCGGGCGGCTGTGACGGGGCCGGGCAGGGTGCGACGGGGCCGGGCGGGTGCGACGGGGCCGGGCGGCTGCGACGGGGCCGGGCGGGCGCGACGGGGCCGGGCGGGTGCGACGGCGCCGGGCGGGCGCGACGGGGCCGGGCGGCTGTGACGGGGCCGGGCAGGGTGCGACGGGGCCAGGCGGCTGCGACGGGGCCGGTCAGGCGCGACGGGGCCGGTCGGGCGCGACGGGGCCGGTCGGGCGCGACGGGGTCGGGCAGGGGCGACGGGACCGTGGGGGGTACTACACGGCCCAGGAGGGGCGCTACGGGGCCCAGGAGGGGTACGACGGGGGGGCCCAGGAGAGGCGCTACAGGGGCCCAGGAGGGGCGCTACGAAGCCCAGGAGGGGCGCGAAGGGGCCTAGGAGGGGCGTGACGGGGCCTGGGAGGGGCGCTACAGGGCCCAAGGAGGGCGCGACGGGGCCTAGGAGGGGCGCTACGGGGCCCAGGAGGGGCGCGACGGGGCCCAGTAGGGGCGCTACGGAGCCCAGGAGGGGCGCGACGGGGCCTGGGAGGAGCGCGACGAGGCCCAGGAGGGGCGCTACGGGGCCCAGGAGGGGCGCGACGGAGCCCAGGAGGGGCGCTACGGGGCCCAGGAGGGGCGCTACGGGGCCTGGGAGGAGCGCGACGGGGCCCAGGGTGGGCGCTAGGGGGCCTGGGAGGGGCGCGACGGGGCCTGGGAGGGGCGCGACGGGGCCTGGGAGGGGTGCTACGGGGCCCAGGAGGGGCGCTACGAAGCCCAGGAGGGGCGCGACGAGGCCCAGGAGCGGCGCTACGAAGCCCTAGGAGGGGCGCTACGAGGCCCAGGAGGGGCGCTACGAGGCCCAGGAGGGGCGCTACGAGGCCCAGGAGGGGCGCTACGAGGCCCAGGAGGGGCGCGACGGGGCCTGGGAGGAGCGCGACGGGGCCCAGGAGGGGCGCTAGGGGGCTTGAGAGGGGCGCGACAGGGCCCAGTGAGGGGCGCGACGGGGCTAGGGGGGGGTCGCGACTGGGTGAGCGGAAGCGGTAGGTGGGGGGGATCCTACCTACGCGTGATACCATATCACATTGAAAATTGAATAATAGCTAGTGAGAGTGTACAGACAGATATACCTATGAATTGTACCCTCTAAGAGGCGACCCTATACAGTCTATACAAACATGACACATACACATGTTTGACAACAACACCCCTCATTGTATCCCTCTCTCTTCTTTCCTAGTTCTCTTTTCTCTCGTCATCCTCGCCTACCTTCTAGATCTAGATTTCACGCCATATTCATGGCTCCTTCTATTCCTACCTAGCCTAACTTCACAACATGGTTTCAGAGCAAGACGCCCTTCCTGGGCCTGCTCCCCTCCTCGCTTCCACTGCGTACTTCCCTGTTCGCCGTCGTCGCGACCTTCCTGCTGCCTGCCGCCGTGGCATCTTTCCCAAGATGCCGCGGCGGCCTTTGTGTGCTGTCGTCCCAGCGTCGACGAGCAGCCGCGGCGCCGACGCCACGCTGTGGTGGTGTCGTCATGGTGCCGTGGCTGTGTCGTCGGCCTGTTGCCGTCGCGCACCACATGCGTCGCTGCTGGATTTGCAGCCCGCCCGCCCGCCAGTAAGCGCCGCGCCAGCAATGGCGCCGCGCTGAAGATCCGACGCCCCGCCCCTTCCCCCTTTCCTCTGTCCCCTCCTCTTTGCCACCGCCGTCGCCTGACTCTCGCCGATCGTCCCCCTGTCGTGGAGTTTGGACACGCCGCCGGAAGGGCGGGGGCCGCTGCCGTTACCGCCGTCGTAAGCCGAAGCCGTCGCCGTCGCCGCTGTCGTCGCCGCAGGCCTGTTGCCGCCGTACGCCCGTCGTCGCCGTCGCTGTCGCCGCTGCCGGGATTTCTCTCCACAGCTCAACTCCTGGCACACAAGATTTGCACACAAGGGAACTGTGATACAATGGATCAGGACTTATGGCACAGCTTAACAAATACTTACCTCGGTCGTGCTGCTACTCAACATGGAGTATCAGTTCTTCAGTTCACGGCACAGGGCACCTCTGGTGATTCTGAACACGTCCTTGCACTTGGTCTCTGGGATCACCCAGAAGAAACAGATTATCAACACGTGGATGTTGATTTTCGGGCAACTAATGTACCAACGGCTTCTCGAACTGTAGCTGCCGTTACCGCCTATGAAGGCGCCAATGCTTGGAGAACATTTTAAAACACTCGCGCGGCCTTCCAAGGAATTCCAGCTCCACTTTGGGGCGAAATCAGTGGACTTGCAGCAGATGAACCCGATGTCGTCAAAGGAGCCGCAAAGGAAGCAGTAGCCGAGCAGCTGAGTCCCACAGTAGCTGTCACAGGACCACCTGCCACCACATTAACAGAAGCAGTGTCAAATGTCACAATTGCAACTGCAGCAGAACCATCAAATGTCCAGTTACCACTTACTCGTTTCGTTGAAGGGGAGATTGACATGTCACCAGGACTTTCTCCTTTTATAATTTCTTTGTTTTATACTAACGCCGATTTTTATCTGCGATCATCAGGTTACAAAGCCACAGAGGAAATTTGGCATCAGCGGTTAGGACATCCGTCGCAAGGGATTTTAAATCATTCAATCCGGGCAGCCGTTCTTGATAAAAACAGTCTGCTTTTACCTGACGGCACGTAGATGAAGCCGCAGTCTCGCCCGACGGTTTGCACCACGTGTTCGGTTGCCAATCTTACCCACGACCTATTTCCGAGTCATTTTCCTGGCTCCACACGTTACAAACTGATGCAGAAAGTCTACAACGATATTCTTAACTTACTTGAAGCAGGACCTAAAGAAGAGCAGTACGTGATAACATTCATCGAAGCGTCTACTCGCTAAGTTTGGACAACAAACCTTCCTGCTCGTTATCTCGCCCATTCCGTCTTCGTCGCATGGCTCGCTGTCGCTGAACGAGAGTCTGGCGTGAAATTGCAAGAATTTCAGAGTGATGGCGCAGGGGAGTACATGAGCAACACCTTCACAGACTACCTCCAAACCCTCGGCATCAAACGGAAGCAGTCACTGTCGCATGCACACCAACAAATGGGGGTAGCAGAAAGGATGAATCGAACTCTGCAGGGGAAGATGCGTGCTCTGCTGACGCTGGCGGCCCTTCCTCCTCGCTTTTGGCCGTATGTGATGGACCACGCCGTGCTGTTACACAACCTGCTGTCTTCCACGTCACTCCCCGAGTTTTCTTCTCCGCACCTGCAGTGGACACGTACAGTGGGCAATACAAAACTTTTACAAGTTTTTGGGTGTGTCGTGTAGTATCGACCTCCAACTACAGCACTCGGCAAATTTTCACGACGAGCAAAATGGGGAGTACACCTCGGCATCGAAAAACAGTATCACACATGGAAGATTTTGGATCTTCGTTCCAACCAAATCGTCCCTTCACGTGATTGTCTCTTCTATGAGCGACTCACCTTGCCCGTTTTTCGTGCTCACCAGGCAGCGGCTGCCGACCCCACTAGGCTGTTCGAAGGTTCGCGTGCATTTGCCACCGACGAAGCCGAAGCTGATGTACAGGACGAGGCAGTTTTTGAAGCCTCCGAAGCTGCTGCAACAGGCATTCCCGAACCTCTCACGTCGTCTGGCATCCCGAAACTTATTCCCCTCGCTGACGCTGACCTGGATGACGTTCGCGAAGTCCATCTCAGTTATGAACACGATCGTCAACAGCAGCCGATGCCAGCCGTCTCCGACGAAGCAGTCCGTATTACACCTGACGAAATTGGGGGGGAAGAAGGACCAGAAGAAAATTTTGCAGGTGCAAACGGAGAACGTCCGCGTTTTACAGAAACCGGCTAACAGACACTTGGATTTGCAGTCGCAGTATAGTACAACGACAGTAAAATACCTGAACCGAAAACCGTTCGACAAGCTCTTACAAGTCCTCACCGAGAAAAATGGTGCGAAGCCATGGACAGAGAGCTAGCAGCTCTCAAGATTCGCGGCACATGGGAGTTACAGTAAATACCGACATCAGAAGTAAAAGCAAGAAAGGTACTCACCGGAAAATGGGTCTTCCGTGTCAAGACTATGCAGATGGGTCGTTTGAAAAATTCAAGGCGTGATGGGTCGTCCGCGGGTTTGAGCAGACTTACGGCATCGACTACGAGCTGACTTTTGCTCCCGTCGGTCGACACACGAGCATTCAGATTTTACTTTGTGTCGCCGCCTACCGCAATCTACGACTTCGACAAATCGACGTGGCAAAAGCATTTCTCTACGCACCCGTCGACGCACTCATTCTAGTAGAGTACCCGCATTCGTATACTACTAACCCACCGAGCGTATGCCGTCTCAGAAAATTGCTCTACGGCATTAAATAGGCACCCTGGCTATGGCAGCAGTACCTACATTCACAACTACTCACTGCTGGATTCCGTCAACTACCGCATGACCAGGGGATGTATCTTCTAACTAACGGGAGCAACTATATTTTACTCGTCGCCTCCGTCGACGATATTCTCTATGTCAGTACTACCGATTCGGTCGCCAATACCTTCATACTGAAAGTACAGAAAAACCTACAGCTTACCGTCTCCGAGACAGTCTCACAATTTCTGGGTTTAAACATTACCTGCTCATCGACGTCTATTCACCTCACTGCCTCGAAGTACGCAGCCACACTTGCTGCCCGCCTCAACCTCCCTCCTTCTACAGTCACTACACCGTACCGATCACCACCGACAGACTACAAACCGAATACTACACCGTTGAGTCTAACCGATCTACAGACTTATCAACACCAGTTAGGCTGTCTACTCTTCGCCGCTATTACTTGTCGTCCAGATCTAGCCTACGCGGCTAGTCAACTCGCTCAGTTCCTACGCCGTCCTGAAGAGGAACACCAACTCGATCTTCTCCGCGCGCTTTAGTATTTCGTCTCGACTCCTGACGTTGGCTTAGTCTACAACGTCGTCGACTGTAAAACTTTATACCTACACGGTTTTGTCGACGCCGATCACGCTGCTGATATTACTAATCGACGCTCGCGTACTGGATTCATCTACCGCCTTGAACCTATTAAGCCTATTTCTTGGAATTCGACGAAGCAGGAACTGATTGCTCTCTCCTCTGCTAAAGCTGAGTTTATCGCTGTTTGCACAGCAACACGCGAAGGACTTTACCTGCAGGAACTCTTGGAAGAAGCGAAGTTGACGACGAGTTCTCAGTTTACTCAGCAGTGCGACAACCAAAGTGCAATTCGCATCGCGCACCAGCCTGGCTTCGTCAACAGGACGAAACATATTTCACTGCGTTACTTTTCCGTCAAGGATGAAGTCGAGAAGGGAGAATGCGATTGTTCGACCAACGAATTGGCTGCCGACTTCCTCACGAAGAAGCTGACACGACAGAAGTTTCAGTACTGTAACAAGCTTTGCAGGATCTTCAAGAAGTGACACTATCGAACTTCCAGATATGAAGGGGAGTGTTGTGATATAATTCATACTTAGCACTTCTGTAAGTCGATTATCGGTAGATAGTGTCGAATCCAATCCTACTGTAGAATGCAAGTCCGTAGGATGACGTCAGCAAACAGGGCTCGTCATGAGGACAGTCATTTCAGTCACGCGAACACTTGCATCTCTTCATTATCATCTAGGGCGCATAGCACGATAGTGACGAACAGGTACAGTACATTAGCGAATAGGTACTTTCCTAGAACTATAAATTCTTGTTGTGTCCTTTTATCATTAAACCTTGAGACTTCAAACTTTGAGACTTGACTTTAACAAAATTATATACACAGGTTCACTCTTACAAGACTTCTGCTGTCTTACTAGTCTACCATTCCAGTAAAGATCCTAGGCTAACACTTAAGGTTTTCCAAGTGTTTGTGTTTGCATATTCTATACTTAGTCTCATGTAATACCTGTCAAATTATTACAGTTGCTAACCCAGTGCTGAGTTTCCAGAGCACAGCGCATACAGACCCTGAACCAGATGTACCTTCTGTTAAATTTTATCTTTGAGATATATATAATAGTAGGCTTGGTAGGTGTTACTGGATTCTAATATAGAGGGTACAACCCCCTTTCTTGTATCCCTCTCTCTTCTATTCCAACCCTCTTCTCTCTCGACATTTCTCTAGCACCTAAAACCTCTCGCCATTCATGGCATCTCTTCCTATCTGGCTAGCTTTGACATGGTTTCAGAGCACGTTGCTCTTCATGGGCCTGCTTATCACGCTTCCACCACGCACTCCTCCTCCTCTCTCTCTCTCTCTCTCTCTCTCTCTCTCTCTCTCTCTCTCTCTCTCTCTCTCTCTCTCTCTCTCTCTCTCTCTCTCTCTCTCTCTCTCTCTCTCTCTCTCTCACACTGCCATGGCGGCCGCGTCGTGCTGCTGTGGCGGCGTCGTCGTGCCGCTGGCCGCATCGTGCTGCTGCGGCCGTCTCGACGCGCTGTCGTGGCGTCGACGTCAAGCCGTGGCGGCGTCGTCGACGTCGAGCCGTGGCGGCGTGACGGCACCGTCCTGCTGCTGTGGTGACGTGCTGCCAGCGCGCATACGGCACGGTCGGCAGCGGCCAGCGCCCCGTCTTAGCGCTGGCCAGCACACCCGCATGCAGCCAGCGCGCCACACGGGGCGGCACGCTCCCAGGCTCCGCTGCTGAAGCCCCGCTCCCTTCCCCTGCGTCCCCTCTTCCTTGCCGCAGCCGACGGCTGACTCGCACCGGCCGTCCCACTGTCGCTGAGCCCGGCCACGCCGCCGAGTGCTTCGAGCTCTGCCGCCACCGCAGCTGGTGCTGCTGGCCACGCCGCTGCATGCCGCCATCGCCGCCGCTGTCGACGCTGCCGCCATCGCCGCCATTGCAGCCGCTGCCCTTGCTGTCGACGTCGCCGCCTCACAAGCCGAGGGGTTGACCATGCTGGAGTAGCCGTCGCTGCTGCTGAGTATGGGGGTGCTAGGCTTAGGGGGTGTGTGGCTTAGTGTGCTGTAAGTGTTGTGGGCTTTCAGCTACCAAGCCTAGGGGGTGTGTTAAAATATATATTTGAGATATATATAATGGTAGGCTTCGTAGGTGTTACTGGATTCTACTGTAGTGGGTACAACTCCCCTTCTTGTATCCCTCTCTCTTCTATTCCAACCCTCTTCTCTCTCGACATTTTCCTAGCACCTAAAACCTATCACCATTCATAGCGTCTCTTCCTACCTAGCACGTTCTACCAACCTGCGACCCAGAAAATTTCTGCTATACGCTAGAGA
The DNA here is from genome assembly GCA_027943415.1 of Closterium sp. NIES-67. Lineage (NCBI taxonomy): Eukaryota > Viridiplantae > Streptophyta > Zygnematophyceae > Desmidiales > Closteriaceae > Closterium > Closterium sp. NIES-67. The sequence goes on along the minus strand of BQMB01001376.1, from coordinate 24,993 downwards.
CATTCCCCACACACCCCACTGTCAAGATACAAGAATGACTAGAAACAAGGGTGAACAAGGAAGACATAGGGTTGGAGTTGTACCCTCTAAGAACACGCACCTATCTAGCCTATACCTTCTACATACAAACATATGTATAAGTTGACACACCCCCTAGGTTAGATAAGGGGTAGTGCTGAGCAAGAAACACGCAACTCAGGGTGGCACTACTAGTCCAACCTCTGAGACAAGGGTCCGGAGACCAGTCAGCAAGAGTAGAAACAAGACAGGACCAAACCAGAGCGGCACTACTAGTCCGACCACTGGACGAGAAGCCACAAGGCCAGTCTGAAAAGTACATATAAAGAGGAGTACACAATCAAGGTCCTAGCAAGTGAGAATCTACAAGAACTAGACCATCCTGCAAACCGTGCCGCTGATGTTCTTTAGGCGCAAGCGCCTTAGTAAAGATATCAGCTATGTTGGCACCAAAGGCCAAGTGTACTACGCGGGCCTGGCGACTCTGCTGTAGCTCGCGCAGGAGGAAGTACCGCCGCTGAATGTGGTTCGCTCTGCCCTCAAGTCGAGGCTCCTGACACAGGAGGATCATGGCCCTGTTGTCAGCGTACATAACCGGGTAGAGCTAGGCCGCTCACCTAAGTCAGTGAGCAAGAAGGTCAGCCAGCGGAGCTCCTGTGCCACCATGGCACCGGCGAAAAGCTCAGCCTCACAGCTAGACTAAGTAACAGACGAGGAGAGAGTGGACCTCCACGAGATGGAACCTGAACCAAGGCTAAAGCAGTAGCCCTGAGAGGACTTGAGGGTCTCAGCGTCGTCTGCCCAAGAAGCGTCTGTGTGCTCAGTAAGGACTACTGGCCTGCGTCCTCCCAGCACTAACCCCATGCCCGATGTACTTGCTAGATAACGCAAAACCCTCTTAGCAACCTGTGATGTGGTCGGTGTGTGCCTGTGGCCACAAAGCGAGCCACGATACTGAGAGGGTATTTGGACGAGTGCAAGCCATCAGGTACATGAGGCAACCCGCCAGCTCTGCGTAAGGACCACTGGGCTCTACAGACTCCTCAGGAATTGGAGCAGAGAGTCTGTGGTCTACTAGAAGACGTGTAGGCTGTGCAGAGGAGAACTGAAGGCCGAACCTCTGAAGGACCTGGCACACCAAGTGTGACTGTGTAAGAGTGATGGTGCGCGCTGCTCTGTCCCTGGAGATCTGCAGGCCAAGGTAGCGGCGCAGCTCTCCTAGGTCAGTGCAAGTGTGTCTCCTCAAGGATGTAGAATGGAGTCTGGCCAGCACGAATGAAGAGTGAGGGGTCTGCAGAGTACGGAAAGAACTGCAGGTCAGCTAGCGTAGCACGCAGCGTGTCGTGCCACTCACGGGGTGCCTGTCGCAGGCCGTATACTAGGCGCTGGAGGAGCCACTAGGTGGCAAGAGGGAAGGTACTGAGGAAGCCCTACGGATGGCACAGGTACACCTGCTCGTGTAGACTGCCTTGGAGAAACGCAGTGGAGATATCGAGTGAGTGTAACTCGTAGTCACGCTTGTCTACTACGTGTAGCAGCGCCCGAAGAGTGGTCATCTTCGGGGTCGGGGCGAAGGTCTGAAAGGAGTCCACCACCTCAAGCTGACTGAAGCCTCTAGCCACGTATGGCGCCTTGAACATAGGCGGCTTTCTAGGGGGGCGCTTCACCTTGAAGAGCCACCGGCCATCGACTACGTTCACTCCAGGTGGGGGAACTGCGTCGACTTAGGTGCCAGTGGATCTCCAAGATGCCCTCTCCTGCTCCATGGCAGCTATCCACTCAGAGGCCCAGGGTCCTGAGGTCACCTCAACGTAAGTGCGAGGGGTCGGGATGTCAAAGGCGTCTGGGTCACCCTCAGGGACTAGCAGCATGGAACAGAGAGGGGGAGTAGCCTCAAATAGGAAAGCAAGCTCGTACTGCCGGTCCTCTAGGACGTCACTACCAAGGGCAGGCGCACCCCCGACAGACAGAGGACAGACAGGGTTAGAGACCGGAGCGGTGGCGTAGTCAAGGCGGCGGGTAGAGGCGAAGTCAGCGATAGCAGCAGCGAGAGCGTCAAGACTCCAGACAGGAAAAGAAGGGTCGGTAACAAGGGAGGCAAGGACCAGAGGAACAAGAGGACGAGCCGCACAGAGCTAGTCAAACAGAGGGGGAGGCGAGACAGCTAGCGACCACAGAGAAGGTGACGGGAGGAGGGGAGGACAGGACGCGTGGGAACGAAGCAACATGGGGTGAGAATGCTGAACAGGAGAGATAGGACGAGCACGAGAGGGACGGCGGGACCAGAAGTGAGACGGAGGCATCTCGTCCGAAGACAGAGGAGGAGACACAATAGGGGAACGAGGAGGAAGATTAGTCGGAGACAAGTCCGGCGAAGGGAACTTAGGGCCGTAGATAAGAAGGGGAGGAGGCTGCGGGGAAGGCGCAGGCGAGCGGTCAGGTCGGGGAAGGCCGAGCAGGCGAAGGGTGGACACCGACGGCGACTGCTGCTGCTGCTGCTCAACGCCGACACCTGGACTGGCAGCTGCACAATGGCCACCACCGGAACACTCCACTCCAGCACCCCCAGAACGAGCACCCCTAGAGCGAGAACTCTCTCCAGCACTGGTGCCACCCCCAGGCCTGCCGGAACAAGCCACGACAGGAACCCTAGGACTAGCACCCTCCTCAATGCCAGCACCCCTAGAGTCCACGAGCGGCTGCAACTATGGCAGCGGCGGCGGCTCATGCGGTGGTGGCATCTGCTGCTGTGGCTGCTGCGACGACAGCTGCAGTAGGTGCTGTGCTGACTGCGATGGCGGCTGCTGCGGCGACGACTGCGACGGCAGAGGAGGAGACACCGGGGGAGAGGCAGGCAGCAAGAACGGTGCCGCGGGGCCACCAGAGTCAGCCGGCTCCTCGACTGGGACAACCGACAAGAGGGGAGTGACGTGAGACTCACAAAACGGAGTAGGATGGGGAGGATGATGAGCAGGGGCTACCGGGGGAGTGGGGACCAGAAGCAGGGGAGGGAAAACCTGGAGACCTCTGTGAGGAAAGTGGTAATAAAGGGAGATAGACTCGTCGAAAATAGCGTCACGGGGGTGAAGGAAGCGGTGAGAGAGCGGGTGGTAGAAGTGCCAGTCAGACGAGTCAAGGGGGAAACCGAGGCAGACACAGGGGACAGTGCGGGCAGTGAGCTTGTCCGTGCCAGAGGCACGAACGTGAGCGAGGCAGCCCCAGACGTGGAACGCAGACGCGTCACCAGGGAACCCGGTCCAAAGAAGGGTCGACGAAACCTGGGAGCGCGGCCACAGGTTAAGCTGGTGAGCGGCGTAGCGAATGGCGAAAGGCCACAGAAAATGGGATGCACCGGCATGGATCATGGAGGTACGAGCCACCTCCATAACCAAACCGATGCGTTGCTCAGCGACCCCATTATGCTGCGGGGAGTCCGGCATGGTGTACGATTGGGTGATGCCCTCCGCACGACAGAACTGTCCAAGCCGACCAGAGGCAAACTCGCCGCCATGGTCAGAGTGGAGGCGGGGTGACCTAGGCGGTGGTGCCACTCTGGTCCACTCTGGTCCACTCTGACCTAGGCGGTGGTGCCACTCTGGTCTCCTCTGCAACACAACACTCGCCGTGGACCGTGCAACACAACACTCGCCGCCATGGTCAGAGTGGAGGCGGGGTGACCAGAGGCAAACTCGCCGTCACAACACAAGGAGACCGCGGTGGAGGCACGCAGCTACGACCCACGGGATAAGAACGTCAGGCACGTCGGCCTTCCGCTCCAAGGGAAACACCATGGTGTAGCGCGTAAAGTTGTCGATGAGCACGAGAAAGTAGCGTTCGCGACATGGTCCAGGGAGGGGGGCTGTGCCCCAGACGTCGAGGTGCAGGGTCTGGAGGGGAGCGGTGGCAGGGCGAAGCGAGGAGGAATGAGGGGCACGACACAGCCGGTCCTCGACGCAGGGAGTGTAGGGCGGCGCAGGCGAGGGTGGGAGGGTAGGGAGCGACGCAGGGAGACCTAGGATGAGACCGTGCTAAGACACGTGACACTGATGCGGGAGTGCGGGGTGACCTAGGCGGTGGTGCCACAGAAGCGACGCGTGAGCTTGCGACCAACACGACCAAGCCACAGCGACCTTGGTTGACGCAGCACCCAAGGAGGACGCGCCTGCCGGGGGGGAAGCAGTGTCCAACGCCTGACACCGGGTCTCGGGGGAACGTCGCAATGGGGGCACCTGAGGCGGCCTCGGTACAGACATCGTACCGCTCGTGACCAAGGAATGTAGTGGTGATACCAAGGTCCTGAAGACAGCCGACACTAAGTAAGTTCCTGGAAAACAAAGGGATGTGCAGGCCTGTAAGGGAACCCGAGGGGACCGCTAGACAGGGAAGGGTAGTGTATCTGCGAGCAACAACAGGACCAGAGGAGGGGTCAGCAAGTGCGACAGCGGCAGGTGCAGCAAGCAGCGTGAGTGTGGCGTGGTCGCAGAAGAAGCAGGCAGACGCACGGGAGTCAAGTGTGAAGGACATCGAAGCAGTAGCGATAGACAAAGAAGAAGCGAGTGTGGAGCCTAGGCTAGACAAAGCAAACGGTCGTACGCCTGACGCAGAAGGGGAGCCTGGACTACTCACAAGGCCTAAACCTAAGCTAGAGAACACAGGGTTATAAGATCCTGACACACTAGAAGCGTCAGCATACAGAGAATGCAGGGCATCACTAATCTGATCCATGTCTATGTCAAAAATAGGCACACTGTGGTGCAGCAGACTGGGCCAATCAGGGAGGTCCGGGTCTGGGCCGAAGCGACGACGGAAGAGGTCGTCGAGGCGGCGGAAGCAGTGGGCGGTCGGGTGCGGGTGGCGGCACATCGTGCCACGGAGGGGCCCAGTCTAGAGCTGGTACTGCCAGCTCATAGCACCGAACCTGCCGGTATACGCTGAGCTGCGAGGGCCGCCATCGCAGCCACCACCTCCTAGGGCTCCTGGCCACCGCGGCGGGAGGCGGGCCCACGGCTACTGCTGCTGTGGCGGCGGCTGCTGCTGCTGCGGCTGCGACTGCTGCTGATCTTGGACACCAGCTCCAGCCCCCTCGCAAGAACCACTGTCCCCGCCACCACCACTACCACCACCAGCGCCACCACCACGCCCTCCCTTGGGGCCGCGGCGTCCCCGACGCTGAGGCTGCTGCGGGAAGGCCGCAGCTGTTTTCTCAGTGGCAGGGGCAGCCGTAGAAACCGCGGCGGAGACGTTAGCGTACGTGCACTGGGAGAGAGCACAGCCCTGAAAGATAGAGACTTCCGCAACACCGCTCGACTGAGCGATAGTGCGCTGGCGAGTCTCTATCTCAGACAGGGCAGTGACAAAGGTGGTCAGGGTGAGGTCGCCAGGGTGCTGGCTAAGGAAGTGGTCGTGGGCATGGCTAAGCGGTCAGGCAGGCGCATGGCAATAAGGTACAGGGTAGAGCAGAACGGTGGGGGGAAGGCAGTGAGCTGGGCGTCAGTGCTTGCAGCGCGGTAGATAGTCTCTAGTGCACGGAGGTGAGTGGCGAGGTCAGCGACAGTGGGGAAAGTAGAAAGATCGGGGAATAGCATGGGGATGATCAAGCGGTCAGCGGAGGCAGAGGCAGAGGTGGAGTAATGCGCAACTACTGCATCTAGGAAATCCTTGGCGTTCGCGTTAGCAGTGTAGCGCGGACGCTCAGACAGGGGAAGCGCATGGCTAATGGCTAGCTGCGCTACAGCATTGCGAGAATGCCAGGCAGCGCGAGCGAGCGCAGCAGCAGAAAAGGCCTCACACTCAGCAGTGGTGGGGTCAGCAGGGAGGGGATCTGGTGCGGAGGGATGGCAAAGCAAGCCATCAACATGCATAGCCAGGGAGTGCCCATCCTGGCGCTGACCTGTTAGGTGCTGGCGAAGATCGACAAGCCAGGTGGCGAAGTCGATCGCGTGCCCCTCTGCGTCCAGGCGAAGTACGGCGTCCGCCATCGTGCAACCTCTGCGGCGTAGGTCCACGGCAGCACAGTGGCACGGGGACACGGCAGCACAGTGGCACAGGTACTCAGCAGCGCGGTGGCACAGCGGCATGGCAGCAGGACTCTCCGACGGGAAAACCGAGCGAAAGGCTGAGGAGGGCCCGAGGTGCGTAGGGCCGGAGGTGCGCAAAGCCGGCAGGGCGCAAAGGGCTGGCGAGGTTCAAAGGGCCGGCGAGGCGCAGAGGGCCAGCGAGCACGGGAGGGGCCGGCGAGGTACGGGAGGAGCCGGCAAGCGCGCGAGGGGCCGGTGAGTGCGAAGGGCTGGTGAGGCGCGCGAGAGGCCGGGCGGGTGCGCAGGGGGCTGGCAGGTACGCGAGGGGCCAGCGAGCAGGCGAGGGGCCGGCTAGGCACAAGGGGCCAGCTAGGTGCGAGGGCCTAGCTAGGCGCAAGAGGCTGGCTAGGCACGAGGGGCCGACTAGGCATGAGGGGCCGTCTAGGCACGAGGGGCCGTCTAGGCGCGAGGGGCCAGCTAGGCGCGAGGGGCCGGCGGGGCGCTAAGGGGCCGGCACGGCGCGCGAGGAGTCGGCGGGGTACGCGAGGGGCCGGCGCGGCGCGTAAGGGGTGGCGGACATGCTAGGGGGCCGGCAAGGTGCGCGAGGGGCCGGCGGTACGCTAGGGGCCGGCGGTACCCTAGGGGCCAGCGGGTACGTTAGGGGCCAGTGGATGCGCTAGGGGACGGCGGTAGGCTAGGGCGAGGGGCGGAAGCGGGTGGGCGGACCTAACCTACTATGATACCATGTCAAGATACAAGAATGACTAGAAACAAGGGTGAACAAGAAAGATATAGGGTTGGAGTTGTACCCTCTAAGAACACACACCTATCTAGCCTATAACTTCGACATACAAACATATGTATAAGTGGACACCCACAACCCATCGAAAATCTCGGCCAAGTCCCCAAACGCTAGAGACATCCCCCACACACTTCAAAACCTATCGAAGAGTTTGGCGGAAGTCCCCAAACGCTAGAGACATCCCCCACACACCCCACAACATTTCGAAAATTCCGGCTAAATGGGGTTATCAGACACAGTCACCCAAACACCCTGACCCCAAACAGCCCAAACTTTTGGTTGGGCACGTAGACAAATCTTCCCTTAGGGAAGGAGGCAAGCGAAATGGAGGGGAAAGGGGGAGATCGAAACGGATGGAAGGGGGGAAGTGAAACGGAGGGGGAGGGGGGGATCAAAAATGGAGGGGGAGGGGAGAATAAAAACTACGGAGAGGGGGCAAGCTGTGCGAATAGAGCAGTTGGAGAAACTTTGCGCCCTTGCAGCGCCCCGGTTGGGAGATCTTGGACATCAAACATTAGCGACCATCGAACGATCGAAACATGTCGATGCGATCGCAATCGATCGAGGCCGTCAAATTTTGATAGACTTTCAGTTGACCAAACGGGCAACTGACGAGAATGTCCCTGAAAGGGACGACTATTAGAAAATAGTTGTTTCTTCTCTCCCCGTCTAGGGGTCAAAACATTTTCATGCTCTGGCATCGTCGTCAGTACCCTAGTTGCAAATTTCCGTCTCTATTTTTTTAACTCTGGTTGTACTCGCTGGACTCCGAGAAAATCAGACAAGCTTAGTTCTGGACTCTGACGTTTCAGAGTACCGAAATTTTGACTGAAGGCCCTTCAGACTTTTTTTTTTAATGAGGAGCAGTAGCCTTTTGTTTTTGGAGGTTCTTAGCCCTGAAACATCACCAGGGAAATGGGAAAGCAACACCAAAAGAGGTGCAAAATGCGGGAAGCATAATGGGTGGCTCAAACCTTGCAACAGCACCCCTGGCCAGAGAAGAGGGGCCATTTTGAACACAAAAAGGCCGCCAAATCACCCACACATAGCAGCTCATCGGTTAGACATGTGAAAAAAAAAATAAAAAAAAATCGAGCATCATGCGGCTTCACGAGAGGCCGACCCTCCAACACGGTTGTGCAACATGCTCGACCCCAAGAATGGCATACAAGAGCAGCCACACCAACCTCATCTGGGGCTGCCTAGTTTGGCATATTAAAAAAAAAAAAAAAAAAAAAAAAAAACCTGAGTGACGGAAACATGTGTGCGCGCACGCGGTATGGCCCACGAATGTGGGAAAGCAACAAAAACACTCCCAAGCATGCCATAGCAAGATTTGGCCAGAGAAAAGAAAGGAGAGAGTACGTGTGTTGAGACTTGAAACCCAAGAATGGAGAATGCAACTGAAAGAGGCAATAGAGGGGAACATGTGCATGAGAGTAGGAGCGAGAGTAAAGGCACAAGTTGTGGGAACACGAGGGCAAAAAGGGAAGGACAATAAGGGGAAATTCGTGCACAAACATTGGGGCGCAGGCTCGAACGCAAGTTCGGCACGCGTGGACGCACAACTTGACAAACACGCCGACCACGGCCGATCAAACTCGCTCAAGTGCATGTGACCACCAACCCAAGCATCTTTGCTCGCATGTTGCACCTCCGATCGCCATGCCCTCCGTACTCACTAGGATTTCACACTCCCCCTCCCCGCTCTAGGATTCCAGCGGGCCTTGGCCTTGCATATGAACTTAAGCATTTGTCCCTTGCTTGGCCACGCATGATGTCACACCCACATGCACCCGACTTCACGAACACGCACACATCGGTGACCCCTACGACTATGCGTTTACTGTGTGGCCGCCTACATACCATGTTTGCTTAGTGGGGCTCGTGGTGCACTAGCTGTTCCATCCTTTCCGTCTTTTTTTTTTTTAATATGCATGTACTATAAGAGAAGTAGTACAAAACATATTCACAGTCGTAACTGCTGCTAAGGAGGATTCCTGGAAAAGGTCCCCCTTCCTGACTGTCTATGGAGGCTGGAAAGCCATTCTTGGGTTGGTCCAAATGGACACAAACTGCCGGTTCCACATCAGGCTTGACACTGAGCTGTCATGTATCCTGCCAGGAACCGGGCCTCATCGTTTGCCAGCAGATAGGAACCCCACCTCTGCTTGTCCCTTGACTCTTTCCTTGCTCTCCTGCCTGACAGCACATTGTAGATCTTGGAGTGCAGTAAGAAGGCCGAGTTGATCATCCTGAGGGCCCTCTTCGCTTGGAACTTTTTCTCCCTGAAAACTGCCCCACATTTCTCCACCCAAATCTGGTGCAGCGTGATGGCCGTGAGCGTGGCCTCCAGAAATCCCGACTTCATCTTGCATGGTTGGAAGAGCAGGTCGCCCAATGACCCCACCCTCCTCGATGGGTTCATGCACGCCAGCGCACATTTGAGGGCGACGATGACAGGCTGGATCCAGCGACAGTCGTACAAGCAGTGATCCAACGACTCCTCCTCCAAGCAGTGAGGGCATCTGGCTCTGTCACCGAGGAATCGCAGCCGTTCGCCCACCTGCAGATTGAGACTGTGAATTCTCAGCCGCACATCACGGAGCCTCTGAGGGGTCACCGCCGAGTCCCTCCTTTTGCAGCATCTTCTCCAATCTATCAGCTTCCCCCACCAATGCTCCAAGGACCGCTGCTTGACAGTACCACCTAGCTGCAGCGCAACATCTCCTCGTAGCACTCTGAGAGGGGCTGGAACTCCTCCGCTTTCGATAGTCGTGCTTAGTAGCCTAATCCTCAGGTGCCAATCACTCGCTTCTCTTTCAGCCAAAGAGGCACTATCTCATCTGCTAGCAGTACCATATACCACGGGTCTTCTGACCGAACGATACGGTGGCACTCATCTACCCTTATAAGATTGCTGAGTAGACCGTTCCCCTGCCTCTCAACAATCTCCGACAGCTGCGGCCCATACTTATACCCTTCGGTTTGCACCACTGTTATTGAACTTTCAAACTCCTCCACGCCAAGTGGCTTCTAAATTTGCTCCTTCCAGGACTGCGGCGCTGCTGCAAACGCCTTCCGCGCCATGACTGCCGTTTTACTGCCCAGCTCCCTGATGAGTAAGGCTTCCGACTTGAGAGCCCTCACACCATCCGCTCCCTTCTGCACCAGTTCCCCCATCATAAGCTTCAAAGGCCCCTCTGCTCCTTTTTGTTTCCCGAAAGGGCTGCGGCCTCTATGCATGATCTGCTTGTTGAACGCTAGCCTCTCCTGTTCTGCATCCCAGCGAGACGAGACCTCCGGAATCTGAGCGAAGAGAGAGAGAGCGCAAAGGTTGAAGCAGTTTTGAATCAGTGACTGCAGCCCCCATTCCACCTTCAGAACACGTCTGTATGTGCGTACAGTGAAGCGAAGCCCAAGGGAAGCGACGCTGCCTTCTCTGTGATCCAACACTGGACAGGGTCTGTTTCCAGCAGAGCCGCCACCGCCGAGCGAAGCGCAAGGCTGTCTACCCGCACCCTCGGGTTGACAACACCCAGACCCCCTTTCTTCCTTGGGCGGTACAGCAGCTCTTAACTCCATAGGGTAAAAGCCCTGTCCCCCGTTGCCTTCCCACCGGAGACGAAATTATCTCCCAGCTTCTGCAAGGCCTTCCAAATGTTGTCGGGCAGAGGATAAACCTGTGCCTGGAACATCGCCACCGGCATTACGTAACTGTTCCATATCGCGACTCTCACTAGGGTGGTAAGGTGCATCGCTTGCCACTTGCTCAGGGTCCCTTTGGTACGCCATCTCCCATGACGGGCACAGGTCACCATCCGACGAGACCCAAATGCCCAAAAGCCACTCCGCCTCACCAGGTACGGCCCACTTGAATTGTAAGCCAGATGGTGGACGACACCCTCGATTCTTTCTGAGCGACATGAGCACCAAGTTGTCCATGTTGACAAACAATCCTGAGGAGCTTTCGAAGTCCGCCAGCAGCTGGTGAGCTTTCTCCAGTTGTCTTCTCTCGTTCAGCACCAGTGTCATATCATCCGCATAACCAAGGTAAGCAAGCTTGTCGCAGCCTTTCATACAGAGACCCATCTTCCTCCTCTTCGCTTCCTGGAAGAGTGGCTCCACAGCATAGAGGAAGAGATATGGTGCCAAGGGACACCCTTGCCTGACTCCTTTTTCCATTACCACCGCATCCCCAAGCCACCCGTCTAGGTGCAACCTAGTCCCTCCGTTCTAATGCAGCGCCTCCACCCATGTGACAAAGCTGTGTGGAATCCCCATGGAATCCAACGTCCGGAGCAGGTACGCTCGGTCCACAGAGTCATACGCCTTTTGGAAGTCCACCTAAAGCAAAAACCAGTCCTTCGTCCCCTCCTCTGCAGCACCAATTACATCTGCCACTAGCGCCACTGCGCCGGCCAACCTCCTTCCAGGTATAAATCCGAATTGCTCCTTCGAGATGAACCTGTCCAAAACCCCCTTCAAAAGATTTCCCAGCACCCTCGCAATGATCTTGTAAGTACAGGTCAGCAGCATGATCGGACGATAGTTCTGCAGCTTGTCCGTAGGTCCTTCTTTGTTAAGTAAAATTGTCACCGCCTCCTTGACCTGCAGGGGGAGGACAACAGAGCCCTCGAAGGTGCGGATCAACTTCATGAAGTCGTCCTCCAACATCTCCCAATGTTGTTCGACTAACTGTTTTGGCAGGCCGCCCAGCCTGGGCAATTTGTTCCCCGCCATCCCCGCAATAGCAGCTTGAACCTCGTTTGCCATCCAGTCAGACAACAGAGCCCTTCCTTCCTCTTTTGTGAGCTTCCTACCCTCCACAGGAGCCCACTGCGCCAACACATCCGAGCCCGACTTCTTCTTGAAAATGTCCACGAAGAACCTAGAGGCGACAGCGAGAACCTCCCTTGATCCCCGAAAGGTACACCCATCCTATTCCGTTCCGCAATCATTGTCTTGCTTTTCCTCGCCTAGATTTTTAAAGATAGGAACTTAGACGGCAGCTCCCCTTCAAACTCCGCTTTCACACCAGCCAGAACCTGCAGTCTCTCCCTGTCAGGGTGTTGATAAAGCTTCACGCAGGACTCCTGAGACACCTGACTCTGGTGACTCAGCAAACAAGCCAGGTCACGCATCGCCACTTGCCTCAAGGCAGCCACATTCTGCTCCAGATGCTGCCTTGTAGCTCTGATCCTTTTCCTTTGATCCCTCGCACGTGTGCGTAGGCCTGCACTTAGTTTTCTGGCCAGATCTGAGAAATCCCCGTTCCCTTCCACTTTGTGCCTCCGAGTTACCCTTTCCACCTGAGCCCTAACTCCAGGACGCTTGACCAGCGATGCATGAAGTCGCCAGAGACCCAGCACAGCCGACACCTTATCATCCGAATGAAGTCGCATGGAGATTGCGCACTCATGATCCAAAACGCCAATCGGGATGTCACTGTGCTACGCCACCACAACCTTATGGAGAAGCTCTTACGGAAGCAGGATCCGATCAATCCTTAAGCTGGATTGTGAGAGTACGACCCCGTTACACCAATTTCCCTTTCCATATCTCCTTTCTATTTCATTCCTCTTTTTCTCTCATCTCAATTGGTTTTCTTAAATCTCATATTCCATTATCCTTTGGTTTATCCTGTTATTATCATTATAACACCGAACAGGCTCGGGATGTACTGGCGCGCTATATCTAGCGTAATCCTACCGTAATCCCTTAAAACCAATAGCATCGCGTGGCTATACGCAGGGTGATTCTATTTCTAGAAGGGTCTATTCCCTTTGGATAAGATTAACCTGGTTACCTGATGTACTTTGGAAGTATAAAAGCGCCTTGTATCAATCGATAGTGCAACTTTTCCTCAATACATTCGATCTTGTAACACTTGGTAATCAGAGCTTTTCTCACTCAGCCGCGCTCAGCTAAGCAGAAGCAGCAGGAAAACCTGCTTCGAAAAACCGCCGGGGGCGACTAATTCGGCACCGATTCTGGTAAGCACCAGCTCCACGTTTTTCGAATTCACCCCTTCGTGCGTGTTTTGAACAGGATGGCGAACTTTGACAACATCGAGGTTACCCTACACCTCTTTGCGAGAATCGCCACCCTTCAGGAGGAGATGCGAGCCGATCGAAGCTTGGCGAAACGAGTTCGAGCGAGTAACTCGACTCGCCGGCGCGCAGCACGACACGACAACAGCAACGACGCAACAATCGCAGCAGTTTTTCGAGGCTCCGAAACCGCGCCCACCTGAGCCGCTCGATCCAAGCGATCGAAATTCCGACACCCGCAGATGGATCGCCGGCATGGAGATCTACTTCGCAGCCGTCGGATGGAGCTCGCCAGTTTGGGACGGTCAACGCGTACGACTCGCGGCGACACAAATGCGAGGACCGGCACTCGAGTGGATCGGCGAGAACAGTACATTCATCCACGGTGAAGCCACGTGGCAGCAGTTCCGCACCGACCTGCTGAAACGCTTCGAGCCGAAAAATTCAGGTTTCCTTGCCCGGGAAAAAAATCATCGCCATCGACAGTTTAGGAATTATATAACCGCATTCCTGACCTGACCGAAGGGGAAAAAGTACAGTCGTATCTACGCGAGCTGAAGACCGAAGTCAAACGACAGGTAGCAGCGACAAATTACGCGAGCTACAGTGACGTCGTTTCGGCAGCAGAGCGGTTTGACATGGTCAACGCCGGAACACGATGGGCGCAGGTCGGCTGTACGCGACAAGGCGACCGCTCGGCTCACCCCACGTTCGCCGACCCAATGGAAATTGACAGGTTCGACAGGCGGTCACGTCCGAAAAACACCAACTACGCGTGTGATTTTTGCGGGGTGCCGGGCCATCGAATCTTCGGCTGCAACAAAATGAAAGCCGCACGAGCAGAGTATTGGGCACGCAACAGTGGCGGAAATTCTTCGGCCAATCAGAAGACAAAAACACGGAATTCGCTAGTGATTGCAGATCTAGCTGGCGAAAAAGAAAAGATCCGAAAGCAGCCGCGTGATTCCGGGAAATTTGACTTCAACGAAGCTGATTCGACGCGAGCAGGAGGAGATGATGGGGAAAAATCTCCACCCCACAACCAGTCTTCGCCAGAGAAAATCGCAAAGAAAAAAACAGACTCCGCGAAAAAGGACTCTACCAAGACGGGGAAACTCCGAGAAGACCCAAGAAATTATAAGGATTCGTTAAAGCTATCCTATAAAGATGCTTTAATGAAAACTTATAATTCTCGAGGGGCTAGAGCCTTGGAGAAATTTTAGGAGGGACTCCAGAAGAAGCAAAAACTTGTGGATATCATACCGGTACCGGAAAACTTGGGGACAAAATTAAGGAGTGTGGAAAGAAGCCGACCTTTCCACGAAGTCAACATCCTCTCCCGACACCAGCCCACAATGACTACCCGTTCCCAAGGGAAGACATCGGTGGAGCTGAAGCAGCTCAAGACGAAGCTGGGGGACTACAAGAAGCTGCAAAAACCCTGAACTCCTCCTCCGGATGCATTTAGCTCAAAAAATTCGGCATCAACGCGATACACAGTCGTCAAGAAAGCTCAAGAAAACTTTCTCCAAGCAGCCCCGGCCAGTTGCTAACCCACGAGCAGATAGCAAGAAACATGTGTGTATGGAATATTGGGATGTACCCTATGATCCTATTAACGGAACTATCTTTGGGTACTCTGAGCAACGCCCGCCCCTCGTGCTCGAGGTCATCTGCAATGGATGACGCCTCCAAGCACTCATGGACAACAGAGCATCGCACACCATCTGCAACAAGGCAGTAATCGACCAACTTCGGGAAGAGTACAAGCCTTCAGTATTCCCTGCAACGATGGTGGACGGCAGCAAGTTACAGTACCAGTACACGGCGAAGCAGTGTTACACCTACAAATCGGACCGCTGCGTTGCAGACCTGTACTCCCCATCACCAACATAAGAGGGCTTGACTTGATCTTTGGGCGAGACTTCCTAAAAAGATTCAACCCCGAGATCAACTGGGTAAATCGTACCGCAAGCATCTACAACAATGGGAGGAGAGTCCAGCTACCCAACTGGGACGATACAAGAGATATCCCAGTGGAGACACTCGCACGATTTGAGAAGGACGTAAAGCGAACCAACACCGGGTTCCTTGCGATAGCAAAAGAGGTGAAAACGACGGGGAGAAAACCTCGGAACCTCCACAAAAAATCAAGGAATTACTAAAGGAGTTCCAAGACATTCTTCCCAATGACCTTCCGAACGAGCTGCCGCCATACCGAACGCACCAACGAGATCGTGGAAGAACCATGTTCGAAGCCGACCTTCCGAGCACCATATAGGCTCAGCCCCATAGAGCTAGCCAACATGAAGAAGCAAATCGAGTATCTCCTCGCAAAAGGACTCATCCGACAATCCACTTCGCCATACGGTGCCCCAGTACTCTTCACACCGAAACCGGACGGAAGCCTGCGCATGTGCATCGATTACCAAGCTCTCAACAAGTAGACCATCAAGAACAAATACCCAATCCCACGAATCGATGACCTGCTTGACCAGCTTCGGGGAGCCATGGTATTTTCCAAACAAGATCTGCAGTCCGGATACTGGCAGATACGAATGGCGGACAATTCCATCCACAAAACTGCTTTCCGCACTCGGTACGGGTTGTAAGAGTATCTGGTAATGCCGTTCGGACTCACCAACGCACCGGCAACGTTCCAAGCCCAAATGAACCATATTCTACGCGCACTCTTGGACGAATGCGTAGTGGTGTACCTGGACGACATCCTCATCTATTCGCGTGACATGCAGCAGCACGTCCAACACCTGCGGCGCGTCTTCGACATTCTTCGACGAGAACGATTCTACGTCAAATTATCCACGAGGGAATTCACCCTCGAGAAATTCCAATTCCTAGGACACATGGTGAGTGCTCAAGGAGTTCACGTCAAACCCAAGAAGATCGAAGCCGTACGCACGTGGAAGACACGCGAGAACGTGAAGGAGTTGCATCAGTTCCTAGGCTTCGCTAACTATTACAACAGGTTCGTGCCACAGTACGCGAAACTCGCAACACCACTCATGAATCTACTAAAGAGGAACACGCCCTATAAGTGGGAACCAAAACATTAGGAAGCCCTGGAGCAGCTGAAACAAGCACTCACGTTCGCACCTGTACTCACCTTGCTAGACCCCGAACGTGACGACGTCATCGAAGCTGACGCTAGTGACCAGGCAGTGGGAGCAGTCTTGATGCAAGACCAAGGGAATGGACTGCAACCAATCGCCTACCTCAGCAAGAAACTATACGGGGCAAAACAAATTACCCGATACACGACAAGGAGGCCCTTGCTATTATCATCAACTTCAAAACGTGGAGATGTTATCTCGAAGAACGGAAAACAACCATTTACACTAACCACTACAGCCTGAAATATATGAAGACAGAACCAAACCTCTCAAGGCACCAGGTTTGGTGGATTGACTTCCTCAAGACGCATTTCCACTATGACATCGTGTACAAGACAGGCCACAAAAACAAAGTAGACGCTCTCAATCGGCCTGCACACGTTGCCACAGTCCAGGTCAAAGGGATGAACCCACTCCGCAAGGGACTCTTCACGCACGGGTACACCATCGACCCTGAAGTTCCATTAGCAGCAAAACGACACCTGCTACAATGGGACAGTGACATTGCGTAACGGAAGGGATCAACAAAAATTGGGTACCCAATGGCCCTCCTTTGCGCCAGTTACTACTCAAAGAATACCACGATGTCCTGTACGTGGGAGACTTCGGTGGTAACAAGACGCTCACCGCTATTGCAAAGAACTACTACTGGCCCCACATGGCAGCCGACGTCGAACAATTCGTTACCTCGTGTGCTACATGTCAGCGGATAAAGAGCAGCAAGCAGAAAAAAACAGGACTGCTACAGCCTCTTCCTGTCCCATAACAGCCATGGCAAGTGGTTAGCCTAGATTTCATCACCGGGCTACCAACTACCACAAGCGGTCATGACGCAATCCTCGTCGTCATTGACAAATTCTCCAAAATGGGACACTTCATCCCGACACACACGACAGCACGCACCGAAGAGACAGCACAACTATTCGTTCACTACATCATCTCACAACATGGCATTCCAACCACACTCACCTCCGACCGAGACCCCAAGTTCACCGGCAAGTTCTGGAAGGAACTGATGTCTCTGCTTGAGACCAAACTCGCCATGTCATTCGCCTTCCATCCGCAGACAGATGGACAGACCGAGCGCCTCAACCAAATTGTAGAGCAACTCCTCCGCGTAGCATGCAAAGACGAAATCTCTAAATGGGACTTGCATCTGCTCGTCCTGGAGTTTGCCTACAACAACACCACTCACGCCGCTACTGGACAGACGCCGTTCTTCCTCTGCTATGGACGCCACAAAAACCGACAGCATCAGCTACAGTTCAACCCGCACACGACTTCATCACGGCCATGCATCAGCTTTGGGATCGGACCCACAAGCTCCTCCTCGACATTTAGCAGCAACAGAAGCGCCAGGCCGATCGCCACCGCACTGACCACACCATCACCGTGGGAGACTTGGTTCTCCTTCACACCCACAATATCAACATCAGTCATCTCCCATCCAAACTGAGACCTCGCTTCTGCGGGTCCTTTCTTGTTCAAGCATAGGTCATTCCTATTACCTTCCACTTATGCCTGCCAGCTACCTGGAAGATTCACAACGCCTTCCATGTCCAACTTCTGAAGCCATATCACGATCCTAACACGGTCTTCACTGGACGCCAACCCCCGCCGCTGCCGCCTGTCCTCGTCCACGCTGAACTCGAGTACGAGGTCGAGTCCGTGCTCGCATACCGCCATCGTTGAAATGGCACCGTGGAGCTTCCCATTCTTTGGAAGGGTTATGATCCTTCAGAGGATACATGGGTTCCTGACTCCGAGATGGGTAACACTCGTCGTCCTCTTCGCGAATACCTTGTCAAGCAAGGTGTTACTTCTAACAAACAGTGAAATTGATGAATAGAGAGAGAGAGTACACAAACATATACCTAAATGTTGTACTCTCTAGAAGATAACCCTATACAGTCTATACAAGCATGATAACTAAACATGTTTGACACACCCCCTGGACTGCATAGGGGAATGTTCTAGACAAGCAGCTCAGGGTGGCACTACTAGTCCAGCCTCTGAGACAAGGGTCTAAAAGACCAGTCAGAAGGAGTACAGGCAAGGCAAGAACTAGTACAGGGCGGCACTACTAGTCCAACCACTGTAAGAGGACACAAGTCCAGTCTGAGTGTACACACAGATATATAGGACAGTACAGAGTCAAGGCCCGAGTAAGTGAGAGACTACAGGAACCAGACCAAGTTGCACACAGTGCCGCTGATGATCTTTAGGCGCAAGCGCCTTCGTAAAGATATCAGCTGTGTTGGCATCGGAGGCTAAGTGTACTACGCGAGCCTGGCGACGCTGCTGTAGCTCACGCAGGAGGAAGTACCGCAGCTGGATGTGCTTCGCTCTGCCCTCGAGTCGAGGCTCCTGACACAGGAGGATCATGGCCCTGTTGTCAGCGTACAGGACCGGGGCAGAGCTAGGCCGCTCACCTAAGTCAGTGAGCAAGAAGGTCAGCCAGCGGAGCTCCTGTGCCGCCATGGCACCGGCGTAGATCTCGGCCTCACAGCTGGACTGGGCAACAGACGAAGAGCGGGTAGCTCTCCACGAGACAGCACCTGAACCAAGGCTAAAGCAGTAGCCCTGGGAAGACCTGAGCGTCTCGGCGTCGTCTGCCCAAGAAGCGTCTGTGTGTCCAGTAAGGACCACTGGCCTGCGTCCGCCTAGCACTAACCCCATGCCCGATGTACTTGCAAGATAACGCAAAACCCTCTTAGCGGCAGACCAGTGCTGAGGTCGGTGCCTGCCTGTGGCCACGAAACGAGCCAGGATGCTGAGAGGGTATGCGAGATCTGGGCGAGTGCAAGTCATCAGGTACATGAGGCAACCCACTAGCTCAGCGTAAGGACCACTGGGATCTACCGACTCCTCAGGAACTGGAGCGGAGAGTCTGTGGTCCAGAGGAAGAGGGGTGGGCTGTGCGGAGGAGAACTGAAGGCTGAACCTCTGAAGGACCTGGCGCACCAAGTGTGACTGAGTCAGGGTGATGGTGCGCGCGGCTCTGTCCCTGGAGATCTGCAAGCCAAGGTAACGGCGCAGCTCTCCAAGGTCAGTGCAGGTGTGTCTCTTCAGCAGCTCTGCCTTCACGGAGGCCAGTGCGTCCCTGTCAGCAGTGGCAAAGACCAGGTCGTCTACGTAGACGAGGATGTAGAACGGAGTCGAGCCAGCACGAACGAAGAGCGAGGGGTCTGCAGAGGACGGAAAGAACTGCAGGTCAGCAAGGGTAGCACGCAAAGTGTCGTGCCACTCACGAGGCGCCTGGCGCAGGCCGTAGACTGGCCGCCGCAGAAGCCACTGGGTCCCAGGGGGGAAGGTGCCAGTAAAGCCCTGAGGGCGACGCAGGTAGACCTGCTCGTGAAGGCTGCCCTGAAGAAAGGCAGTGGAGAAGTCGAGGGAGTGAAGCTCGTAGTCACGCTGAGCCGCTACGTGTAGCAGCACCCGAAGAGTAGTCATCTTCGGGGTAGGAGCGAAGGTCTGAAAGAAGTCCACCCCCTCGCGCTGACTGAAGCCTCTAGCCACGTAGCGCGCCTTGAACACAGGCGGCTCTCCAGGAGGGCGCTTCACCTTGAAGAGCCAACGGCCATCGACCACGTTCACCCCAGGTGGGGGAACTGCGTCGACGAAGGTGCCGGTGGATCTCCAAGATGCCATCTCCTGCTCCATGGCAGCTATCCACTGAGAGGCCCAGGGTCCCGAAACCGCCTCAGCGTAAGTACGAGGGGTCGGGATGTCGAAAGCGTCTGGGTCACCCTCAGGGACTAGCAGCATGGAACAGAGATGGGGAGCAGCCTCGGACAGGAAAGCAAGCTCAAACTGGCGGTCCTCCAGGACGTCACTGCCGAGGGCAGGAGCACCCCCGACAGACGGAGGACAGGCAGGGTGAGAGACCAGAGCGGTGGCGTAGTCAAGGCGGCGGGTAGAGGCGAAGTCAGCGACCGCAGCGACGAGGGCGTCAAGACTCGACACGGGAACAGACGGGTCGGTAACGAGAGAGGCAAGGACCCGAGGAACAAGAGGACGAGCGGCACGAAAGGAGTCGGACAGAGGAGGAGACGCAACGACAAGAGAAGACGGAGGAGGAGACGGGAGGAGGGGAGGTCGAGACGCGTGGGAACGGAGCAACATAGGGTGAGAGCGCGGGACAGGGGAGACAGGACGAGCACGAGAGGGGCGGCGAGACCAGACGTGTGAGGGCGGCGTCGGGTCAGGAGACAGAGGAGGGGACACAGGAGGGGAACGAGGGGGAAGACGAGCCGGGGACGAGTCTGGCAGAGGGAACACGGGGCCGTAGACGGGAAGAGGGGGAGACGGCAGGAGAGGAACAGGCGCAGGGTCAGGAGACGGAAGGCCGAGCAGACGGAGGGCGGACACAGGCGGGGACTGCTGCTGCGGCGACACAACACCAACACCAGGGCCACAAGCTGCGCGACGGCTACCTCCCGAACCCTCCACACCTGCACCCCCAGAAGGGACACCCCCAGAGTCCACAAACGGCGGCAGCGACGACAGCGGCGGCGGCGGCTGCAGCGACGGCTGCGACGGCGGCGGCGGCGGAGACGACGGCTGCAACGGCGGCGGCGGTGGAGACGACGGCTGCAGCAGCTGCGGCGATGGCGGCTGCGGAGGCGGTGGAGGAGGAGACACCGGGGGAGGGACAGACGGCGAGGACTGCGCCGGAGGACTACCAGAGTCAGAAGACTCGTCGACCGGGACGACCGACGGGAGGGGGGTGACGTGAGACACACCAGAGGGGGCCGGACGGGGGGGCGGGGGGGGGGAGGGGCAGGGACCACCAGGGAGGGAGGAACCAGGAAAAGGGGGGGAGTAACCGGGGGACCACGGTGGGGAAAGCGGCGGTAGAAGGAGACGGACTCGTCAAAGGTGACGTCGCGAGAGTGAAAGAAGCGGTGAGACGGCGGGTGGTAGAAGTGCCAGTCGGACGCGTCAAGGGGGAAACCGAGGAAGACGCAGGGGAGGGTGCGGGCAGTGAGCTTGTCCGTGCCAGAGGCACGAACGTGAGCAAGGCAGCCCCAGACGCGGAACGCAGACGCGTCACCAGGGGACCCGATCCACAGAAGGGTCGGCGAAACCTGCGGCCGCTGGGGGTGCGGCCACAGGTTAAGCTGGTGAGCGGCGTAGCGCACGGCGAACGGCCACAGAAAATGGGGTGCACCGGCGTGGATCATGGAGGTGCGAGCCACCTCCATGACCAAACCGATGCGTCGCTCAGCGACCCCATTCTGCTGCGGGGAGTCCGGCAGGGTAAACGTCTGGGTGATGCCCTCCGCACGACAGAAGCGACCAAGGACACCTGAGGCAAACTCGCCACCCCGGTCGGAGTGAAGGCGCAAGGCAGGGAGACCGCGGTGGACATGAGCAGAGACAAGCCAGGGGATGAGAACGTCAGGCACGTCGGCCTTCCGCTCCAGGGGGAAGACGGTGGTGTAGCGCGTGAAGTCGTCGACAAGCACTAGGAAGAAGCGCTCGCGACGCGGCCCATGGACCGGGGCTGGGCCCCAGACGTCCATGTGCAGAGTCTGCAGTGGTGCGGTGGTAGGGGGAAAAGAGGAGGAGTGAGGGGCACGGCGGAGCCGGCCCTCGACACAAGGCGTGCACGGTGGGGCGGGGGAGGAGGGAAACTCGGGGAACGAACCGGGGAGACCAAGGACGAGACCGTGCTGGGACATGTGACGCAGACGTGGGAGTGCAGGGTGACCAAGGCGGTGGTGCCAAAGGAGAGTCGGGTGAGTGAGGGACCGACAGGAGCACGCGGCTGCAACCTGGGTGGACGCAACTACCGGGGGGGAAGACCCAGCCGGGGACGGCGCGGTGTCAAGTGTGAACAGGCCGGACACCGGGTCCCGGGGGAAAGTGGTAAGGGGGGCACCAGTGGCGGCCTCGGTACAGACAGCATACCGCTCGTGACCAGGGAACGTAGTGGTGACGCCAAGGTCCTGGAGGCAGCCGACACCAACTAGGTTCCTGGAGAACGAGGGGATATGCAGACCTGTGAGAGTGCCCGAAGGAACCGCCGGACAGGGAAGGGAGGTGGAACTGCGGGCAACGACGGGACCACCGGAGGGGTCAGCAAGAGTAACTGCAGCGGGAACAGGCAGCGGCGTCAGCGTCGTGGAGTCGCGGAAGAAACACCGGGAGGCGCCAGAGTCCAAGGTGAAGGAAAGCGCAGCAGTCGCGCGAGGCAGCAGTGAAGCGGTGGAAGCACCAAGGCTAAGCAAAGCAGGAGATCCTACGCCTGACGCAGCAGGGGAGTCTACGCTAGGCACCGCTACACTTGGCAACACGGGGTAATAAGAGGGAAGCACACTAGAGTCATCAGCATACATCACATGCAAGGCCGCTACAATGGCATCCATGTTCAAGTCAAAAATCCTAACGCTACGCCTAAGCAAGCTGTGCCAGTCCGGGAGGTCGGGCGCCGGGCCAAAGCGCTGGCGGAACAGGTCGTCCAGGCGACGAAAACAGCGAGGAGTAGAATGACCGATCTTACCGCAAACGAAGCCGCGGCGAGGACCGGTCTGGATCTGGTACTGACAGGGCCCGCCTCCAGAACCACCACCCGGTGCACCACCACGCGCACGACCACCACCAGCTCCAGGCCACCCAGGTGGGAGAGTACTCGCCTGCCTCGTCTGCGGCGGCTGCTGCGGCTGCTGCGAAGGCTGCGGCTGCGGCGACTGCTGCTGCTGCGGCTGCTGCAACTGTGGAGGCAGCGGGGCAGCTGGACCGGGCAGGGTCCCCACGTCCGCACTGGCACCGGACGACCCGCCTCCACCACTACCCACACCCGCACCCCCGCCGCCTCCGCCGCTCCCAACCTTGGGGCGGCGGCCCTTCGCCGAGCGGGACTGCACTGCAGCAGCAGTCTCAGCCACAGCGACAGAGCCGTCGGAGAAGGTACACTGAGCGGGGGCACAACCCTGAAAGATAGGGACCGGTACTGTACCGCTCGCCAGGGCTATGGAGCGGTGACGAGTCTCTATGGCAGTCAGGGTGTCAACAAAGTCGGTGAGGGTGAGAGCAGCAGGGTGGATGCTAAGGAACTGGTCGCGGGCGGCGGCAAGGCGGTCAGGTAGGCGGGTGGCAAGGAGGTAGAGGGTAGAGGTCATGGGAGGCTGGTGGACTCTAAGCTGAGCATCAGTGCAGGCAGCGCGCCAGGCCTCATCTATCGAGCGCAGGTGGGCAGCGAG
Organism: Closterium sp. NIES-67; assembly: GCA_027943415.1. Taxonomy (NCBI): domain Eukaryota; kingdom Viridiplantae; phylum Streptophyta; class Zygnematophyceae; order Desmidiales; family Closteriaceae; genus Closterium; species Closterium sp. NIES-67. The sequence goes on along the minus strand of BQMB01001376.1, from coordinate 1,764 downwards.
GTCAGAGACAGTGGGGAAAGACGCCAGGTCAGGAAAGAGCAGGGGAAGGATCAGGCGACCCACTGAGGCAGCAGGAGGGGTAGAATAGCGCTTGATGACAGCATCGAGGTAGGCCTGGGCGGTAGGAATGGTTCTAAAGCGAGGGCGCTCAGTGGGGGGGGAGGGCATTGCTAATGGCGAGCTGAGCAAGGGCATCGCGGGAAAGCCAGACAGAGCGGGCAAGGGCAGCAGCGGCAGTGGACTCGCGCTCAGCGGGCGTGGGATCAGCGGGCAGCACAGCAGGGGGGTCAGGGCAGGGGAGCATACCGTCTAGGTGTGCAGAAAGCGGGTGGCCGTCCTGCCGCTGGCCAGTGAGGTGGCGGCGAAGGTCAGCCAACCACGTCTCGAACTCCAGAGGCTGACCCTCAACATCAAAACGAAGCTCAGCAGCCATGAGGGGCAGTGGAGGACAGTGCAGTGCGGTGCAGTGCGATGCAGTACGGTGCAGTGCGGTCCAGTGCGGTGCAGTGCGATGCAGTGCGGTGCAGTGCGGTCCAGTGCGGTGCAGTGCGATCAGTGCGATCCAGTGAGGTGCAATGCGATGCAAGGCGGGGCAGGAAAGTGCAGGAGGGTGCAAAGTGGTGCGGGGAACGGGGGACAGTACCAGGAAGTATGGAGGGCCGGGGCAGGTGCGTCGGGGCCGGGCAGGCACGACAAGGCCGGGCGGCGGCGACGGGGCCGGGCGGCTGCGACGGGGCCGGGCGGCGGCGACGGGGCCGGGCGGCAGCGACAAGGCCGGGCGGCTGCGACGTGGCCGGGCGGCTGCGACGGGGCCGGGCGGCTGCGACGGGGCCGGGCGGCAGGGACGAGGCTGGGCCGGACACAGCAGGGCCGGGCAGGGGCGACGGGGCCGGGCGGCTGCGACGTGGCCGGGCGGCTGCGACGTGGCCGGGCGGCTGCGACAGGGCCGGGCGGCTGCGACGGGGCCGGGCGGCGGCGACGGGGCCGGGCGGCAGGGACGGGGCCCGGGCAGGCCACAGCAGGGCCGGGCAGGGGCGACGGGGCCGGGCGGGCGAGCAGGGGCCGGGCAGGTGCGACAGGGGCCGGGCAGCCGCGACAGGGGCCGGGCGGGCGCCACGCGGCCGACAGGCCGCGACGGGGCCGAGCAGGGGCGACGGGGCGAGCAGGGGCGACGGGGCCGAGCAGGGGCGACGGGGCCGAGCAGGGGCGACGGGGCCGAGCAGGGGCGACGGGGATGGGTAGGGGCGCGACGGGGCCTGGAGGGGCGTTACCAAGCCCAGGTAGGGGCGCGACGGGGCCTGGGGGGAGCGCAATGGGGCCCAGGAGGGGCGCTATGGGGCCTGGGAGGAGCGCGACTGGGCTAGGGAGGGGCGCGACGGGGCCTGGGAGGAGCGCAATGGGGCCCAGGAGGGGCGCTACGGGGCCTGGGAGGAGCGCGACGGGGCCCTGGAGGGGCGCTACCAGGCCCGGAAGGAGCGCGACGGGGCCTGGAGGGGCGCTACGAAGCCCTGAAAGGGGCGCGACGGGGCCTGGAGGGGCGCTACGAAGCCCTGGAAGGGGCGCGACGGGGCCTGGGAGGAGCGCAATGGGGCCCAGGAGGGGCGCTACGAGGCCTGGGAGGAGCGCGACGGGGCCCAGAAAGGGGCGCAACGGGGGCCCAGGAAGGGGCGCGACGGGGCTAGGGAGGGTCCGACGGGGCTAGGGAGGGTCCGCGACGGGGCTAGGAGCACGACGGGGCCCAGCTAGGGGGCGAGCGGAAGCGTG